>OX421970.1:74741798-75081798 GCA_949128135.1 Parasteatoda lunata | reverse complement strand
AAACACGGTTGTAATTACTCCTGTAAAAATAAAAACGAATTTAAAAAAATACAAAGCCTTTGAGTGAAGTCAGAAATTGTTTTTATTTAATTTGCAGAATATCCGGAAAAAAATACGTAATTAAAAAATAAATATCAATCAAATCTACGAATTAAGATTTACACTACGAATTAAGATTTAATTAAGCTAATATAAGTCGTATTTTTTATTAGTTGTCCCTTTTTATTACCTATTAAAAAAATACCAATTAACATAATACCAGTGGTACCTATAACAACGGTAGCAGAAGCCCAAAAGAGCGGCAGGTTGCACTGCAGATAATTACAATACCTGCAAGTTCTTTTTTACCAATTTTTTACTTTTTTGTTTTTTTAAAAAGGAAGCCAATAAATGGGAGGAAATTGCTGAGACTCCTTTTCTAAAAAATGTATAAACATATTTCCTAAAAAAATAAAAAATCTGAACTGATAGATATCTGTAAAGAACAAAAAGTAAACACCTTTTCTGTTTCTTCATCGCAGACTTAACCGTGTAGAATTTATTCCATTCATTGAGTGTCATTGTATAAAATTCAGTTTAAATTTAAGCAACATAAAGTTTTTAAGTGTATCTTTTACGAACCATATTTTTGCAAACTTTGTAACAAGTACGTATGATAATACTGGGTTTTTTACAGTAAAAACCTCTGACTACATTAAGGTTGCAGAAAAAATTTTATTCATGAAGATAATGCCGAGAATACTCTCCGTAAATTACTAAAATCACGTGATTCAATTTTGTTAATTAAATGATGGTTTTCATTATTTTCCATAATGAATAAACTCCTTGAATCCAATAATTTTGATTTTTTGTACGAAACTTATCTTTATTTGAATTTCTACCAACATACAAAAATTAATTTTTATTTTTTGAAAATAATTAGTAACGGCACTAATACTTACATAATTATTTTTGAAGAATTGGTAATCAATTGGTTTTGAAGAATCGGTTTTAAAGAATTGGTACTTTGAAGACCATCAAAAGTCACCTAAATATTATTGACGCCAGTGATGTTTAAATAAATGTGGTGTTAAATACTACTGGAATGTCTTTATATATACTGTTGTAACCAAAAGCTATTACAGCCAATGTAGGTGTCTGGTGATCGGTTTTAATCACTGTGGTAAAAGGTTTCTTACAACCCAAAATACGATTTTTTGCGAAATTGATCCGTATTATAATATCACCATGCTACATAGTCATGGCAACTAATGCACGATCTTTTACATTTAAATAAAAATGTTGATAATAAAATTTGTCACATCAATAAAGGCATCCGTCTGGTTTCGACTTTTTTTTTTTACAAAAAAAGCTTATTCAGAATTTTAATTTTATGATTGGCAAGCAAGGATTCTAAAATTATAAATTTAAAGTACAGTTTAAAAATTGTAATAGAAATTTCCCAATAAGGGCAAACTTGAGCTTAAAAACTAAAGATTTTTCAAGTCGCGCTAACAGCCCTGCAATAAATTATAATGAATACATTTCAAAATTTTTTTTTTTAATTATCAACAATGTGTTTCCCTAAGTTTTAAACCAAAATCCCAAAATTTTTTTTAAAAAAAGGACAATGTGAAAGAACTAATTATTGCTTAATATTGAAATTGTTAAAGAAAATTTTTAAATACTCTTATTTAAAGCCTGATAAAAATAACAAATTCATACTTAGAGATTATCATTCTGTTCAAAACATCATTAACATTATACAAAATCTGAAGACAAAATTTGAAGAATTCTTAAATAAACTTTTTTTGTAACGTTTGTAAGCATAAAGACATCTTCTCAAAATCAACGTTATTCTGAAAATGGATTTAAAATGCAAGAAAAGCTTGAAATGTAAGAAAAATCTGAGAAAAAAAATAATTATAATATGAAACTTATTTCTGAAAATGAATTTTATTTGCTTAAAAATATAACTAATTCTATAACAAAACATTAAAACACTCAAAGCATAAGAAATAACTTAATTTCATTTTCGGGTATTTACTTCCGGTTTCAGTTTCGTCTGTCAGCAAACAAAAATACTACTATAATTTCATTTCTAAAAGTTGCAGACCAAAAATTTATAGGGTTTTAGAAAGCTAATGATTTAAAGTTTATGAATAGATTAAAAAAATAAAATTTAAGTCGAAATTACCAATTTTCACCTGTTGTTAATTCTAAAAACGCTTCCGTTTTACTATGCTTTACCATTCTATTTTTGATTTAATAAGCTTGAGTATTGAATTTGACATATTTAAACTTGACTATATGTAAACATTTTAAACAATTATGTAAGATTTATTAATTATGTAATGAAATAAAATGGTGGCTAAGTGGAACAAGTGAAGTTAATTTTAGGCGTTATTTCTCTACCATTTGAAATATTGTGGAGTGATAGGACTTCTGGGATGGTATCAATAATCAATAACAGTGGCGTAATTAAACAATACCATTTAAAATGTGAAACTGTGCTAATGCAAAATGCACCGAATATTTGCTACGGAGGTAAGTTTTAGCTCAGACCTATAGAAAATGTTTTGGAATAATCAAATTGTTCAATAATGTAAAAATAAACATTAATTAAGAAAAGTTCACAATTGATTAAACAATGTCTAATCGAATATTGATAAATATTTTGATGATTTTATTATAAAAAATAATACATAAACAAGCATTTCAGACCAACCATTTACATAACAAACGTTTAATAAGAAAAAAAAATAAAATTTTGCATATATTTTGACTTTTTATCACCATAATTTATAAGACAAGATTAAGAAAGGGCGATTAAAATTTTAGATTGTTTGACTTTAAATCTTTGACATGAGTGAATATTTTAGAAGATTGATAAATATTTTGATGATTTTATTGTAGAAGGGGATGCATAGATAAGCATCTCAGACCAACTATTTGTATAACAAACTTTTTGTACAAAAAAAATTTCTAAAATTATGCATATATTGTGACTCTTTATCCCCGTAATTTATAAGACAAGGTTTAAAAATTGGCGATTAAGATCTTAGAGTTGTCTGTTTTCAAATCTTTGGCATTTTTTTATTTTGTACTTGAAATTAACACACAATTATATTTCAGTTAAAGCACATATTTAAATAAACAATTAAGATCATACTTGTCCGATCCTGACGAACTCAACTTGTCTTGCTTCCTCTTTTCTCCGTGATGTTTTTGATGCATCGGAAAGCACATCACTGAAAGCTCTTCGGTTTAGCATTGTCTGTAATTAAACAATGTATTGAAAGTCTTTCGAAAGAAAATTGAATCTTAATAAAAATGTTTGTTTTCTACATTAAGAAGCTAATTAACTCAGAAATGCTGGGTATGAGAGTGAGAAGAGCTCGTAAGGAAAACATTTTTAATTATGATTTTCATTTAAAAAATTAAAAAAAAAATCTTTTGTTTAAAAATTAATTTAAAAAAAAACTAAGCAGCTGAAATTCTCCTTTTTAAATTCAATTCGTTGCTTGAAAAACAGCCTACCTCAAAAATATCGATCACTGTAATCAATAATGCAGTTACCAATTAATGCACTATTGTAGTCATTGACGCAGTTACTGATAAAGGCAATACCGATTATAGTTGTCATTAATACAGTTAAAGATAAATACACTACCGATTATCGCAGTCCTTAATGCAAATATTTTTACTCCTTTAAGTGTTTGCCCCAGCATTTCTGTTCATACTTAAAGCTTCAGGCTGTATCATAAAACCGATTTTCTTCATATTATTCAGTGGAAAGTAGTACGTAACAGGAAAAATACTGTACAATTTTGCCCAGAGATATATGGTTGGAACGGTAAGGTTTTATCAAAGGAATATATTAGTTTTTAAAATCCTTGAAAATCAAAATGTTATTTTTAAAACAATTCAATTTAAGAAAAATGAAAACATTGTCATGAAAGGAAGAACAAGTTCTCTAGGTAAGTGAGGCTGTAATTCTTATAAGCTGTAATTGTTGCCGCTAATTTAATATCTTAGCCATACTCGTGGTCGTCAATTGTAAGGTGAGGAACTCTGGTTTTTCTCAACATTTTCAAAATCATTGAAATCTAACTTGCATCGAAAATTATCATTTTAATAACTGATTTAAAACTTAATTCCTAAATTACCAACTTAATGAATTGATTTTAAAATACTTACCCCTCGATTTTCTGCCATATGCTCTGTATATAGATCTTTTATCAACATGTCTAAAGTCCTCTCCCTTTTCTGAGCAAATGTAGGTGTGTTAAAAGCAGCTTTTTCACCATTTATTACTGAAACAAATATGAAGAACTTCTGTGATGGTCTGCATCAAAAAACATTTATAAAATTGAATGTTAATTTGTTCCGATTTTTTTTCCTATCAAGATCTGTTCAATTTAAAAATGAAGTTTGTTTTGAATATAATGAACTAAAAATATTTTATTTAATAAATCATTAATTTTATTTAGTGATGAAAAACTTTTCCTTTGCAAAATTTCACACAAGTTTACTTAATAGCTCACTATAAGAAAATTCACATACGATTAATCATTAAAGAATCATTGGAGCAGACGCTTAAAAAATTTAAGAAAAGAAAAAGTGAAATTTTTCTAGATTTAAAAGAAATTAAATTATGGGCGAATGTATTGAGATAAAAATAAAGAACTTATGCAAAATATTATTTTTAAGCAGTTTCTTCAAATACCATTTCTTCACTGCAGTACGAATTGAAACTAACGGTAACAAATAAGAGTTAAGTTATAATAAAAACTATGCTTGACTATTAACAACTTGACATTTAATTAAAAAATAACTTTGCAGTTAAATTTGATAAATAAAAGCAATTTTATCAACAACAATGGTATGTTAAACTTTCTAACTGCCGTGGCATAATCATAAGAAGATAAATATTCTTGTTATTTTAGATTAAAAGCAATAGACAAAATAACAAATAAGGTTAAATTTAGCGAATTTATTAATTCGATAGAATTTTACAAGATATAGGGCAAACATAAAATTTAGAAGGAAAGCAAGGGATGAATAGTTTAAATTTAAATTAAAAGAAAAACAAAATATTAAGAAAACAGTATACAACTCATATTAAAGATATATTAATAAAGTAAAACTATCTTCGAAGTTATTAAACTACTCTCAATAAAACATTAATATATAAGGAAACTTCATTTTATCATCCAATTAAACTGTATAAGACTGTTCTTTAAAATATAAAACTCCATTAAAATTGTTTGAAAACTTTTGTCTCTCAGCAAACGCTTTATTCAGTAAATGTCTATCTATTAACAACTAAACATTTAAATCAAGCTCCAACTTAGCGTTTAAATTTTTTAAATAATAGTAATTTTAACAAAAACATTGGTATGATGAACTATCAAATTACAGCGCCGTAACTACAAAAAACAAGATACTTTTGTTATTTTATATTAAAAGAAATAGGATAAATAGTAAATGAGGTTAAATTCAGCAAATTTATTAATTAGATAGTATTTTCAAAGCGTAGAATAAAAGCGAATCAATATTTTAAACTAGTATGAGATGGATATTTTAAACCTAAACCAAAAATAAAAAATTTACTTTTAAGAGAAAATTTTAGGATCATATTAATCAGATATTAATAAAGTAAAACTATCGTAGAAGTAATTAAATTTTTCTTAATTAAACATATATAAACAACGAAGCTTTAATTAACCATTAAAATTCTAAAGACTATTCTTTAAACTATAAAACTCTATTCAAATTGATTGACAATTTTTGTAACTTGACAAACGCTTATTAAAAATTCAGTAAATGTATACCATCCAATAATCTTATATCAATTCAAACTCAGTTTTGAAACTTCCAAAGCACCACAAATGCAATATGTAGAAGGAAATACGACGCCTTATTTAATGAGTGTTAGCAATATGTACTTTGGAAATGGTATTGAATTCGACAGAAAATTGTAATTTTAACAATTTCAGATTGGCACAACAACGGGATACGAAGCATTTGCCTTCCGCGAAGACGAATAAGTCTTTGAGATTGATTCCTTTTGCAAATTGCATTTCTAAATAATTTCCGCTATCGTTATTGAAATTGTGGTTCAATCTTATAGTTTAAAGCGTCTTCAATTGCTTTGATTTTAAATAGGGAAACAGCTATTAATCTCTTGACTGTAATTACTTTTAACTAAAACAATTTCACTTTGAGTATTTCGAAATGTAATTAGATATTGTCAATAGGATGAAGGGAATTTAGAATTTAATTCCACTTTCTGTTTGACATTTAATGATTTTTTTGTTGTTGCGAATTTAAATTCAGATTGCATCATGTTTATTTAAAAGTAGTAATCTGCCTTTAATGATATATTTTTTAAGAAAAAATTAAAGTGTTAGGAAGTGTTGGCTAATTTTTTGATACTTAAAAATTGGATTCAACAGTATAACTGATTTCTACTGCTTTAAAAAAAAACGAAAAAAAAAAAAAACAAAGGAAAAAAAAACGAATGCATATTTTATAAGAGAGTAACAATTACTCACATATTAAGAGATAATAAGGAAGTAAATTATTAATCTAATTTTTAATGCTTATGAAAAATATTTGAATAGGTAATAATAAAATTATCAAAATTAGGCAGTTCTTTGAAAAAATATATATTTTAAAGTATTTATGCTAGAAATTTTTATTTAAAGATTGTTAAAGAAAGAGACTAAAAACTATTGGAGTTAATAATAATAAAATCAACAAACTGTTTTTGCATTTAAAAAATTAGAAATGGATTAGATTTTTTAACATTTAAAATATATTTTATAACTTCGTAATATTCGCATTAGTGCGTATTTTTTTTTTTTAGTAAAAATATACATATTTTACTAATTTACTATTTATCAAAGGGAAAATTCAAAATTAAAACATGAAGTTTTGAATAGTTTATGAACATGGCATACTTTGAAAAAATAAGGTTACAGTTAAAACTTATTATTTAAAAGTTCTGTTTTAGGTAAAAAAAAAAATATTTTGTTTTTGATAAAAACAAACAAAAAACTTACATTTTACGAGAAGAAATTCCCTAAATTCTTGATGGTTTTTGAAAATCGGTGGATTTGGGAGAGTCGGGCCAAATAACGGAACTGACTCCTCTGAATACACTGATAGTCTGCAAAATTTTGAATTTAAATAAATATATAATAAAATGTCGACATTTTTTATAAAACAAATTGATCAAAAAAGGGAAGTACTATCACCTAAAGGAACATTTTTCATTTATTCTTTTTAACGTATGTTCAGTGGTCGGAAAAACTACATTATTTTTTGTAGGAAAAACTACATTATTTTTTGTAGTTTACTACAACTACTTTGTTACAAATGTAGTCAAATACAACAACTTTAAATGTAGGAACTACAAACTACTTTGGAATTGTAGTAACTACTTCACTACCGTAAGGAGACGAACTTACATTTAATGTAAGGGTATGTAATGCAAATGCAAGAAATAATTATTCAAGTTTACCAGTTAATGGTTGCAGTTAGCCAGTTTGTTGTTCCAAATTTTTTTTTTTCTAATTTTTTTTTTTTTTTTTGATCTTCACTATTTTCTGTCTTTCTCGACAGCGAATATTTAGTTTAAGAAATGATAAATTATCAAATACTTGAAATCTTTTAATTGTTTAATGCACTTTTATTTTTTTTTAAAAATTAAGTACATTGAACATACGTTTTCTTTCTTTTACATAACATCAATTTTTCACGAGTGTAACTCACATGTTTTTGTAATGGCTAGTTTAAATATTAGTTATATGTGATTCCAAATACGTAATTCCTGTTAATGCTCAACTGCAGCCACACGGTCTTTTTTTATTGCATCTGTTGACGGGCCCGCGAAGATTTTTACCCATAAAACTCGAAAAATTAGTTGTGTTAGAGCCGTGTTTTTTTACTAAACTATAGTTAAAAGTAGTTTCCAGGAATCGCTATAAACTACTGTATTTTTTTTTTTTTTGTATCGCACTACGTTTAAAAAAATAGCTCACTACACTTCAAACTACGAAAAAAAGTAGCGATCACAGTACTTACAGTGCGAGTTACAGTACTTAAGCTTCACTGCTTATAGTGCGCTACTTTCGACCATTGCATATGAGATTGTGTACCATGATATACGCAACTATGCTTTCAGCAATGTTAGTGACTTCAAACGAGATCCAAATACAGTTTAATATAGAGCTTTTAACTTAGTTTTTTTTCTTCAAAAAAGTGTAAAAAGAGGACTATAAACTATGAGCATTGTTCTATAAATCTTGTAGGTAGTGTCTTAAAACTTAAGTTTTAATGTTATAAATGGCTTTGGAAAATATTATTTCTGATAATTTATTATAAATTTATTTTTCCGCACTATTTTTAAACTTGCAATTAAGGTGTTAATTAAATTAATATGTTTGACATTATATAATTGATAAGTACATTGTAAATAATAAAACAGTTACTGAACCAAATAATGATCACCAAATTAAGTATAAGTATGGAGTTTAAAATCATGTAGTCTGCTATAAATACTCTTTACTTTGATTGTTATAGCTCATCTTTCCCAAGTAATCTTTAAGAATTTAAGAAGTAAAGAGAGAATATGTGACATTCAGTAAATGATGAGGACATAAATGGGGCAATAAATCTTCCCTAATCAACGGAAAACACAATCAGATTGGAAATGAACACGGTGATATAAACAGCATTCCGTGGAATCTATAAAATTCGATTTAAATATAACGGCAATTAGTATATAACTTGAAGTTCTTTACGTGAATATTTTGTATAGCTTATGTGTAATTGTGCTGTTTAATAAAACTATAAAATAATAATTGGGAAATCATTACAATAGTAAACAATATACTCAACCTGATATCGAATAATTACTCAGCATACCTGCACTTTCGTATATTATTTTTTTTCTCACTTTATTTGAGCAAATTATATAACTTCCATTTTCTAGTGCAACATTCATAATTATTAAGTACTCATAAGTGACACGTTAGAAATTAGTAAAATATTTGAGTATTCTGTGCAGTTTACGTGTAATTGTGTTGTTTAATAAAGTTATAAATGAATATTTGGAAAATCACTACAGTAGTAAACAATACACCCAACCTGATATCGAATAATTACTCAGCATACTTGCACTTTCGTCTATTATTTTTTTCCACCTTTATGTGTTCAAATTCTGTAACTTTCATTTTCTTGTGTCGCATTTTAAGTAACACTTTGGAAATGACTAAATATATTTTTTATTATATTATATTTAAAAAGTTAAAAGCGAAGCAATTAAATTGTGAAACTCGTATTCATAAATAATAAATTTAAGGTTAGGGCAATTATGGCAAAAAATTATGCTATTAAAATGTGTCATTAAATGATGTCAAAGAAAATATAATTAGGTTATTATCATTAAACTTTGTTTCATACAAAAATTCGTTTATTATATGGAAATTAATGGCTTCCTATAAGAAAAAAAGCATTCAACAATACATAATTAATGATCTGTCCAATTATTTTGGGATATTATTTTAAAAAAAAAATGATTCATAGCGGCTAATTCTATTTTGTCGTAGCGGAGAGTGAAGGAATTTCTAAAGACATATTTTCAAAGCTAAGAAGTTTATGATAGTAAAAAAAAAATTATAAGGCTATATGAATTGCCAAAATATTTCTTCCGTCTACCACAAACTAAGATTTTATGGAAATAAAAAATAACTTTCAAATCTGTTTTTTAAAAATACTTAAATCACATTTATTTTAGTTCATGGTTAGTTTTTTTGATTAAATATTTTTCTAATAGCAAGTATAATTTATTTTAATCTTATGGGAAAGGTATGCAAATTTTCAGTGAAGTACAAGTCATTATTTGTATTTAATATATTTTTTCATTAATAAATAACTTTATTGACCATCGTATATAAACCTATTTACAATAAAAGAATTTATCAATAACTAGTTAGAATTAATAATATATTTTTAATAAGCATTTTGCTTTTTTTTAAAAAAAAAAACAATAAAAAAAACTATGATTTCTTTGGTTGAAAATTCTTTAATCAAAACCTATGTAAAATATTAATATTTTTAATAAAGACTCGAAAATTTACAATAATACTTTAAGACTTTATTTTAATACTAGAAAGAAGTACCAGTGTAAAATTTTTTTTTGTTCAGTATTTCTCCTAATGACTACACTTTTAGAAATAAAACTCTCAATTTTGATGATTCAGCAATCTATTGGTTGAATTTCGTTAATTTTGCGAATCATTTCATCACGAAATCACGTGATTTGTGACAAAACTCCAACTCTCAAGTATGTGATGAAAATGTTTCCTCAACTGAAAATCTCATCGTTGTGCATTGTGGGATATTGTTAACTGGAATGAAGACGTGACGATTGAAAATAAAGTAAAGAAATAAGCCGATCGGCTTGCATGGCGATCATAGAGTTGGCCACGTACCAAAAAGATATCGGTTTCGAATCCCACTTCTGGCTCGGTTGTAATTTATCTCTCTGTACTACCTGTCTCTCTTGTGTTCTTGGGGTGGCGTTGATTCACCTACAGCGTGACCACGATAAAGTGATTATTCGAAACGTTACACTAGATACACTAGGCGCTACTAGTTTTTTTTTTTTCCTGAAAAAAATATAATGGCGAAACATTTCGTTAATTTTGACTAAATACATTTTCTTGAAGATATTCTGTCACTTGGACGAAATTTTTGCTCAAATCATACGCCAAGTTTCGTCAAAAGAGAGGGTTTTTCAGATATTTGAGTATTCATTTTTTACAATGTATCTAAAAAGCAGTGCGATTTTATAAGTTTTCATACATGATCTTAGTTCGCATTTATTCATTTAGGTTTTAGCATCATATAAGCGTAAATATTAAACCGTGTATCTAGAATGGTGGTTGGAGAAACAGTGGCTCCGGGTTGTTTTTCCATATTACAGCGAAATTCATTGTTCCTCGGAATCACAATAACATATTTTCTAGTACTAAAATAAAGTTCTATATATATCATACATCAATCTTTTAAACTATAGTAAGACATATGAGGAAATAATAAAGAGCCTGATCACACAATACTTCAATACTTGTTTTTTCTTCTTTATTCTTCAGTAGTTTCCAAAACAGAATTAAATAAAGGATAAAAACTTTATGTAAGAGAAATCATACAAAGAACATATGTCCTGATTACACAATAAAGCGGTTTAAAGTAAATGCGTTTTAAAAGAAGTGTAGGGTATTGAATGCTTCCGAGATAGTAAAAGATAACATATAAGTGCCATAAATTCTCAGTTTCATAAATAGAAAGAAAAGTATTTCAGTTTATTTTTTATCGTTTTTAATCATCATTTGCAAACAAAAGAAAACTCAATTATCTGAACAACAACAACAAAAAAAAAATACTGCATGATTGAAAAAAAAGTGATACCATAATATTCCCTTTTATCTGACGTTTTCGTTATTTAAATAGTAAAAAAGTGTATTCATTGAGCTTCTACAATTTCTTTATTAAATGATTTTTCGGTATGTCACATAAATGGTTTAAACTAAAAATATCTTGGAAGGGTCATACTGGCTCCCTCGGACTATCAAAGTTCACCGAGAGTTTCAGTCTTTAGTGTTCAAGCCAGATATTTTATTCAGATAAAAGAGGTTTACATTTATATCTAAATTGCTATAAATTCAGTTCAACATAAATAAAACATATAAATAAAACATATAAATCAAACATATAAATTAATAGTAATTACCTATAGGAGTCTTCCTCTCTCTCATAGGAAACAACTGCAAAAATATCTTTTAACAGTTAAGAAAATAATTCCATATGTTACTCTAAAAATAATTAACTTTTTACAAAGTAATTATAACAATTCAGCCATAATAATGACATTATAGAATTATATATTATGTGTTTTTAACTTGAAAAATATTAATTTTATCAAAGATGTACGTACAACACTTATTTGAAATTTGAAAAAAAATTAAAACTTTATTAAAGTCATTGATGAATTATTCATATGCCAATGCCTATTTTTATTTTAAGCAAATGATATTCACATGAGTCTCTACGGCCCAGAAGTAGGCGTTCCAGGTAGGTGGTAGAGATTTTGTTCAAAATAGAAGCTCCATTATTTAGTTTAATTTTAGTTTAAATAGTTAGTTTAGTTTATATTTTATAGATTTAAAAAAAAGGAAATTGAAATGTGAATTATTCATCTTATGAAAGTTTTAAATAAACAAAACACTTATTTGATGTTAAACATTGAAGCTTTAATAAAAATTACTTATGAATATTTGATATAAAACAAGTAAGTATTCTATGTAGGCGTTAGAGGCGTTGAGACATTCAATTCATACTTCTAATTCTTTTTATTTTATTTATTTTTTTTTAAATTAAAAAAAAAAAATTGAAATAATTTTATGAACATTTCCTATAATTATTTATAAATGATTTTATTAAGCTTTCATAAGATTTATTTTCATTCATTTAGTACATTTACATATATTTTTTCATACATTTACTGAACTTAAAAAACTGAAAACTATGATTGAACCACAGAGGATATGAAAACATTCAGTGGCCTTTCCAATATACTTAAACAGGAAATGTGAAGGGAAAAAACAATTTAAAGAGTACGACTAGTTTAAAATTCCTTTAACAGCAAATATTGAAGAGGCTCCCTCAACTTACCAATAAAACTCTTACAAATCAGAACCAAAAAAGTTGACATAAATTCGATAGTAATCATTATAATCATTATTAACAAAGCTATGACGAAATTTGAAGAAGAAAAAATATTGGTTGTGTTATATGATATGCAGATATGGGGAGATGATATTCAGTCTTTTTTTTTCCTCTTCCTCTTGAAGAATCATAATTTTATAACGCTGCTAGTAAAATTATCTAAGTTCCAATTATTCGACTGTCACAAGAACAGAGATGTGTCATAAAATCAATAACATTAGTTAATCAAGGTAACTTTTCAAGTTGAATTTTTGAGTTTCAAATAAGGACTAAAATTATGGAGTAAAAATAATAATTAGAGTCCGCAATTATGTTTATCAAAAAGCACCTGCGTATTACTTTTCTGACATAAATAGCATAGCAATATCTTGAAAAAATTATAAAATTGTTTTCTATTTATTTTCAGGGAGTCAGATTTACGTTTCATCGACATAAAAGCAATAGGATTTGATTTGATTGAATTTTTAATTTAATAGCACAAGGCCTATTAATGCAACACTTAATCGGGTAACATCAGCTGTAAACATGTTGAAACGTGTTGGTGGGTCATCGAAGGGATTGTTGGATAATCGGGGAGTTGTATGATTTTGGTTCTACCCCCTTGTCAAAAATCACTTAAATTGTCCAAATGAAGAGAAAGTCGTTTGCTTCTTAGAAAAGCCCTGATATCTAGAAATAACTTTCAAATATGAAGAAGACAATTATATCAATATCAAGAAATTCACGGAGACATCATTTGGGTCTCAAATATAATCAAACAAAATTTTCTGTTTCTTATGACATTATAATATATTTAACTACCTCAAGTTGTTTTTATTAAAAATTATTTTTCCTAACAGTTAGAAATTGGAAAGAATGATTTGAAATGGACAAATTAGAAAAATTGTTAAAATGGTGATTATAATATGATATAGCTTACCTCAACACCGCTTTAAAAAGTCATGAATTTAAGTTATTTTTTAAATTTCATAAATCATCTTTACTGTAGAATCAATGTACAGCGATGGGAACCGATATGCTTGTAAATTATACTGCTAACAATGATGCAAATGTTGGTGAGAGATATAAAAGTGTGACTTGATCTCATTTGAACTAATTGGCACACAGATTAAGAGTTAACGTGTCTTAGATAAATTCAGATCCATTGTCTGTGAGTAATTTTTATGCTTTTTCTCTCTTTTTTTCATCGTTTCTGCGTCACATTTAATTTAGAACAATTAAAATGAACAATTTTACTTAAAACGTAACATTAATTTTTTAAATTTGGTTTTCTCACAGAGATTCATTAATGTTTAGATGATTGTACAATATTTTTACAAGCTGATTTGCTGATTTGTAAGAATAGCAATACATATTCTGCATTTAATATTTAAAAACATGCTATGAATGCAAGTTTATGAAATAATCTGCAATTTATGTGCCTTTTAAAATTTCAAGCGAAATTCAAACATGTTAGTTTAAAAAAACATAATAAAGAACAGATTAAACTAATATTTATCATTTAATTACTTGAAACCCTTAAAAAAAATAATATAAATGAAAACTATATCTACAATACTTAATACCTGCATATTATATATTAATGCAACAAGACAGTCTTATTTAAAATTTCAAAATACCTGAATGTGTTTGATCAAACTATTTTTAGTTTCGTCTGACATTTTAATGACATTTAAATAATAAGATATAAATTACCGAAATAAACATTTCTGATAAAATTTTACTTTATCTTATAAAAAATTTATTCAAAATCTGAACTAAGATTAAAAATAAAATATTGAATGTGATGAAAAATTTAAAATACTTTCCTATTTTTTGGCAGATTTAATCTTTCTATTGACGTAATGCGCAATAAAATCTAATTATTTTCCTTTTTGACAAAGCAATTGGGGTTGTAAAGAGGATGATGTGTCACCATAGCAACTGGTGAAAATGCTAAAATAATAAAATGTGATGAGAACCTCACCATTAATTTCGAGCAATAAATAAAATTAAAAAAAAATTCTTTTGTAGTGTACGTCAGCGATAGGAAATACTTTAAGTTAGCAAAACACAATTTGCTTCCAAAATACGTCTTAATATGCTGTGCTACCAAACTTTCATGGAAAAATTTTAAGAATATAAGAATGTTTAAAAATAAAACTAACAATTTCTTTTTTAGGTTCACTTTTTAATATATCCTCGAAAATTGAAAGTTTTACAGCATATTTATTCTTTATTTATCACATTCTTTTATATGTGGTATTTCACGAGTAAGGTGCAGGTTTTAAAATTTAATAAAATATTATGTAGATATATTCTCCAACTGTTGCGGAATGTGGGGATGGTAGCTATCTACAATGTCAACCTTCATCTATGAAAAGGTACCCCAACGTAGAATCGAGTTAACATGTTTTATATACTAGTGAATTGGAATTTTTTTAGTGGTAGATACACTATACGGAATATTCGTAGTTTTAGACAATATTTTTCCTAGTGGTAGCAATGAGTATCTATTAATCTTTCAACAGTTTTTTGTTAACCACTACGCATAAAAAAAGTTAAACAGATGCATTAAAGGTCCGATAATCTAATAAACTAATGTCCGTGACTTTAAATCCTCATAAAAAATGCTGTTAAAATTGCCATTTGTTTTGAAAATTTCTGGTTTTGTTCGTTTCCACTGGAAAAATATTTCCGGAAAACCTAAAATGTTGGAGGATATTAACAGCAATTGTTTTTAAAATAGAACGTATAGTCGCACACAGAATAGGGATTGCTGAAGGGATTTTTTTGTCACTGATAGAAAGGTCCTAGTTTTACAGAATATTTTACACCTGATTTGGATTCTATTATATATTCCAATATAATAGAATCCAAATATTTTCCAATATATTCCAATAAAATATAATTCGAATATTTGGATTCTATTCTATTATTCCAATATTATGGATTCTATCTGTAGAGCAGAGTTAGGTAATGGTCTGTTTTTTCATTTTGTTACAAATGTTTTAGTTATAATAAAATTTAAAAACTGAAAATTTATTCAAAACTAGAATCATATGCTCATCTTACTAAGCAGAATAAATTAGCATCGAATTGTATTTAAGTTCAATCTATGTGTTAAAGATACTTTTTTTAAAAATTCTCTTACAGCAATTAATTTAATCACGAGTTACGCTTCTTCTACAAAAGTGAGTGTGAAAATGTATGATTATTTAGCGTATTTACACGTTAAAGTGTAACATTGTACAAGAAATTTTAAAAACTCTTTGAAAGAATTTAGCCTCTCAACTATATTTTATTCAAGTTTTTGCCTCACTTGAATCTATTATTCATCCTTAATTAATATGTAATAAAAATATATAAATCTAAATTTAACTAAATTTAAAAAAAAAGAATATCAAAAAGGGATTCTTAATTTACAAACTTTCGTTAATTAAAATATTTCTAAATACGCATTTATAGTTATATTTTCTTATCTAAGTTTTTTTTCTCAAAATTTTCTACAAATTATGGCTTTGCAATGTTTTGAAACTTTTTAATGAAAAGTAAATTAAGTTTCAGATTAATTTATCTGTTTATGAGCACATTTCAGGAATATGGGATTTTTAAAATAATCTCAAATATTTGGATTTAACCATGCATTTGATTGTAAATCAGACGAAGCTAATTATCAAATGAATTAGTACTTTTTTCTCCTTCTTTTAGAAAGTACATTTCTTTTAGCTCAGTGAAACCAACAATTAATTAAAATAGTTATTACGTTTTTTGCAATCAAATTATTAAGAAATGTAGCATACAAATTTAACACTCCATTTGGATTTTACGAAATAAATTTTGTTTTTTACTCTTATTTGATTATTTTCAATAACGTAAAAAACATATACAAGTTAGAACATTTACAAATAATTGGAATTAGTAAATAGTCTAATAAACTGTAATCTCAGATTAGCTTACATTATGTGGGGAATTCAATATCTTTAATAAAGTATATAAAATTATCGGAATATTCAATCATAATAAATTAGAATTTAAATGTATATATTAGTAATTTTAAAGCTCTTCTTAACAGTTACAGCTTTTATTATTCCCCCTTACGAATTATCGCTTTGAATAGAGCATTTGAGTATTTTAAGAAGCATTCTGTATAATAAAATTTAAATTTTTATCTTAATTATAAAATGCTTTATTTTTAAGTTATACTATATATAACTAAATTTTGAAGTATATATTTTTTTCTATTTAGAACCGAATGTTACTAAAAAACTTATTTAAATTAAGTTTTAAATTCTTAAAAGTCTAAAGAATTTTTAAGAATGAAAATTTTGCATTTACGAATTCCTTACAAATACACATCTCGCACACTAAAGCTTATCTTTTATAGAAACTGTGAAGACATGAAAAATAAATGATTATTTTTTTTAATAAAACTATGCATTCTTTAGGAGATTTGAAATCATTTTGTATTTAGTTTTTTTTCCTTCAAAATTATCATTTCTCATTCATTCCCAAGGTACTATCGCAACAAATCAAGCATTAGATAGATTATTCTTTTTCAAAACATGTTGCAGTTGACTTATGTTTTCCTTAATTTAGAGTTGCAGATGATGGATTTCTTAATTGAAAAATTAATTTAAGAAAAATTTTCAAAATATACATTAGCAACATTTTGTTAGAAAACTTGAATTTTAAAAATCTCTTAAATGGGTTGTTGGAATATCTCGGAAACAGAGATCAATTTATTAATTCTTTTTTATGTGCAGAACTTTATATAAATATATTAAAAAATAATATTTCAAAACCTTTCTGTGAACAATCGAAGCTTTAAGTAACTTCTTCTGGCAGGTTCTTGTTTGCACAATTATTCTTTACTAGGTTTTAAAACATGAACTACTCTGTTGATTCTATTTGAAATATTGTTATGAATATCGATCAAATTTACTGCCTGTTTTTAAATAAAGTGCCAGATCGAATATTTTTACCGTTCCTAACATCTTGAAAATAACTTTATTCTCGTGAAAATTCTTCTTATTTACGTGATAATTTTGTCTTTTTTAAGTGATAATTTAATAGAAAATTTGTCATATTTTTTTTTTGTTATAGTTTTGCATTAAATTTGATTATATTACGGTTAAAAATTATCTGTGATATTTTTATGTAACAATGTTTTTTCATTAAGGTTTTTTTGCGATTAAATTATTTTTTTTACGAACAAAAAACCCATAGATTGTTATAATTTGCATATTAATAAATGGACAGATATTTTTTAAGCACAGTTGATCAGAGAATTGATATCGAGCCGTAGTTAAATTCAGTACCCTAAGAAGCAATAAAATTGAAGAACTGAGCATCACAAGAATCTTTAACAGCTCTTGATTCTTAGCGTTTCAAACCTAAGTTTCTCTATACAATTAAACCAAAAATTTAAACGAGACATGTTTTTTAATTTTGAAATTTAATATTTTTAAACTGTGAAACATCTTCGGACATTCTAAATTTATTTAGAATTTGGCCCAAAACAGTTCTCTGTCATCAGCGAAAAATTAGCTAGAAATTACTGAGTTATTAAAAAGTAAAAGCGGTTTCTTGCGTGTTAATTTAAATATTACATAAGCGTTGCAAATATCTAAATATCAGAAGGAATTTTATCAGGAAGATTCATATAAAATAGCAATGCTTATTAGAGTGTAAATTTAAGGAGTACATAAAACTTTTGAATGTATTTATATTAGGTCGTGTGCTTAAATGAACAAAAAAAAAAAAAAAAAAAAAAAAAAAAAGACCAGGGTTTCCTCTCAGAAACTAGTTAAAATTAAGGTGCCAGTGTTTGGAAGTTATAGCGGGAAATAATACACGCACATGTTTTCGAAGCTTACAAAAAGTTTTACTGTTTTTGGACGGTTGCCCGATGAAAGGTTTAATTCTGGTCACGGGAATTAAAATGAGGGCAGTACTGAGTTGCGCTTTTCCATGTAAAGAGTTCTAAGGTTTACAATTGCACAAAAAAGGCAATAAAACACTGATTTATCTATAGGACTTGTAGTAAAACTGAGAACCGTAATTAAAATTGCAGAAGTTGTGAGAAATCATTTTGCTGAGTATTTCTTTATTTTCCCTCATTAAATATAATAAAAAAAGTTGCATTTTTACCTTTTTTTCTTTCAAATTAAATGTGATAACTAGATATAATGTTATTATGTTTACATTGGAAAAATTATTATAATAACTACTATTACTATAAGATTAAGATCAAAGTTATAAATCCTAGTGTACATATAATAATTTTTTATAGTTAAAATTTTGATGGTTTTATTTCTATAAAATATGTATTAACGGCGAAATTTCAAGAACAACTAATACACATAACTGTTAGATTTAATTTAATATTGATCACAATGGTCAAACTGCCAACGTTATTATTGATTTAAGTTGCAACTCAAAGAAGTGAACCTCAAATCCCTTAAATACATTGCTATTTCTCAAACTTATTCCAAATTTCTGGTGTAAATCACCAGTAATTCGCGATAAAGAGGGAGAAATCAGGTAGATGTTGTATACAGATTTAAGTGTAAAAAAAGGTGCATATCATCCTGATTAACTTTTATTATAGTGATCGAATCTTGGTGATATAAAGACCAATCTTAATGGTTCAAGGGGGTGACCTCAAATATGCCAAATAATTGATCTAGGTGATGGTTTGAGTTAAAACATTAGGCAGAAAAACATACTTAATAAAGTGACTGTTTGCCGACGACTTTGGATGTTTTACTACAGAAATATGGGTGAGGTGCAAGCGCAATCTGTAAGATACGTTCCCAACAGTTTGTTAAAGGAAGTGGTTGTAAAATTGGAAAATTTAATTTGAATTACTGCATGTTAAATCATATCTCGAGAAATTTTCTTAAATAGATCAAAATCGTTTTCGCAAATAATTAGAAATTCTTTTATCTAAAGATAATTCCATGTAAAATATTCGATTTATTTTGTCCGTCTAAACAAATAAAACTAAATCGATAAGTTATATACACAAAACCATGAGATACGTAGATTCAGCATATGGAAGTACTTTCTATTACTTCCCACTTAAATAATGCTACATTGATTTGGTGACATAACTGGACGTAAAAAAAGCAATCAGATTCAAACATCTATACCATTAAAGCCTATATCTAAATACATAAACTGCTGTTTGTAGAAAATGCAACACCATGAAAGAATCATCAGAATCAAATGAAATTTAATGCAGAAACGACTTGTACTGATACAAATAAATGATGAAATTTTCAAAACAAAAGAAACAAATTAAGCGTCCGAAATCAGTATTTGGTGCAGCCACCACGCGCTGCAATAAGTGCTGCTATACGACGTGGCATGGAGTCAAACAGATGTTGAATATCTGCTTGAGGAAGAGAATTCCATATCGCTTGTATGCGCAACCAAAGTTCGTCTTTGGAAACTGCAGGACGCGGATCACGAGTGAGACGCCGACCAACCATATCCCACACGTGCTCAATAGGCGACATATCCGGCGAATAAGCAGGCCAAGGAAGAAGTTGCATGCGTTGTGCTGAACAGAAGTCTCTAACAGTCCGCGCAACATGTGGGCGTGCATTATCCTGCTGAAAGATAGCTCCAGGGATGCCTTGAAGGAAAGGAACGACTTCGGGCTGTAGCACTTCACGGACGTATCTGTTGCTATTGAGATTACCCTCAATTCGTATCAAATTGGATCGTCCATGATACGAAATCGCACCCCAGACCATAACTCCGGGTGTTCGACCACTATGTCGTTCAATAATACACTCAGGAAGGCAGCGTTGACCGGCATAACGTCTAACACGAACACGGCCATCATGGGTCCACAAATTGAAGCGTGATTCATCTGAAAAGACAACTTGGTGCCAATCAGCTCGCCAGTCTCTGTGCTCAAGAGCCCACTGCCGACGCAGCCGTCGATGATCCGCCGTGAGGGGAATCCTGTATAATGGCACCCTTGCACGCAATCCACGGCGCAGCAGACGACGACGAATTGACGAAGCCGACAATTGTACACCTGTAGCAGTAGACCAATGTGCTGCCAGCTGCCTGGAGGAAGCTGTGCGATCATTCACCGCCATGCGGAGCAGGTGTCGATCATCGCGCTCTGACGTCACCTTCTGTCGTCCAGTGCCTGTTTTTCGAGTTGTTCGGTGCTCGTCGGTCCACTGCTTCCAAACTCGCATCACTGTGGAACTGTTCCGCTGCATACGAGCTGCTATTGCGCGATAGGAAAATCCTCCTTCTCGAAGGCCGATTATCCTCCCTCGTTCAAACTCCGTAAGTTGCTTGAATTTCTTATTCTTCCGTCGTGGAGGCATACTCAGGTCTCACTAAACGTTTGCCACTAACAAATAATCATAGACTATTTTCAACGTCCCGCTACAGCACTTTATTTATACGCTTTCAGCATCAATTCAGAGGGCGCTGCGCGCGCCACGCACGCGCGATGGCTCTGAAACTTTATTAATTTGCATAATATCCTATAATTGACATTTGCTGCGAATTTCATTTGATTCTGATGATTCCTTCATGGTGTTGCATTTTCTACAAACAGCAGTTTATTTACAAAGAAAAACCACCTTCCTGCTCTAACTGAAATAAGTAAAACAGGAGGAAAAAATTTCTCAACGAAAAAAAACTACTCCCGATTGAAAACTAATTTAGCTGATGAGTCAAATAAGACTTGTAATATCTGTTGTGTACTACTTACTAAATCATGGAGGACTTAAGCATCAATATCATCCTTGATTTCAAAGGCAGCAGCTTCACTTCTGCCACAAACTGAAATTACTACATACTGCTTTATACACTCTTACTAAGGATAGCCTTCCCCCCATTTTGGGAGGTCGAGGTCGTGAAAAGGGGCAGACTGTAATGTCATGCACCCGACCAACAACAACAACAAAATCTGTGAAGATTTTACAACGTAAATGGAGGCATTTTCCTGCCGAAAAATGTGATGTGGGATACCAATTCTCATTGAAAATGGTAATAAATGGATTTCTAGATTTTTTTTCAATTATTGGCTGTATCTATGCAGCCCAGAAGACAGGCTAGGTTAAGTATATCACCGTAACTGAAATCTTCCTACACGATTAATGGAGCCTCCACATTGATGTATAAAGGAGAGGAAATCCTAGCCTTCTTTCTTGCTATTGTAATAACACACGAAACTGTCTGGGTCACCTTATTTGTTTTTATTCTCCTCTCTCCTTTGTTTGTTGACAGCTTTCCAACATGGGCAATAGATAATTTTGTTTAGCAAATTTCTTGTAGGAAATCTGAAACAAAATAGTAGGTGAGGAAAAAAGTCTTTAACTGAATAGTAACGCTTATAAATGCTAAGGGAAGACTTGACTACAATGGTTATCTACCGGGAAGTAGCACTTAAACTTGAGGATATATATATATATATATATATATATGAGCAGTGGCATTTAACTTAAAAAAAAACAGCAGTGTAGGGTAAACCGTGTAATGACACTCACAGGCACTGATTAATCAGATTATTAAAAATAATTAATAACGATTGTTATCAATTGTTTATTGGTGGTTCCTTAAGTGGAAAAAAATTTAACCATTGTCAACGGCTTCTTTTATCGGAAGAGTACCAATATTACGCACATTATATCTCAAAAAGGTTGAAACATACTTAAATTTTTTAATTGAGAATAAAAATTTTAAAGGTGGCTAAAATAAAAATTAGATATGATTTAATATTACGTCGATAGAGCTTTCTAAGAATTATTTTTCAAAGAATTAAAAAAAAATATTGCAATATTTTTTACATCTTACAAATTAGATCCCATGTGAAAAAGCTGAACTAATGAACAATTCTCCAGATTACTACTGAAGTTATTTAAATAATTTAAAAATGACTTCGGCAACAGTTCGGCTCGTTTAGTGCTTCTACCAGAAGGTGTTGCTAAATTCTATGTTTTATCGCTATGGCATTATATTAAAGCACACTTCAGACTTTTACTAAGGCACGTTGGTAAATACTAAGTTTTGCTGGTAAAACTTAAGATTTACCATACTTCGGACTTTTGCAGCAATATATACATATTTATTTCAGTTTTCTATGTGTGGAAGTCGTTAATTAACTATTTTGTTAAAGAACACAAAAAGAGATAATTTTCAAAGTTTTCTAATCAAGTGAGACACCTATGTCCCAATATTGTACAAAGAGTTAAAGGATACGAGTAAATTGAGATTTTATCATTGTTGGTTTGAAGTTTATGTGGTCAACATGAGAACCTTCAAGAAATATTATATTCACAATATCGTTGCCTATATGCCTCTTTCTTTCTACCTAAAAAAAGATTATAAATTTATTAAAAAACAAAAATTAAATAAATAATTTCACATGAAATTTAATTAAAACTATTACAATTATTAAAGGGTAGAAAAATTAAGGTACTATTTATTTATTTTCTTTTTAACGGCATTCATCAAAGACATGCTGTCAAGATGGACTATTTATTTAATCAAATCCATTATCTAAGTAATTGACAAACTTCTTATCAAGATTGTTTAAGATCAGTATGTGGTTTTTTTTTTCTGAAGACAAAATTTAATCAATCGTGACATTCTTTCCTTATTAAAGCAACCCTATGTTAGAAGTTTAGCCTTAATCACCTGATAGCAGTTCGATCTTGTATTTATTGTGTTTTTCTTCATAAATCAAAGACCAGATCAAATGTAATAAGATTTGGCTTCAGTACCAGATAAAAGTTATTGTGATTCCCATAAAAATAATGAAACTCATAAGAAGGGTATCACTTTATTAAATGCATAAAAACCCGATGTAATCAAAAGGAGGCAGATGATGACTCTTGTATAATAACAGGTAACATCATCATCGCTGAAAGATAAAAAAAAAAAGAAAATAGGAGAAATACCACAGAATTATTCGAGATAACAAAAGATATTAACTCAGGAAATGCTGGTCAATGACGAAAGGGAAAAATTTGGAACAAAATACAATGATTTAAAAGAGTGTTGAAAAAGAAAGAGTGGTTTAAGGGGAAAAAAAAAACGATTGAGATCAAGTGAGAATAGGTTTTTTTCTTCAAAGAAAAGATTTTAAAAAGTTTGGAAAAATAAGCTTTAACACTAAACATACCATAACCGGTCAAATGACCGTTTAAGAACTTTTGCATCGAAAATGCCCTTATCATCTTATAGTTTAGCACATTCAACTTTATGACTTTTTCTAACAAATTTATACAGTTAATATCCTATCATTATTTTTTTTTTGTACTTTGTTTGTTTCGAATAATACTTGTATACCTATTTCTACCACAATCGGTCATTTGATCGGGAGAACAATATATTGCTTTATAAGGTTATCGGATTGGAAATTACGATGTAATGCATGTTCAACGTAATGCATACGATTAGTTGCACATTTCTACTAAGGCTGTTGCGTAGCTAGTTCAATCGGAATAACTGTGAGTTCAAATCTCTAGAAAGTACCCAAAATTTTAGATTGGCATTTTTGTGTAAGAAAAAGTGACAAAAACTAAATGTTTTTGTAAGTAGGTTATATTTTATTTAGATAGCTTTACTTCCTTACTAACTAACTGATTTTACCCAGAAAAATATAGAAACAATTAAGACAGCACAAGTTCTTAGAAGAAATAATATTAATTGTTAGAATAATTATAAGAATTATAATTCTTATAATTAAAAGAATAATTATAAGAATTATAGAAATAATATTAATTAGAAGAAAAATGTTTGTAGAAAATGTACAACGGAAACACCCTGTATATGTAAAAAATGCGTTGAGCGATGAATTAAAAATTCTTATTCTTTGTGTTTGCAATACATAAGAATAGGCAATATACAATTTTGTTTAATTATAATTAGGTTTTTTATTTTATTTCCTTCCTAACATCCATATTTCATACATTCAATCAAGAAACATTAAGTCCGGTCATTTGACCGGCTATGGTAGAAATAGGTATATATTAAGTGTTGCTATGTTTAGGTATTTTTGGTTACAAGTATTTTTTGATTTTAGAGGAAGAAATCACATACATTCCAATAGTTATTTGGATGCCTGATGCGATGACCGCTAATGAAACGCAACTACTGGTGAAGCACAATTCTATTTTTATAGAACAACGGTAACAGCAACTTTTGTTTCGAAAATTATTTACTTGCTAGATACAACTTTTCAAAGGTACAATAAGACAGAAGCAATATGTTGGAACCAGTTCCGATAATACTTATGACAAAGGAAAAAAAAAAGAGTTATAGAGCCTCCAAAACAGGATATTGCAGCTTCACCTGTCCGGGGTATGCTATCCATAAGTTAAGTAAGTTCTTATATGTTCTTATATGACGATAAGTCCTTGTAACACTACCAGTAGTCTAACACTACCATCTTTGACGATTTCGAATAGTCGTCACATTTCCTAATTTTGCGGTCCAACTCTTACCTTAAATTCTTGATAAGGTTGAGGTCTTATTATAATTTTGTTTATTTTACTTTTTTGGGTACACCAGTCAATTCGGTTGACTCCGTTATTGCCACACTTATCTATCATTGACTTCGAAACATAACAGCTTAAGCGTGGTCCCAACATAGTACCAATCAGTAAAACAGTTAACAAAATATTTTTTTTTAAAAATCTCTCGTGTTTCTAATTAAAACATAAGAATAGTTATGATAATATAAATTAATACACCATCAATCAGGCAACGAGATCTACCTCTAAAAATAAACGTATAACTCTAAAATAACTAGTTAAAAATCATGTAACGCATTTCAACATTTAAATCGATCATTTTACGAATTTCAACAATTAAATCAAAAGTTTTCGGAGTTTTCAGCAATGAAAAATTTATATGTTGGGAGAGAGAAAGATTTAGACGATATGAGATAAAATTTTTAAACATAATTTTTGTTGTATAAATCTTATTTAATAGGTACACTTTATCCTTAAGGTTTGTTACAACGAACATTTTACTTACTTGTTGGCGATTGTCTTTAGAATAAGGCAGAAGGGTAGAGACATGAAACATGATTTCGTGACCTTCGTAAATTGTATAGGCTGAATATTTACCCGTCATATCACCTAAAATGTATATAATGAATAATTAATAATCTGCGATGACAATACAAATATGATAATTCATTTGAATATGTTAGATTATTATAAGATTAAATAAGATGTAATCGAAATATTTTGATAAATTGTATAAATTAATTTTTTTTATTAAAACATAAGAAATTTTTTTTATTTACCATACGATATTCAGTAATTAATTTTCATTTTTATGAAAAAGCACTCTTCAAGTAAACAGACTAAATTATTGAGGCTGCAAAATTAACCATACATTAACTAATGTGAACTAAGGAACGAAAAACCTGTTTTAACTGATTTTATTATAAAAATACATATTTCTAACAAATTACATGTTTAATGTTGTTTATTATTTTGTTTGTAATCTAAATTTTCATTTGCAATATTTTATTTTGCATTTGCGATGACGTTTTTTATTGTTGTAATCATCTAAAAGTATTTGATGTGAAATAAATGTTTTCTGTATAGACGTTAAATTTCTACACAAAATAATAAAAAAGTAACCAAGTTATTTTGTACTAAAACTTTACACGTAACTAAGGTTGGATTTTAAAACAAAATGCTATGATACAAAAATACAAAATCAAGAAAACCTAGCAGAAATCTTTTGGAAATTAATTATTTGTCTAATTGGCTAAAATTCAATTATATTGTTCAAAAAATTCTGATTGAAAGTTCTCACGTAGTCCAAAATTTGATAGTTTCCGAGATAAAAAAAAAAAAAAACCATAAATAGTAATTTTTAATTCCTTAATTTTATCCCAGCTTTAGTATCAACCAAGAAAATTGAAAAAAAAAGGAAGTTAATAATGAACTTATTAAATCAGCATTGAAAGTAAGATTAAGTAATGAAAAAGCTGGTAAACGTTCAACGATAAATAACTACTCCTTCACATTCACTTGAGCAATTGCTGTGAGCTTCAAGCAATTTTATTTCTCCTCGGTGACTGCTGCCTACATCTGTTATGTTTAAGGCTCCGTATATCGGTAACTTTCCATTTTTGGACTTCGTATCAATGAGAACATATGATCATAGTGTTTTGAACTATAACTTATTAAATGTTACCTGCAACCCGCCTTTGGCAGTCATTACAGCCTGAAATATCTTGTCTTTACCAAATAGTAAGTAATGTGAAAAGAATTCAGCGCATGTTTTATTACAATCATATGTAAAATTATTAGTGATTAAAAAACTAATTTTATTATAACTAGTTTTTAAATATAAGCAGGTGCATGAAAGCAATTTAACCATGCCATCACTCTTAAAAAATTTTAAACCATAACTTTCACAAGTTATTTTGAAATGCTTATAGTGATTAAGTTTCAGTTAAATTTGAAACAAAAAATTCGTTATTTTCCTGCCATCCGAATTAATTTATAATGCTTACTAATACCAACTGAGTAATTTCTAATTAAACTGAAGTTTATGTAAATAAAGTAGTTTTGTTTCATGATTATCTTTACTCTCAAAATATGCTTGACTTAATTTATTGACGAGTAGAATCTTGCAAACCATATACCGTATAAGCATTCCTTTTCAATACAGAATCTCGTAGCTTAAAGATAAATAACACATTCATGAGTAGGATCAAAAAAAAAAACTTTTGGGAAAAGTGTATAGCAGAGAGGCGCAAACCCCCTTCCACGAACTTTGACATTTAAAAGATTATTCAAATGGATTCTATAAGACTTGTTTCTCTATCGATTCCCCATCTAATGTAAACAAAGAGGAATGAAAGTTTTATTATTTTGAAATAGAGGATTAGGAGTTTAAATATGAAACCCCTTTTACTAATGAGAGAAACTTTTTTTCCCCTTCCTTTTAAACTTATACTGCACTTTTTATCCCACGCATGAAGAAAATGGTTTGCATAATGATTTTAGATTAGTTGTTTGAAGTAATGTTATGAAGCTTTGTAATTTGGGAGGAATTAAGTCGAATTAAAGTAAATGGTATAGTTTGCATTTTCAATTTATGCTATTTTAATGCTTTTTTAGCATTTTAGTTGCATAATTATTCTATTAATAATGTTTGGTTTGTAATATAAGTATTAAAGATCAAAGAGTTATTTTTTTAATAAAGATGAGAGGGCTTTTTTAATAATTTATTGATAAATATATAATAAGTTTCATTAAAGGTGTATAAAATCCCTGTGTCACTGTGTGGATAAAATCCCTCGAAGATATCTTGGAAGACAAAAGTTTGGGGAAAATAAATCACACGAGAATAATGCTCTGTAGAAAATATTCCATCGGGTGAAATTTTTGTAAGATTATAATACATATATACACGTGAGATTTTGACTTCATGAGATGGTACTGTTGCCGAGTATTGGCAAAGCTCTACTATTTGATTGGATAACACGAGTTACATAATGTAAATAATCAAAAAACTTACTAAAACTTCACTTGGTCAGAGCCTCGGGTTGAGATTGTCTTGAAAGGACAAAGTTTTCATTTTGTCCCTTTAAGTTTAATCCTACTTAAACATAATCCTAAAAATTTTTTTTTGTAGAATTATGTTAAAAAGGATATTGTTTATGCAAGGATTTTGACTACGTTAGATGATACCTTTGTGGGATGTTGATAAAACTCCACAATTTGGTTGGATACCACGAATTACATATTGTTAATAATCAATGACTTATTAAAATTTCACATGGACAAAATTTCGCGATCCCTGGTTTCAGGATTGTCCTGAAAGGATAAACCTCACAAATACCAAGTGCTACAATAAATAGAATTTAGAATAGATTTGATAGAATAGAATAGATTTATTTGATTGTATAACAAAAGCTACATATTGTCAAGAATAAAATATGCATTAAAAAATTTTTTGTACATTTAAAATTCCTTTATTTCAAATAAATAATTAAGGTTATTTTTATTTTCATTTAGGTCCTATTGAAATTTAAGAAAAAATCACATTCGTACTCTCGAAATAGTTATTAAAACTAATGATTAAATTAAAAGTGGAAACAAATTTAAAGTAAAGCAATTCTGAGTAAATACTTGAAGTTTTAAAAATCCTTCATGATTTCTAAACAGTATAATTCTTTTGTAATGTTTTAAAAAAGCCATAGTAGAAAAATAAATTACCTTTGACATCAAGTCCTCCCCTGTATTTATCCCAACTCTTTAGCCTTATTTTTTCACCCAATAAACATACAAACTTATCAAAATCTTTTGTGCCAACTTCTGAAATATAAAAAAAAATACATATTTATTATTCACGAATATTTTAAGAGTATGTTTAAGTGCAGATCAGATGTTGATAACGATATATTGTAAATACTATTATCCGTTCTCTTCACACATATTTTTTAACAATATGTTGATAGATTTTTATTTCATTTACTGACTATCAGAAATGAAAAAAAAATTAAAAAGAATTAGTCAGAAGAAAATTAAATTACTTTAGCGCATTTATATAAAGGAAATTATAGAAATAAAATATTCGATCATCTAATTTTGTGGTTTTCTGTTTTTCATTATGAGGAATAAGAAATCCATAATGCTATATTATAATGCAATGTATTGATATTTAGACTAAATTGCTGAATTGCGTGTGCTTGTGTATGTGGGTTTTCATAAAAAAAATTAGTCATTATATATCACTTGAAAAAGCATTGTATTCCATAGATAGATTTGCTATTGTAGTAACAAAAAAATGTTTCATCAAACAAATAGATTTTTATTTTACTGATCTAAAGTTAGAATGTAAAAAATGAGAAACAGTTATCTTTCAATTGAGTTGTTTTGGTAGAATATAGTGCATATTTTAGTTCGAAAAAGAAAACTTATTTTCTTATTAACGTATCTCTATTAAACATAAAATGAGAAGTTCATTTTTGCAACAGATCCCAGAACAATAATCCGCATGTCATAAGTTGGAATTTCTTAAATTTTTATTGATGATGTATCCCAAAGATTATATTATTTAAGAACGCATAATATTTAGTTAATTTACTAGCATAATACCATTGGTTGCAATGTTAACCTCAATGCCACAATCATGTTGTTGGTCATGAAATTTTAGAGCCTTAACTTCAATGACTCAAAATGAGCTGTCTCTGGAACGCGAGTGCTTCACTTTAAAAGAAAAATACCTGTTGGAAATATTAAAGTGTTTGAGTTTAAAGAAAAGAAAAACGTTTCAAAATGAAGTAGAGCTATGATTGCTTTCATTTAAATAATATGATTATTGATCAATAAGAAAATATTCTGACTTAAAACTTAAATAAAAAAAAAGTCTAGCAGAAATCGGTGCATTATTTCAATTCTTACTTTTTAAACACCTTGTGAAAAAAAAAAAAAAGATGTATGAAAGATCAGCCAATTTATGCAACAAAATTTAAAAGGGATTAAAAAAAATTGGTTTTGGAAACGACGTTTTAAGATAAAATAGCTATAATAAGCTAATCTCAAAAGAAAAAAATATATAAAAATAAGCAACAAACGCATGGAATAAAAAGAACTGTACTTAAGTGAAGATTTGCGATGTCAAAGATTTAAAAAATTGAAAGCAGGCAAACAGTTGCTTTACAAATTTATAAATCCTAAAGCTTATTATTATTATTCAATCATAAAAAGATGTACTCTTACTCCCAATTCTTATTGAAAGCTATGGTAAATAAACAGTAAAAGATTATTACGCGAGAAAAATGTTGAAGGTTTTAAAATACACCTCACAGGTATGTTATTAACAAAATTTTCATCTAGGGTATGACTTGACCTAAGGCCCTAGGGAGATTAATTGCAATCACCACTTAAGAAATCCTACACAATTAGGTGAGCATGGGGTCAATTTCAAAGGAGAAATGCCATCTTGAAGGGCATTTTCTATCCAGTGTCGTATATAACACCCGCAGGCCCCATGGAGTGGGGCGAGGGCATGATATTTGAGGGTGTATATGATCCAGAAATAATACACTATGTTATAGGGGTGCGCAATCTGGTGTATATCACAATATATATATATATATATATATATATATATATATATATATATATATATATATATATATATATATATATATATATATATATATATATATATATATATATATATATATATATAATCTAAAATCTAAAATCTTTCAGTTACATACGGCAATAAAATTGTTTTTGCCTTTTAGAACTTCATTGGCCTACATGAACTTTGCTAGAATTTAATTGGATATTTTCCATTCCAAAACTCATTTCTAAAGTTTTTAGTGAAATGCCTTTAAATAAGACTAATAAACGTAATTATTACAATAAATCTTAATCGTATTTATTTCTTCACACTTTTTGTTATTTAAGAAGGAATTAACAAAACTCAAATATAATAATGGGATATTTCTGAAACTTTTCTATATTTTAAAGTGCTGCTGAATAAAATATTCTTAAAATTTTATTCTAATTTTTAGTTTTAGCCAGTTTTATAACAAAAAAAAAAGCCCTTAACTATGAAATGTAAGCTAAATTCGCCATTATTATTGCAAAAATATTAATTGCTTATTTTCTATGGTACGATTTAAATGTTAGAACAAAATTCTGAAACGTTAAAAAATACGACAAGAGCTTAAGAATGTATCTTTGACATTTTAGTGAAACACTTCACCCAGTTCTAAGGGTTGTCATCCTTAGGTAAGCCCGGTTTAATAGGATTTACGTTTTTTTAAAGAAAATGAAACCATTCCAATTAAATTTTTAAAGGTGAATTGAAATAAAGGAAGGAATTGAAATTAAAAAGATATAAATAAATAAATAGGATTTTCTGACAAAAATAATGACTTAATTTTGTTTTCCCCAAGATGCATAGATTTTTCGTTCTAGAATTAATGGTTTTAATTCATAAATTTTTCGACAGTTTGGTCTGTAAATATATTTGATCCGTTTTCCTGTTGCGTTTTGATGCATGTGTTGAGTTGTTTTAAGTTATGTTATTGTTTGTGATTCAATTTCGAATATTTGCATGTCACTTATCTTTTGCTCGATTGTTTGGTTTAAGGTTGCTGGAGGACATATAGAAAATTGATGATGTAACAATTGGAAAATTAAAATTTTTTGATAGAAAGCATTTTGCTTTGACTTAGGCATTAACTATCAGAAAAATTTTAATTAATGAAAAAATTAAACAAGAATACATTTTTTTCTTGTTTTTCCTCGCAGTTGTTTCATAAACATCAAATACGCCAAATATTTATTATAATTGTACATCTATACTATTATTCAATAATACAATTCTTCAGAATTTCTTCCAATCAATCTGTTTTGTTTTTTTTAAATTTCGAACATAATTTATTTTTCTAATTAAGTATTGTTTCTATTAAGTATCGACTCAGGTGAAATATTTCCTTAAAAAAGATGACATGAAGTTTTGTAGTTTCAATTTACTTAAAAGAATTTTTTTTATTCAATTTAAGTCAAAAGATGAATGTTTAAAAGTTAACTTACCATTACTGAACATTTCATCGTCTGTTGTTTGCCGTGCTTTCGCAAATAAAACACCGAATTTAAAGTTGACAGAACCCTATAGAAACAAAGATTTACTGTGAATAGCATCAATCTTTGAAGTAATAAATTACATTTTTAAAATTATGAGAAATCATAAATCTCCAAATCAGTACTGAAATTTAGTGATAAACTAAAAACTTTTACAGTTAAAAATTATTAATTCCAAGATAAAAGTTAGTTTTTCCTAGTATAAATAATGATAATAGTTATCTGTTGTTTATTTACGTTGTATTTGAAAATTATTTGACTACTATATTTGTTTCTAAGGTACATAATAATGTTAAACCGATTATATCTGATATTAATTTAACAATTCGCAACTGCTAAGAAAATTATTGCGATTTATTTATGATTTGCAATTAGTTACTATATTCTAAGTTAGGAAAATTAAATGCGCCAGAATTTACTTGTTCGCCATTTGTGCCTTATCATGTTGCCAATGAAAGAAAAAAAACAGTGACAGCTTGCAGTTCAGGGTTATTAAAAATAGAGTACTACGTTGCAGAAGAAACCCTTTTTATCATTCAGACATATTAGGAGTACTTTTCTGTTTATTTCCTGCTTTGTAGTTTTTTGTTTTTCATCAAACTTAGCTGGCGAGATAAGGTTATTTAGGTACGATTTTTTCTAGAAGTTGCTAACTAGCATTCGATATACTCTGAAATGCAGTGCTGTATCATCTACATTCAGATACATTGATGAAAAATGGTCATAGAAAAAATTTGATTTAAAAAAAAAAAAAAAAAAAGAGTGCGTATATGATAGAGCGCCTTCCTCCGTTATCCGATATGCAATTTTATACATTTTTGTTTATTGTCTAATTTACGTATCCCAATTATTCATGAAGAATTCATTACGAATCTCAACAATTCAAAATTTTGAACTAAAAACCAGCGTTTTATTGTAAATTTACTTCTTGTGTGAGTTTTGAGACTTCTTCTAAATCAGATTTGTTACCCCTCCTTATATTTTCTAAAATCAATGAAACTTAATATCGGATTACTTAAACCTGTTAAAAAAGAATCTAAACAGTTTCAGAATAAGAAACAGAACAACAGCATTAAACGGGGAATATAATTAAAATTCATTAATTGCGATAAAAAATAGCTTCACTTCACAATTGTTAACTCTGCAATAAATAATTTTTTTCTCTCCTTTTGATGAGAGTTTTCTAGAGCCTTAATAATAAACTTCTTTGTTCTATTAGAAAAAATAATTTTAGAAAATATATTTTTTAAGGTATGAAAAACGAAAAAAGGAACTGACATACTTTATTAATTGTAAACTCTAATTCAAGAAAATTGGTTTTGATATGATTTTCTTCCGTTTCTTTTAGCTTTAAAGAAAAAGAAATTGTCTCTACCTAAAAACAATCCTTTTAGAAAATTAGCCCTTTAGTAAATTACAACATATTTTTAATGACGTGTATAATATTATCTAGTTAATGATTCATTAATGATTAATGATCAATCCAGATAAACAAATCCAGAAATATGACGCGTCAAAAAATCTAAGAAAATCTCCACGAATTTATTTTTATTTTGGAATAATAAATATTAATTTCTTTTTTAAATAAAATGTTTGCAAAAGAACATCAAAATTTGCTTTAAGAAGTTTCAGAATGAAATCTGAGGTAAAATATTTGTGTTTCTCACAAAGATATACTAGTATATAGTTTTTAGATCATCTTTTAAGTTTACTACAAATGTAAAATAAAGAAAAAGTAAAATAAAATGACATTAATATATAGATATTGCGATAAAGTCACATTGATTAAATCTGTCAGGTATTGTGTGGGTAGTATTGTTAAAGTAACAGATTGCGTGGGTATTTTTAAATTTTTCAGACTCATAAATCTGTCTACCTCTAAAAATGCATGTTTTTATTTACTTAGAGCAGATTTGACTTAATAGAAGTAAATGCATAAAGGTAAACAAAACAAATAAAAATCCGTTAATTCATTAAATTTTAAACGAATAATTTTAAATAATTGAAAAATATTATTTTACGCAGAATCAAAATATATAGTTCTGGGTTTTTCTCTTCTTAGTTTTTATTGTTTAGCATCATTGTGTTATCATTGAAAATTTATCTATATTTATTATATTATCATATATTATTATCTTAGATATTATATTAATCATATACTTTATTAAATATATATATATATATATATATATATATATATATAGGGGAGAGTCGGGGTAGCCCCGTCCACTTAAGGAGTATTGCTTAAATTTCTGTATAATATTGAGTAATAATCAATATTTTTGTATGTCTCTATTGTTTTATCATCTAATTAAATAATGCAATAAGAATAAACCAAAAAAAGAATAGTTAAACTTAAAAAAATAGAAATTTAAAAAATTTGACTACTGTATTCAACATATTTTCAAAACAATTGTTTACCATGTTACCAGCTGCATAAATACTTGAACCTTTGAAAAGAATCTTTTTTTAATATAACAATTAATGTCCGATGGCCCATTGACTTGAAAAAATATTCTATACATATGAAATTGACAGTGGGCGGGGGTACACGACACTCCCCTATATATATATCGTGTTTTCTTTTCTTTTTTAATAATGAAAAACTTTTATCTTGAAAACAAAATTTTGCATTTTCACAAAGTTAGAAAATACAATAGTTAGAAATATTTCACTAAATAGAAAACTAGTGTTTTATTTTTTAATCCAGTGCTTTTATTATAATAGTATAGAATCTCAGGAATATAAAACAATCGCTTATACCAATTATCTGAACTATACCCTAAAGCATCGGGCAAACTCAAAAAAGTTTGAGCTATTCACTATAATACAATTTAAAATTTATGTAAGCTTTTTAGAATATATTTTAATCTACTTACTTCTTGTTCTTCTAGCAAGAGTAAATCCTAAAAGAAAATAGAGTAGCAATAAATTTATTGATAAAAGGAAAATGGAAATTCAAAAGCGAATAATTTTAATAAAAATCTGATTTATTTCAAAATTATTATGTTTGAAAAATACCTCAAATTAATTTCTTATGCTTCAGGATTTACACACAATGTTCTCAAAATGTTTATTAATTGCACAAAAATACACAAAAGTTCTTATTTGAATGAAAGTTATTCACGAACTTTAATTCAAATAGGTCTGTAAACCTAAAAATAGGTCTGTAAACCTTTTTAAAAATTTAAAAAAAGTCAGTTCCCATTAAAAAAAATTAGATATAAGGTTACTATCTCTGTAGTGATGATCGATTAATTTATTAGACATTAATGGTGAAACAAACAGGAGCAGCAATAACGCGTACCTCTATTCCAAGTGTATAGATTTGTCAGTTCTTTTTTTGGCTTTATGCTTCAGTGTTTACGCACATTGTTTTTAAAATGTATAAAGTACTACGCCAAAGCACAAAACAGCTCAACGGATAGAGCATTCGATCGCCTTCCAATGAGATAACCTGGTTTAAAATCTCAGTGATGGCTTGTCGTTATGGATCCGCCTCGTACTGTGCTGGCGTTAAGTATCATCAGTGATAGATGGTCATGGGTTAGAATCCTCTGCCTTCGAATTAATCATGTGAGGTTTCCGTGGTTTTATCTCAATGTAACGCAAATGCCGGTTAGTTCCATCAAAAAGTCTCCCGCGAATGCAAATTTATTCCATTACATGATCCAGGAGTCCCCTTGTCCTCTGGGTATGGTTTAAAATTACAATACTATGGAGTTGAACATCGGTAGTCGTTAATTCTGGTACTCTTCATCTTCAAAATATGTTTGTTACCTATTTTTTTTTTTTTTTTTGATGCCTCGTCTATTATGTTTGAACACTCAAACTCCCATTTTCCGAGTAACTACTATTGTTAATTTTAAAATTTCACTAAATTCTTTGATGCCTTCTGGTGTTGCCATGAATCGCCACCAAGCCTACCTTTTTGAATCCTCTTTCTTACGGAGAGGTCACGTGCGTGCACTTAGAGTCTACAGTATTCTCCGGATGCCCCCTGACGGTGGCGGGACGGAGTTAAGCTTTGATCGGTAGTCGTTAACTCAAAACTGAGTGGGCTATTCAACGACGGTTATAAAATAATGTAAAACACAATACTTTTTGTCAGAACAATAAATAAATGAGCACATTTATTTTGATTTTATTGAAGGAATAAAAAAAAAACTATCCATCTTATTAAAAATGTAGAATTAAGTTCTTAGCTTTTTTAGCTATGATCGATTGTAGATGTAAAACTTAAAGTACAATTACAGATAAATTTTTAAATATGGATTAAAAAAATTCCATCAACTTTATTGATTTCTTATTTTAGTACAAACATAATTTCGATAATCTAACAGATTTTTTTAGTAACTATCAGATGTTTCTTATAATTGAAAAATACCAAAATATGTTTTTTTTGTATATATATCGCTCCCAGAAAATTATAATATATATCGCTCGCAAGAAAATTGAAGCAAATCAAAAAACAGAGGTTATGTCAATAAAAAATATGAAGTACCCCATCAAGCTTAAAAAGTGTCACATCTCTAACTCGCAGTTTATCCAACTAAGGGCAGTTGTATCAGTTTTATGTCTTATTCAGATTAAGCTCTTCAAGCTAATTTTTCGCAAATTTCTCTTCTGCAGTAAGAAAAAAAAAGATGATGCTCAACCATGATGTTCAAAGTTTTTTAAATTATAGTGAATAATGACCTTTTAAAATGTAGAGGTTAGTTGTAGAAAAATGCATTTCGTTAATAATGAGACTAAAATAAAAGAAAATAGTAAAGCTTTCCAAACCAAAGCTTACCAAACAAAAATATTACCATTTAAAGGGGAAAAAATGAAAGAATTATTACAGCTTGAACAAATTGAAACTTTCAACAGCGTTGCACGTTATTCTGAAATTCAATTTTATGTGCGAGCAATTTCCTTATTTATTATATATTGTTGTATAAAACAACAATTTAAAAATATAAACTGCTAAAAACGTAGTTTTCCTTCAAAAAATGCGCAAAACTTCGATCAAATACAGATATCTTATTGATTATTCATTCAAAAATATTTTTAAAGAAAACGTAAAATAATATTCTAATATTTTTTCTTTGTTGAATGCATATTTATTGGATTTTTCCAGGTTTCTTCGAAAGCCTGGTGACACGAAAGAAAAAAAATCTAAAAGTGAAAATAGAAACAATTTTTTTATCAATCTCTCTAGAGATTTTGTCGACAAAAATAATTTAACAAGATTTGAGATCAATTCAGAATGCACTTTCGAAAGAACCTCTTTTCGAGAAAGTCCAAAAAACTCTCCTTACACCTTCACCTGAAATGTGTGGTGTAAAGTGCTTGGGAAACTTACCGAAATTACGATCCCCAACCTTTTCCCAATCCGTCTTCGAACAAATCAATTCAAAGAGAGTCTTGGGAATAAATAGAAACTGCAAAGTTTCAAGAAAAATAGAGAACTGGAGAAATATATTCTGTGGAGAAACGTTGAGAATTATTTTTAGAAAAGCTTAAAAAATAAAGAGCTAGAAAAAAAAGCTTTAAAATACCTGTAAAAACATTTTGTTTGACAAAAAGGATTAAATTCACGACGGACTTGTGTCGTTGAGTAAAAAAAAAAATATTGTTTGAAAGCATCTGATCATTGAAAAACTAATCTGATTGCTTTGAGCGAAAGAATTTTCTTTCACGGTGATTTAGGTTTATTTTTGATGGAAGAACTCAGTGTAAAAACACGATTCATTGAGTAGTTAATATCATAATCTTATTTTAACTTTGATTTTGAAAACAATAACCAAAAGTAAAATTAAAACTATTAGTTCCGGAAATAAAAATTACTTTAAAGAATAATCTATAAATGGAAAAAAAAATAGTGTTTGCTTGCTTTTACCGCGTACCTTGCTATATACGTTACGTTTACCAAATTAAAATACACTGTTACTGATACACTCATAGTTTGAAACACGGAGAAAGTAACCATCGGTATTATAACATTTCTCTAAATCATTTCGAGCAGGTTGAATGAAAAACAATTGTCTTGGTAGTAGCATGACTCATTTTGCAATTCAAAATGTAGACGATATTTTTCTTTAAAAAATGAAATTAAAAAGAAATCCCTTCTATACTCTGTTGCAAGTTAAGAAAAAACCATTATTCCTATTGAGAGAACCAGATTGCATCTATGTGCAAGCCTAATGGATGCCAAGCACCCAGCTCGAACGTATATCAACATTGCCAAATCTTGAAACGAAGCTGCACTGGCTCTTTTATGCTTGTTTTCTTATAAACAACAACAATCAATTTACAAGTTATAAGAATTAATAAAAATGATATCTAAAACATAAAAAATGCTCGCCTTACTACACTACTGGCCATTAAAATTGCTACACCAGGAAGGCGATACAACACGAACGTGAAATTTGCGGAACAGATAAAGCATGTTGTGGTATGCAAATGATTAGTTTATTAGGGCATTGATGCAAAGCAAGCGGTGATAGTAACATCTACAATGTATAAAAGAGGAGATTTGACAGTAAGTTTCTCATACAGACATTGAATTTGAGCATTTTTCTTGTGTTTGACAAAAATATTTTTTTACGACCGACTTGTGTCGTTGAGTAAAAAAATATTGTTTGAAAACATCTGATCATTGAAAAACTAATCTGATTGCTTTGAGTAAAGTAATTTTTTTACGGCGATTTAGGTTTATTTTTGATGGAAGACAAGATTCATTGAGTAGATAAAATCATAATCTTGATATTTGAGCTTTAATTTAAAAAAAAACATAGCTAAAAATAAAATAAAAAATATTTTCTCCAGAAATGAAAGGATCTTTATGAAAATAATGATTTTAATATATAAATCCAAAAATTAATGTTTGTTTACTTTTACCGCGTACGTTGCTATACACTGTAAAATGCATGCTCAAATATCACGATTATTTCTTCGTTCTTGGCGAAACCATTTCGTGGCATATCCTCAGAGCAAAAATTTCGTCAAAGTGACAAAATCACTTTTTCGAGGAAATGAATTTCATTAAAATTATATCGTTCATAATTCAATTCAAAAAAAAAAAAAAAAAAGAAGAAAGATTTGAATACCAATGTATCTAACTTTTCCACTAACTATTTTAACAAATACACCATATAGGTGGTACAACACAAAAAGGACGAATAGAAGAGATAGTTTAATCGGATGCTTAAATCGGGATTCAAATGTCGGATCAGCCTGGTGCTAGGCCTAAGTCCTTGACCACCATACATGTGTTTGGCTTAATTCGTCTTTTTATTTTTTATTGCGTAATCATCATCCTATCATAACTATCCCCTCAATGCACAACGATGAGGTTTCAAGTGGAAGAAACAGAATATTCATACATTTGAAAGTTCGCATTTCGTCACAAATCACAAGATTTATTGTTGAAATAATTCACAAATTTAACGAAATACTAGTCAATGATTGCTAAATTGTCACAAGTAAGAGTTCTATTTCTGAAATATGTATCGTTTTCAAAATTGAAATTAAACTTAGTTTAGTGATAGCGCGAAAATATCGACATTATTGGCATAATAACATCAGACTAAAAACCTTTTTGAGTAGGATGTATTAAAAACAAATTTTATCATGTGAATAGCATTACGCGTTATTGCAAACCAAAATTCAGACAATTGAAAAAGCAACATTTCAAGAAAAAAAGTTATCCTTTTTTAACACTTCCACCTGAAATGTCAAGTGTAAAGTGCTTGGTAAATTGATTGAAATTACGATCCCATCTTTTTCCTAATCCTTCTTCCATTAAACCAATTCAAAGATAGTGTTAGAAATTACATGAAACTGCAGAGATTTAAAGAAATTGATAAATGTATTCTGAAGGGAAAAAAATATAGGAACTATTTTTAGAAAAGCTTAAAAAATAGAGTTTCAAAAATGTTTTGAAATAACTGTAAAAACACGGTATTTGATTTAAAGAATTAAATATGCAATGGACTTATGCAGTTGAGTAAAAAAAATATTGTGTGAAAGAATACGATCAATGAAAATCTAATCTGATTGTTTTGAGCAAAAGACCTTTCTTTAAACAGTGATTTAAGTTAATTTTATCACTTAATTTTTAGCCTCTGTTTTTAAAATGAAAGTTAAAACTATTTGTTTTGCAAGTAAAAATTAATAAAAATTTGTTCTTTCTTTTTTGTTTTATTAAAATTACAATTTTATTTCATTAAATCTAAATTTACAATTTTCGATTTATGAACATATTGAAATCCCGGGCGTTCCAAAATTGTTCATCCAAATCTCAATGAAATTTTGTTCACTTAGAAGGCAAGGAAAATCTCTTGGACGTGACATGATAACATTTATCATGCTAAGTTTTAGCGGGAGAAGAGAATATTATTTTTATTAGAGGATTACTTTTTTTTTTATTGTTAACTGTAAGTGGTACTTAATCTTTTTCCCAATACTTTGAACAAATCATTTAAAAGAGAGCATTTGAAATAAAGGGAAAAATTTGATAAAAAATATTTTTTAAAAAAACTGTAGAAAAATATTCTGTGAACAAATGTTGGGATTATTTGGAAAATGCTAAGATATGCCTGTGGCAACTCAGTATTTGACAAAAAGGATTAAACTTGAGATGAATAAAAAAATTCAAAAGCATCTGATCATTGAAAAATAATCAGGTTGCTTCAAGCGAGAGATTCTTTTTATATTATTTGAAGCTTTTTTTTAATAACACTGCATAAGAAATTAATCTTGTGTACTAAGAAAAAAAACTTGATATTTATATTGTCGTGTTGATTTAGAAAACTGTGGATAAGAATTTAGTTATTTGTTTTCACTGTAGCATTTAATAAAAGATACTGTCATATATAGTTTTTAAAGATTACATTTCGATCACTATATAATTTTAATATGTAGCATGATTGAAAAAAATATTTTACACTTAATTTGTAAAATAATTATAGTTGAAATCAATCGTTTTTCCGTCAATTTAATTGATCGAAACATAAAATCTGGAATTTACTAAAGATAAAAATTACTTTTGAGAAGTGTGATAATGCAAACTATTATTACAATTTTATGACCCTAACAAAGTTTTTATTTGTATTAGTGTAAAAGGAAAAAAAATACTGATTCAATTTCAAGTCTATTCGCCTATATTTTTTCTAAATAATCATTACAGAGTTTAATTAACAAAACTTTTGTTTGAAGCATTGAAAAAGTCTCGAAAAGTTGAATCATTTCACTATGGTAACGAAAACTACAACTTTGTATTAGTCACTTGATTGAGTAATTTTTTTAAATTTTATTTTAAAAGAATACTTGTTTGACAGTTAGTACTTTTCATTATTAACTATAATGAAAGTTAAATTATGATTTGTACCTTTGTAATACAAGATATTTTATTAAATGTGAAGCTCTGTAAACATTATGTTTTAAAAAAATCGCAATTTATGCTACAATTATTTTAAAATAATCCCATACAATATTAAAATAAATAGTGTGTACTTACTTAATTCTAAAATTTGAAATTAAAATATGCAAACCATTATACGCATTATTTTAATTAAGTAACTGTTTTTAACGAAATAGCGTATATTTTTGTTACCTGTGACAAATTTTTTTTAACGACAAACAAATACTAGTAAGTAATATATTGTCCTTAAAAAATATCTGCCAGTTTGTAGCTAATTTCTAGCATTTTTTTTTTTAATTTTCAAAATGATTTTTTTTTAAATATTTAAACAGAGATTTTATTGATTGAAATAAAAACATTAACACCTAATAATAAGAATAGCTCTATCCTACTTAAAATGCTTGCTTTACTTTCTAATTCTTACAATCATTAATTTGCGAACAAAAGGCTCAAAATCGATTCAACAACATCCCATCTAGCACCGAAAAATTTTTCTTTACTACAAATTTCCAATCTTGCGTCTCAGCTGTCGCCAGGAGCATTAACAACAACGCTAAAGTTACTTAATTCTACGTTATTGGCGATTCTTTCACCCTGTTCATATATCGAAGGTCACAAATGTCGCGATTAATTCCCTCAAACCGGTGTTTTGAGATCCTATTTTGGGACCACATGTTTAGCCGCTATTGAAATCGGCAAAGAAATTGAACATGCGTGTGCATAAAGTGCCTTGAAGACAAGCACTTCAGACTTCGTGGAGTTGGTTTATTTCCGTAATAACCTAGAATGCCCCCATGTTATTACGTGATAAAGCGGTGGAAACTCATTTGTGCAAAATAACTGCGGATAAATAAAACACTGCGGAATATTGCCTCTTCTAAGCAATTTTAAGTTTGCTTGGAGCTCGTGATTTTATTTAAAAAAAAAAAATAATAAAATTCTTATATATTGTTACCCTTCAAAGCTTTGGAATATAAAAGATAAAAATGTGTTTTAAGATTTTTTTCGCTAAATTTTTATGTAAAATGTGAGGTGCTCACATTGAAGAGGAAAAGCTTTGAAGAAGTTTATGAAGTTGAACTGTCAAAATATATCAATATTTGGTTATGAAAATAATGCGGGAATTTTATACATATAACAAAACATAACAACGTTTGAAAAGATTACACTGTAAAAAATCCCGAATCAAGTTACGGCTAAACTTACAGGTAGGATGCAGGTCCTTTTTACCGTAAAATTCATTTTTAGCGCATCATGTTATGGAACAAAAAATCAAATATACCGTAACTCTTACAGTAATAATTACCGAAAAATCACTGAATCACTGTAATTTAATAATTGTTACTGTAAAATTTCTATAACTGACACATTCTGTAACTTAATTTTAAAATTAAATTCACAACTGAAATATGTCATAAGATACATAGATTTTACCCTTTGGAAAGAAACAAAAAAAAGGGGATCGGCTGTTACAAGAAGTCAGTTCAATTTTTTGTTCATAACAGATCTATTCTCGAACATTGAAACTCAAAACTTTCAAAACCAAAAGAACTTGCTCAAAGGGAAATCAAAACAAAGGTTTTGCAGTAATTTGGCATTAGTTCAATTGTTACCGTTTTAAGATAACAGAAACACCTTTCTTTAAAACTGAAAATTTAAGTAATTTCTTGAATTTCAGTAAATCAAGTTTTTTTTAAAAGCAAGAATAGACAATTATTAGAAACAGTTATTTTTTATGTTAAAAACAGTAAGAAATTAAATAAATGTGTCCATCGCAAAAGACTGCAGTTAATTTAAATAATTTTCCTTAGAATTTAAACTTGCGCATCAACGTGATAAGCATTGTCTCTACACAATTCAGGTCGTAAATCCTTGGATAAATTGCCTTGAAACCTAGATTCGTCAAACTCCTTGCTTACCCAGTTTATTTATATTATTTTGAAGAAATTTATCACATAAAATAAGAATCTGTCAGGAATCAAAAATTTTGCCTTATTTTTTGTATTAAAATGTGAGAAATTCAAAGTGAAATGTTTCATTTATGTAAGCATTCCAAGTTCAATACAAATTCTATAAACTAATTCAATTTGTAAATTGAAAAAAGAAAAAAAAAAAAAAAACAGAAACATACCGATGCATATTTCCCAAAAATAAATGCCAATATATGTGTTCTGAACATTATCCTATTAATTAAAAGAGGAAATAAAATAATTAAATATTTATACAAAGATAAAATATTTCTTCTGAAAACTATTTTCCTGTGTTTTGAGTTTCAATTACGATAAAAGAATCTCTTTTTTTTTCCTAAAGTAATTAGATTAAAATATTTCCACTAGAAAAATTCGTAGGAAAACCCCGAGAATAATTTAAAAATATAACAGTGTATTGTTCTCTCGTTGAAATTTTTTTTTCTGATTAAATCCATTCAAGAAATTTATTCAATTAAAGAAAGAAATTGGATTGCTCAACGTTGATTGTTGCGAAACATATTTTTGTTTTAAATTCTTTTAGTTCACAAGGAATTATAAATTTACCTTTCTTTAAACTCACGAGGCATTTACTTGTCATTAATGTTTAAACAATGTAATTATACGCATAAATAAAACTCTGAATTTCTAAGTAATAAATTATTAATGGTAAATTTAAACCTTGAAAAATTCAACATTTTAGTATAATGAATAGTAAATGGAAATAAGCTAAACCGAAAGGATGCAAGCTTATTGAATTTTTAATGAAAACCATTAGGATTGTTTTATATTTTTTGGCAGATTAGTTGGCCATTATTTACTATTTTTTAAAAAACATAGAAATACTTAAAATTTTTTTTGTAAAACTAAGCGTATTTAATAGTTTGTTTGTGATAAACGATAATCAGTTAAAAATTTGTCTTTAAGTAGCTGGCTTCTCATGACTCAATAGCAATACCTAGAAACAATATTCAAATAACCTTTTTAAATCTGATATCAGAGCATCATTACGTAATTACATGTTAATAAAAAATCGAATTGAATTTTTTCGAAAAATTTTAAATCTCAAGGAAATATTTTAAAACTAAAATAATTTTTTAAATTTAATCTACGATTCAATGGTTAAAATAAAACTAAAAGCAGACTGTTTGAATAAAGTCTGAGAAACAGACATGAACACTACTTAAAAAACTCCCTCAAAAAAACTCATTTTTCCTGTCTATATATAGCATAGAAGGTCTACAGATCATGCCCTAGGCATGACTAAAATTTCTTGTAATTAGAAAACTAGAAATAGTGAGCACTGTTAAATTCATAAGCTTATATCTCGTATTTATTAAGGCTGTTTTTTGAAGGCTCCGTCGTAATATCAGATAATGCATTTTTGCTAATAATATGCTATTCTAAGGACTACTGCGAATTTGCAATTGTTACTCATGACTGTTTGGTCAAGTTCAGCCTATTTAAAGTCAGCGCTGTCAACGCATGTTTTAAAAATGGCCCAAACCATCAACATGAAGAAGAAACGCCATGGTTTTGTGAAAAAGGAATAGCGTTTGTGTTCTAATTTTTTAATATTTAAAAACTTACTCGAATGCTGCATTACCTGGGCTCATGAAAATTTGCAAAAACTGAGAATACGATGGTGATTCTGATAATTTTCATCTAGGCGGAAAAATGTCACCGAATCGAAAATTTTTTGTTATATAAAATTTAAATTTTACTTTTAATAACTTTTAAAATATTTAACTTATTTGTCTGTTTTAAGGCCCAGAAAATTTTTCACGGCAAGATCATTAGTTTAAAATAATCGCGTATTCTTTTGTGGCGATCGTTATGAGCTATAGTTGGCGCATAGCAAACCTGTTTACCTATGGCAACACTAGGCATGCTTTCACCATTAGCGTGTGGATAGTCATAGGAGTTGGAGGTACGTTAGTACTTTCAAACTAATTAAAAATTTTTAAGCAAGGAAACTATATGGGACTCAAAACTGCATTAAACGTAGTGCTAAAAGTAAACACCATAGAATTATTAAAGTATATATTTTTGTAATATAAATGCGAAAAGTATTATAGAAGGGGGGAACATCGTAAAACATTCTCATACATATGAGCAGAAGAGGAGAGAGAAAGGGGGGGGGGTGGATTCTCTAGACATGGAATCGGTCTTCTCCCCAGATGGCGCATTCGAGTGTTGCGATCGCGAATAGTTATTAACAGAACTCTTGTCCGTTCAGCGGAAAGATAGACTGAATTCGAATATAGAAATACGTCACTTGGCGGTGTATATCTCATGTTAGACTGTTTGGCGTGACGTTAAACAGACTTCGAATATTTGTTACCATTTTTAATGGGATTAGTTCGTTTATGTAGATTTAAGTAGATTCTAACAGTGATTCAAGTTCAATCATAGATTAAACTAAGTAGTTTATCTTGCATTTTTATGCGCTATTTTTTTATATTATTAAATCGATTATTTACATTTATAAGAAAAATGGTTATTGTTATTTATATTAAAATTTGCTTATAATATTTTTATTACACCTTTAATATGTTGCTTTATGAGTTAATCTAAAAGGTTAGAATTTATAATTGAATTTTAAACTACCATGTTATTTATTTTTCTATGTCATAGTAGTTTTATTAGCATGCATAATAATCGAAAGTTTATCAGTTTGCACGTAAACGGCTCATAACCGCCTGAATACTGAGAAACAGAAAGTCAGTGTTTAATTGTATTTAGTTTATTAAAAAATGTAGTTCCATTATAATCGAATCAATAATGTATTTATAACAAACAGAATAACTCTTCTGTTAAGTCATTTTTAGTATAATTCTGAAAAAGTAAAAAATGTAGAGAAAATTCCCATAAAGTGGCAAATCTGACCAAAATTCTAGCAAACTATTTGTTTACTTTCAGGCTATTTTTTCCTTGACCTTATTATAGGGACATTTTTACTTAAATTTGCTTTATTAATACTTAAAAATTATGAGCAATTTAAAATTCAGATTTAACTATAACATCTAATCATGAAACAAAAACAATAATAATTCAAATAAAGCACGTATCTCTACTAAAGAATTTTTTTTTTTTTTTTATAATTATCGTTCACTTAGTCAGGATTAAAATTTTCTTTCAAAGAATTTATTCAACATCGTTATATTTACAGAAACGTCATCACACAGAAAGGCTGCATAATAACTATTAAGTTATTGGGCAGCTTCTATTAGCAGCTTTTAATATTTTTATTTTAAATATCCGAGTGTTGGATTCATGAACTAAAAATCAGAAGTGAAATAGTATACGCGTGATTGAGTTTAACAAAAACTATAAATTTTAACCTCATATACAAAATTATATATAAAAAAATCCTTTATTATTATTAATATAAGTAATTTTAAAGCTTAATGATTATAAATAATATAAATACAATGGAAAAATTAAAAAGACTTTCAGTTTAATCTCCTTAACATCATTTAACCCATTTAACAATTGATTCATATGTAAATTTGGTTCCAAATATCACACTTTTGAAATTTAATAAAAGACGATGTGCAAAATCACAAATAGTAAAATTTATTTAAGCACGTATACTTGTAATATACACCTTTTAACGTAATATTTGTCATTTTGATGTTTCCTATTAAATTGCAATTTTATCTCAAGAGATAACTCTCGTTACTTTATTAAACTTTTTTTTTAAATGGGAAGAACTCATTCAAATTTTAATCTGTTTGGAATATAGTCAGAAACAACAAAAAAACTTTTTAGGAGTATCTTGACTATTTAAACTTTAAAGTTCATATGCTAAATCGATACTTGGGATGCACATTATTAAACTGCATAGAAGTGGTCCGAATTTTTTAGAGCCTTTTTACGCTTAAGGTTTATTATTTCAAAGTAATAAACAGTTTACTAAAAGAAAGATCTAAACTGCCAATATCAAGTTAAACTACTTTCCTATCTTGGAATTGCTAGTTTTATTACATAATGAAAAATTGTACTGTTCGGAAGTTTTTAATTAAATAAATTCCTCCGAGTGTAATTAAACGTTAAATAACCTTTTTTAACGATTGGATTCATTATCGGTAAGAAAAGTTCGAAGCAAGATATTAAATTCTCCAAAGAATAAAAGTATCTTTGTCAGCTATTTCTTTAATAAAAATGTTTTTTCTTTCTTAAATTTTGGTGAAATATCACAAGAACAGTATAAGCAGTAAAAGAAAAGAAATTTGAAACATCAAATAGTTTGAATTAAAATTAAAAGTAAAATAGTTTGAAGAAACGTAAAATAAATGTAGATAAATAATATCAATATTATTTAGGAAAACATTCGTTGCACATTATTAGGAATATAGTAAAGTCTGATGCCGCCAAATTGTCGACAATATGACTTGTCAAGGAAATACTCTTTTGCCGAAATATTATCGATAAAAAACTTTCGAAGAAGTGATTGTCGCCGCAATATAAACCCCGCTTTAATGTTTTATAAATTAAATATTGCAAAAACTAATACTGATTTAAAATAGAACGATTTAATATCAGGTTTTTTTGCTTTTCATGAAATTGAACAAAAAATAATAAACGGCTCATATAAATTAAAAAAAAAACAGTAATACCATAGTAGAGAAATTTGTATTTTAACTTTAGAACGTAATTAAATTAAAAACTCGCAAAATGCTTGTATTTTTTTTTAAACATTGAAAGTTTGTCTCAGATCCTATTAAAAAAAACTTGACATGCAACTTATCTAATACAAATTATCTTGTTTCTTTTTTTCCTACAGTTAATCATTTGATTGTGACCATGTTTCTTCAGAATCAATTTACAGAAACCACCCACTCATTCTATAATAATTTTGTTTAACGTAGGGGTAAAGAACTTAAAAATGTTTGAGTCAAGTAAAATATAGCAATAAATTTAAATCTTTATGTACGCTTTGTATATGCTCATCAAACAAAGAAACACAAAATGTATATAATTTTTTATATTTTTTTTATAGAAACAGCTCTTATATTTATGTGAGTGCTGAATTGATGTTTGTAAAGAAAAAAATCAGTAAACTATTACATCAATTTGGAACTAGCATTAACGTTGATAGCCTTGAGGTCTATACAGTTAACTGAATAACAGATGTTGCGAAACTAAGTATTTCATCTATGTTTCATACAGAGTGAGGGAGGAAAAGAAATTACCTTAATTTACGATACTTTTTAATTTGTAAAGAGGAATTAAATTATCATTATATTTTTGTTTGCTATCGTCTTTTAATTATTCATATTATTTAATCTTTTTATGCCATTACCGTCCACTAACATAAATTGAACAACTTACAGTGTGGTATCTTCTTACTGCGCTTCAGCCAGTACAAGTTTCTTCTTCTGTAAAGCGTTTTAGCATCAGTCCTAATATATCAGGAAACGGTGGAAATTTTTTTAAATTTAAAAAAAAAATGGAAGTAAGCAGAAATGTACGAGTTGCTGTAACCTGCTTGGGAGTATATTGCATTCTCTCTTAGTTTTAGCATTAGTTGCACGTCTCGTCAAGAGAGGGCGCTACGGACAATTTTTTCCCCATTGTCTGTAGCACTTAGATTAGCTGGAGGGCTTATCGTTATCGTTTAGATTAGTTTGTGGATTGCCTATGCTTTTTGTCTGTTAACAGCGCATGTTGACAATTTTCGAATTTAAAAACTTGGTAAGAATAAAAGCAACCCTAAGCAACATGCTGCAAAACAGACATTCCTATTGTCTTATTGCCTCCAGTTTTTCTTTTAATATATATATATTTAAATTATCGGTCTTTTTTGGTATACCTGGAACTTCAGTTTACAATTGTCCTGCATAAACTGGAATTCAATAAACTAAATTCATTTTTAAGTATGAACTGAATTTTGATACCTGAAACAAGTTTTGAGAGTGAATGGTGCGTATTTCGTCAATACATCTATTTTTCTAAAAATTGAATATCTATACCGTTTAGTTAAAAAAAAAAAAAATACTGGTTGCAGAAATATTTTTTTTCTTTTGCTTATTTAAAAATAAAATTTTAATTTTGGTAAGGGTTTTAGCTTTAGTTTAAAACAAAAGTTTTAGAATTGACCTAGACAGGAATGAAATAATAAAAAAAAATTACTAAACTGAAACATTTCAAGCTCGATAAATTTCAAAAGAATTTTCAAGTAGTTGTAGTTGAAGGTAAAAATAAAAATATTTCACTGATGAACTATCCTAAACACCAAGACAACCTGCCTTTAATTTTAAAACTTTAAGAAAAGGTGCTTTAAAATATGAAAGAGGGAAACTTTTATTTTACTTGAGGAAAGATAAATCAAAACACTTATCTGAAGTCAAAAACATAAAACATCTTCTACGTGCCTTTTATACTAATACGTTTTTAACTATAAAAACAAGATCGTTAGTCTTGAACAATGTTTTATGTTGCAGAAAGAAGAGCGACTTGTCAAGATTAATGAGTCTGAAGAAATGGGGTAAACTAAAAGAAAATTTTTCATTTTATTATACTTCATCAATCACATTGTACAAAAAAAAAATAGTGCTTGTGTTTTTATTCTTATTCATGTGAAATTTTTCATCAATTAAAACAATAAGGGCATCGTGTTGTAAAAATATATCTTCAAGATATGTTGGCTTTATATTATATATTATTTGTATATGATTAGTAAAGTTGAATTTTATTATACATCATCGATCACATTGTTTAGAAAAAAGAATGTATTTGTGCATTTATATTTATTCATGTGTTTAGGAGTAGGATTTTGCAGTTTTAAATACATGCTCCAATTAGTTTGCATATTTAAGGTAATAACTTTTATATTGCATGTTAGTAAGTGATAATCTTATCATTAGAGCAAAATTTATTCTAATGTTCCAAATTTTATTTTGTGAATTTTTCTAAAGGGAGGCTCTGAAAAGTTTTATTTCAATTCTAATCTCTTCTTCTGGAAGGATAATTTTATTACAATACATTTGTAATGTTAATGTATTCAATAGGTAAAAATAAAATCCTTAAAATCATGACTGTAAACTGCAATTATTTAATTCCAAGAGAATCTTTGAATGTAGTTAACACTCGAATAAGTGAGTGAGAGTAATATCTTAGATTTTGCATAGTAACATATTTGATTTAGCCTATTCATGTGTCAAACTAAAAGAAACAACTAATACTATAGTTTTAATACATTAATAACTTATTTTTTCTTTACAAATTTCACTCTGTGCGTGTGCTCAAGTATAAATTTTTAATGCAATATTGTTATCAAAACAATGAATCAACTTCTATTTTTTTCAGTTCATACTTTAAATTTCTTTTTTCCTATTCTATAAAAATTAAATGCTTAAAAATGATATTTATTAATATTTTTAGAACGCCGATGTAGCTAAGATTATAAAATATTTTTCAATAAAGATAAAATTTGGGTAAAGAAATCATGTAAGAAGTAATAATACAAAAATAATTATATGTGATCGCTAGACTTTTTGAAGTTTAAAACAATTTACGGCAAAAAAGCTGACTTATAGCAAAAAAGAAACTTGTTTTTATAACCAAGATTAATATTAAATGCAACGGCAACAAACTAAAAAAAGTTGTATGAATATTACCAAAGTAAATAAAAATCTTTTCATCAAAAATACAAAAATAATCAACAGTCTTTTAATTAAAAAAAAATAAGGGGGAAATATCTCAAGAGAAAAAGCTTTTTCTCTTTAAGGATAAAATTTTACTAATTCTTTTTGTTTCTTTATAGTAAATTAGTTTTTTCTTTCTTTTTTTTACCATCTAAAATAATCCACTCTTAAGATGTATCAGAATATCTTGTCTGGAAAATACTTTAATTACGGTCTCCTTTTTTTAGCACATGCCAAAAAAGCGTATCGTGTTGCAGTATGCTAATTAATTCCTCTTACAGTTTTCAAAAGCTTTCAATAGTTAATCCTTATCCTAGCGTGGCATAGAATTCTCCGGGTAAAAGTGATGACTTCCATTTATGTAGGAGGAAGAGAATCTTCAAAAGGGTAAAAATAATGTTTAGTTGAGTGCTTGCTCATTCGAATTATCCATCAATTAATTTTAGATTGCATACTCGAGAAGTTGCAAACTAATGCTCCTATTTAGAGAAAACTCATTTGTAAGGACAATCGGAGTTGTATGTAAAAGGATAATAAAAGCAACTACAATTTGTTTTTCAATTCGCTTCTAAATTTTAGATATTAGATGCCAGATATTATCTCGCATAGAAAATACTTTAGTTTTAAGGAATTTAACTAGTGAGAAAGTTAATCATAAAAATTAACAATTTTGATAAGTAAACAATACTAATTAAAAGTCAACATACAATTTTAAAAGTATAGGTAGAGGCAATCAGATTTGTATGTAAAAGAATAATAAAACCTTTTTTTTTTTTTAATTCGTGGATAAATTTAAAGTAATAGTTTAAATAATGTCCAGATATTACCTTTATTATAAAATACTTTAATTTTAATGATTTAAGTAGTGAGAAAATGAATCTTAAAAATTAACAATTTTGATAAGTAAGCAAAATTATGAAAAAGTGAATATACAATTTTAAAAGTAAAGCTAGATTTCAAACTTGAATTCAAAATTTAAGTTAGTTTATAATAAAATATCTATCTTAAAAATATTTTTATATCCTCTCCGGAATATTTTAATTACAGTCTCCTTTTTTCAGACATGCACAAAAAGAGAATCATGTTGTAGTATGCTAATTAATTCATTTTACAGTTTTCAAAATGCCCGGATAGCCTGGTTAATAGGACGCTGGACTCACGTTTAAGAGAACGGAAATTCAAAGCCAACCAGCCGAAGATTCCCCGTGCTGTAAATGGTGACTGATGTACGTTAAATCAGCCAGGTCACAAAGTCCTCCTTGTTTCCATAACAAATTATACATTTGGAGGTACTGCATTGGAGATTGAACGTTATCTGGTTCAGGTCAAAATTACGATTTGTGGTTGAAGGAATGGATGTATAAAGGGGTCCGCCCTTTAAACGAGTGCAGAGTATGGGTGTGATAGAAATTAAATTCTTCGCCATTGATGGCGCCGCTAGAAAACGAGAACAATCGTACCATCTGTGTCTTAATTGCCTACGACAACAATAACAGCAACAGTTTTCAAACGTTTTGATTAGTTAATCTTTTTTTTAGCGTGGTATAAAATTCTCCTGGTAAAAGTGATGACTTTCATTTAAGGAGAAGGAAGAGAATCTCCAAAATAAAAATTATGTTTAGTTCAGAGCTAGAAAGGTAGCACTCTAATGCTCCTACTTAGAGAAAAGTCATTTTTAAAGGCAATCGGAGTCTTATGTAAATGAATATTAAAAAACAATTTTTTTTTTCAATTCATTGCTAAGTTTCAGACATTAGTTTCCAGATATTATTTTGCAATGAAAATAGTTTGGTTTTAACGAATTTCACTGGGGAGAAAGTTAATCATAAAAATTAACAATTTTGGTATGTAAACAAAAATATCTAAAGGTAAATACACAATTTTAAAAGTACAGCTAGTTTAAAAAATTAAGTCATTTAAAATTAAGTCAGTTTAAAATAAAATATTTACCTTTGTAAATATTTTGATTATGCTGAATTTTATATAGTTTGTCTAAAGTAAGAACTCCACTAGCCATTCGTCTGGACCCGTGGTGGTAACTATGGTAACGAGGTATAACTATTCCAAGTAGGGGTGTGGGGTCACTGTTTAGGGCAGGTTTTGACTCGGATCGGCAAGAGAAAGGTTATATTTTTCTTCTGTCTATTGTGTTAGATCTAGTGTGAAGAGAAACTACCCTCCCTGAAATGCGCTGTTCTAGTTTCTAAAGCAACAGACGGCCTCAGACTTTGTGGTGGGAGGAGTTCTTATCGTATACAAACTATAATTATTTTTTATATACCATTTTTTATATAAGTTTTTTTATGCTCGTTAATTTATTATGAGTTGATACTTTTCCTGACGGAATAAAGAAATTTTAAAAATGACAAAATTAATGTATAATTGATTGTTTGTTCGTCCAGGTGATTCAATTATTTCGGATGGCCATTATACATAACAAATGGGGATTCAAAAATCGTTTACTAACTGCCATCTGATCTGATGATTTTTTATCGAAGTAAATGTTCATTATTTGCATTTTCTTATTATTCTTTTGAATAAATATGGAAATTATCATAAGTATTTTATAATATTCTGGAAATTACTCTATTAAACGATAGAGTTTTTTTAAAAAAATGTTCTCTATTTTAGCAACAAATCTTTGTAATATTCATCATATTTTGGAAACACTTAAAATAAAAATGTCTTACAGCAACAGCTTTTCAGTCGTTTACAATTTTTTAAAAAGTGGTCATTGTTAAAAATGCTTCAACTGGCGCTTCAACCAAATGCTTCAATGCTTCAAGTGACGAAATATTTTAATTTTGCCTTACACGTGATGTTGAAAACTAATGCTCTTATTTAAATAAAATTTATTTGTCAATTACATCATGATCATGAATCATATGAAAAGAATTATGAACACAAATAATAATTTTCTTAACTATTTGCTTAATTTCAGAATTATTTTCTAGCTAAAATTTTCAATGGGAAATAATCTGGTTTAAGAGAGTTTAACTAATGAGGAAGTTGTAGGAATAATTAAAATAAACACATAGGGAAAAATAACAGAAATATTTCAAGGCTAAAATGTAATTTAAAGTTTAAGCTATATCTTAAACTTGGCTATAATTAATTTGATTTTTACATAAATATTTTATACGAGAATGTTATCATTAAATTGAATTTTATAATTTTTTCTGAATATTTATTAACCATATTAAAATATTTCAAATAAAAGTCGTAAAAGATATTATATTAAAGTGTGTCGTTTCTCGTAATTTAATCTGTATCCTTGCGGTACATAGATTTTTTGCAGACAAGAGAGATAACTATATTTATGACCGTCAAGTTAAAAAGAAAAAAAAAACAAAGACGTGTAGTTCACCACTTGATAAGCATATACTTCAAAAAGCTGATAGGGTATACTTCCTGAAAATGTAGACGAAAGCAAAAATATATTTGACTAAACCCCAAAAAATATACAGAAATGGACGTACTATAGTTTCGGTTAAATAAAAATGAATCTTCTTCAGTGTTTAAGCCCTTGGTGTTCAGACACTGGAAGGTTCAATGATAATATTACATGCATCATTTTCGAAAAAAATGGGAGTATTTAAATTGGTGATTAGGATTCGTTATACAAATTGGAGTCGACGTTTTAATTTTATTTCATTGTTAAAAAAATGACTTTTATATTAGTCCATTTTTAAAACGGGGTTTTTAACTTTTTCCTTTTAATATTTTCCTCTTTTTAGTTTCTTATTGGTGAGGCATCAAAATATTAATCATAAATAAATTCTATTTATTGATAAAACGCTATTAAAGTCTGCTAGTAACGATGAAAAAACTTTTGAATGAGGGAAGAACTTCAGTTGAAATTAAATTGCTTTGTCAATCAGAAGTTTGTCAAAAGTTGGATTGCAAGATTTCTTTTTCTCAAACAGATTGGCACTATAGCGAGTTTAGCAAAGCATAGTAAATGCTTTCTAATAGAGTTTTATCATAAAATGAATGCATTTTATCAAATTTTTTTAGCGCAGGAAATATTTACACAAATTTTTTTAAACATTTCCTGAAAATTTTATCCAAATTAGTAACAATACCTTAGTTTTAAAGCAAAGATTGGGTTGATTTTTTTATCACATTTTAGTTCCATGAAAATATTTGATTCAAAATTTTTACCCTGCATAAATAGTTTTTTTTAATACTTTTAATGTGAAAATTAAATAAAGAATCATGTTTAATTAATTTTTACCCACTAAAAAACGAAATATAGAAATAAAGACTTTTCAATACTTCTGCAACTAAATAGTTAACTTCAAATAAAATGCAAACTTAAGACTGAGTGAAAATGCTAATTACAAACATTTTTAAAATATGGTAAAAGTTTATGTTAGCTTGTTCAATAAATAAGCAAAAATTTGATGCTTCATTAGAATTTTGTTTTAAATTAAAGTTTTGTAACAGGAAATCTCCTCCCACGCATCAGATTGTGGACGTACAATAAACTCCCAAGGAAAAATTACATTTACAATGGCTACTGGAAATCTGAGATCTTGTTTTAAATGACGTCATTAAAGTAGAATTGGGTTTCGCAGTTTCTTGATATCGATACATTTTACACATGTATTCAACAGCGCGAGTTATCTCCAGGTAAACCATGGTCTTGAGTTAATTGAGGGTTAAAAAACGAAATATTATTATTCTCTAGCCTTAATCAGTAGGTAACCCACGGGTTTAATTCCCGAATCTGGCTTACACAATTTTCTCCGATTTTGAGTGGTTACAACAAAAACAAAACAGCCGACCTCTATCACTGCTTTCGAATTTTAGGATTTTGAATTTCTTAAAACTGTTGACAGAAGGGAAAGATACGTAATGACTATAAGAAATAACTTAGAAGAATGGAAGATGGAATCGGAATGATTGAAGAACTAAGATCGAAATTTAACTGTCATTTAGAGTTAGAAACAGATCGCAACAGAGTGTTTATCTGCTGTTAGAAATTTTTTCGCTTGTTAAGCATATAATAATTGTTAAGGCTACTTAGAAAAACGGAGCCAGCGTTCCAGCAATCGAATATTATATAAATTTAGAATTTCAAAGTATATTTATTTATTAATATATAAATTTTTCAAAATGTGACAAAAAAGAAAATTACTAAAAAAAAAAAAGAATTTGTATTACATAATGCAAAAAAAACTATTTCTTAGAAATGTTAAAATCATTTATGCAACAAGTGTCTGTTGTTTCATTTTTAAAACTGAAAATTTTAATCAGTAGATTTATCATAGAAATAAATGTAATTTTTTTTTAACCAGTTGAAAATTTTTTTATTATAAAGTTAAATAAAATATTTATGTATAATAATTTTATAGTAATTAAATTAAATTTCATACATAGAAATTTTGCACCTAGTTAATTTCCAATTACTTAAATAAATTTGTGTTTTTAATTATAAATTATCAATATTTAATAAATGATAATATTTGTTTTAAAATAAATTATAGTTCAAAACACAACCTATAAAATTTATCACTTTCTCTAAAAATCATCAATAATGTTAAAAGGATAAAACATTAAGCAAATTTTATGAAAGTTAAATTTTGAAAATGATGTAAAATAGTTTTAAAGTTTTTCATATAAATTTTTTTTAAAAAAGGAGAAAATGATTCGTTTTTGTCGGATCAAAAATATATCAAACATTAGGAAGAGACTTTTGGTGCCGATAAAAAATTTATTATGAAAGTGAGAAGCTGGAAAATTTTTTATATTTGGTCTGTTAAAATCATAATTCTTTTCTCCTGTTGTAGTCCATTTGAAAAACGTAGTTTTTAAAATTTAAATTTTCGTCTAGGTTATTTTTTTTTTGTTCCTTTCTACTTCTTAGTTCTTTATCTGTTAGTTTAGTTGTAGAAAATTCTCAAAAGAATTTTTTTTGATGAAAGGATGAAAATTTTTCTCTTAGAATTGTTTTTTAAAAAAAATAGTAGTTTGTATTGGCATCAGACACAGAAATAGAGTTCAAATTCGAGCAATTTAGCTAATTGGATTGGCAATAAATTCAAATTAACGATAAAAGGGTGACATGTTTTGGTAGTAGCAAACTTGAGGTGATTGAAACTTGAATCGTCATTAGTCATGGAAGTGGCGAATCATCATTAGTGAATCAGTTCGCAAACAAAAAACTTACAGTGCGCCAAGAAATGACGGACCACCCTGAATTGCTCTTGATTTAACGATCGAATATTCTCCTTCTAGGACACAATCTTAATAATTAAAGGGGGTGACCTCAAATATGCTGATTAATTAATGCAGACGATACTCTAAGCTACGGAATCAGATAGAAAAACGTACTTTCTCGGTTTAATTTTTTTTTCTTCATGGTTTTGGATTTCGGCTTCCTAAAATATAGGGGGTAGCAGCAATCAGGGAAATATTGTCCTAATAGTTTGTTCAAGAGAGCGGTCTAAAGTTCGAACCCTTTAATGTTACTTTTACTTTTTGCGCATTTCGCCATATCTCGCAAACTATGCAGATTGAAAAATTTTTGCACACAATTACAAAAAAAATATTTCAAAGATAGTTAGTTTCATTATCTAAAGATAGTTCACTGCAAAAAAATAAATTTTGGTAAATATTTCATTTTTATTATTTTATTTAATAATAGTCGAGAAATGTTGAATTGTAAGGTATACAATTGTTTACATTATTTTAAAGTATATAAAGTAATTTTATATTGAAATACATAAAATATTAACGTAATCGGCTGAATAGTTCATTAGAAACGGAATTCTAAATATCCTATTTTTTTTTTTTTTTAAATTTGATTTCTCAGGAACTATTCAACTAATTTCGCTCAAATATTGTATTTTAACATGTAAAATTAGATACTTTAAAGTAATGTAAAAAATTTTATTCAAAATCTTTTTCGACCATTATGAAATAAAATAAATACTTACTAAAATTTAATTTTTGCATAGAACTTTCTTTGGATGAATGAATTTTAAATTTGTTTGTTTATAAAGCTCTCAAGATATAGCGAAATATGCAAAAAAAAAAAAATAAAAGAAATCAACATTTGCGGGTACTCTCTTGACTAAACTATTAGGGTCACATTTCCCAGTTTGAGGCTACCAACATATTTTGAATATCATGAAATCCGGATCAGATTTTGTGTCTGATTTTGAAATTTTAAATATCGTCTGCACTAATTAATTAGCAAACTTGAAGTCTCTCCCTCGTACCAATAAGATGGAGTCCTAGAACTGGACCATCCGATCATTAGACCAAAAGTTATTCAGAGTGGTCCATTTTTTATTTTGTGCACTGTACCTTTTAAAATTTAGGAAAAAAAGTTGAAGCAAAGGGAAATAATTGTACTCATAGGCCTATTTAAAAAATTCAAACGCTGTCTGCAGTAATCCTGTAAGCATACTTTTAAACGAATTTATTTTAAAATGATTAAGAATTAGTTTGTGATTATAAAAAAAATGAAAACTCTAAAAGGATAATAATAAAATAAAGATTAAAGCACTGTAGTATCGCTATAATTATTGACCTTTAGAACTATCAATATTTAATCTAGTTGTTTAAAACTCAATAATAAATAGTATTACTAAAATCCCCATAAACATCAATAAAACAATTTATTTACCTTCTGTATTTCTGGAGAAAATATCTCTTTAGGACCTTTTTCTATTTTATCCATATTTTGAAAATTGCTGAAAAAGAATATAAAGTTTAAATGGGACTATGTACTTAAATACATAATGTTACAGATATTTTTGAAACATGCAACTCGTAAAGCATATTAAATACTTTAAATTATTAAAAACATATATGTATTATTGTACAACAGAAACCATCGTAAATTTAAGCTTACATAATCGAGTAAGTATCAGTAGCATTACTCTGTGTATGTTCATTAACGTCATTTTAAATGCAATTGAGATTTTGGCACATAGTTTTGGGTATATTAAATCCCTTGAATATGAAATGATCATTAATATTCACATCATTATCTGCTGATGATGAATATGTCACAGAATACTAAATATCTTTGAATTCACAGAAAGAGACAAACCTTGTATGAATTCTATATCAACTTTGTACTGTATTAAGTGAACATTTAATGATTTTATTTCTAACTTTTTATTTTTTTAATGTTATACTTGTATTACTATCATTTATATAAAATATCAGGTTAATCAATTCCAGTGGAATATAAGAAAAAGTTCAATATTTATCTAAATGTATTAATTCAAATATTGCGTGGTTTAAAAAACTCATATGATGGTTAATATATTTACTCAATATATTATTCACAGATGCGATTGAAACCACGTGGTTTTAAAATATATAATTGGGAATTTTTAATATAATCTGGAAATAAATTGAATAGAATTACCTGCTTGTGTAAGAGCTGTAGGATATTTGAATTTGAGCTTTTGAATATTTTATGTAAATGAATATGATATATAGTAACTACTATTGAATACTTTATATAGATGTGGAAGATTTTCTTCTAATTTTATTTATAACACTACAAATTTAAATATTGATCACAAGAGATTTATACATCTACGCCATGATAAATATTGTTAAGAGTTTTTCGTTCATTATGCAAGTATTTCCACTTAATGAAATAATTTTATATTTAGCCAATCTATCTTTCTTTTTTGCAATTTCCAAAATAATTCAACCTTTCAGAATTTAAATTACTTGCAGTTGTCTGTATATTGAATTTATGTGGAATGAATTAATACATGCATATATGTATATACACAGTCCAGTCAGATTAATGGGATCAACACCTACTTTACTACTTTTACAATGTGAAATAACAAATCGCAGAAGGCAGGACATTAAAGTCCAAAGGAATCGGAAAACATTGCAATTGAATTTCAGAAACGGAGCGATTTATGGGACGTCTAAAAGGGCAAAAGAATTGGTTTTTGAGCTAAGGGTGGATACATTTCTGAAAAGATTATTTTTGCTAACTGTTCGCATGCTGCCACGATAAAAGTAAAGCGTGCATGGTAAAATGGTATTATCCGTAATCAGAGACGTGCCAAATGTGATCACCACGGGCTATAGATGACGGAGATGAACGATGGCCGCGAAAACGTACAACTGTTGAGCATGCGCAGATGAATCATGGGGCTACCAACAGAGTCTCCTCAACGACAGCTTAGCGATAGCGAACGTTACTGCGTTTGATTCATCCGATCAGACGCCTAATTCATACACCAATGCTTATTCGAACTCCATGAAAGCTGAAGTTTGCACAACAATACTGCAACTTAATGTCCAATAAATGGAGACAGGTAGCTTTTTAATGAATCACATTTTATACTCCATCGAACTGATGCACGTGTGACGGCGTGAAATGTTTGAAAGCAAACAATGTGCAACAATTTTCGGAAGGGTCCAAGCATCATAAGGTCTGAATATGGTATATGGTCTGAATATGGTACCAATATGGTCTGAAAAATTATTTCGTAACATTCTTTGGGTGCACTCGTCATTGTAGAAGGCACAATCGAACAATACAAGTGCACATCTGTCTTTGCGGACCATGTCCACCTTTACTTGAAAATCGATTCTCCTTAGGATGATGGCATCTACCAGCAAGACAATGCAATGTGATATACAGCTCATAATATACGTGCGTGGTTTGAAGGTCACCAGCATGAGTTTACCGTAATCTCCTGGCCACCAAACTCTTCTGACTGAAACCCAGTCATTAATCTGTGGGACCACCTTGATCGGGTTGACAGCGCCATGGATCCACAAACGTGTAACCTAGCGCATCTGGCTATGATATTGCAGTAGGCGTGATCACTTTTAAGAAACTAAATTCCTCGCCTCGAAGTGGTCCACTCTTCTGAAAGTGGTTATTCTGGTTCTTAACAAGTGGGAATATTAATGTGACTGTCCTGTGTATTAAACAAATGTTTCCGAGATAACAAGAGAGTTCCATTTATTTATTTATTTTTTCTTTTAATTATGTTGATTGTTTGATAGATTTAAGATGTATGTTTATAAAATAAGCTTACTTTTGATAAAATCATTTGAATAAATATTTAATGACAATAAAAAATAAAAAAAAATATTTACAAAACAAATCTTCGTTAAGCCGAATGAGAAATTTAAAGTAAAGTTAGTTTTCTAATTTCCACGCTTTCGTTAATGCGATTATCTATAATTTAATTTAAAAAATAAGTAGAATTTGCTTACCTTAAAATAGATTTCACAGTCAAAGGTTTGCCGGGAGAATGGGAAAGACAAATCTTTTGTGCGCCCTAAAATAAATAAGAAATTGTGATGCAACTGTTTAGTTGGAATTGTTTAAGATAACATAAAATCGAAATATACAAACAGAACCCTTAATTAAGAGTTTTGTTGATTACTTTGGTTAACCATTACATATACACTGTAATTTTTAACAAATGAATTAAAATAATCTTTCTTAAAGAGAAAAACAATCTTCTTCATGTTTTTACGATTATATAAAACAGCAATTAAAGAGCTTAGTCAAAGAAGTTGCTAAAGAGAATTAAGTAAGTTAGGAAAATCAGCTTTCAAAAATCTAGAAAAGCAGAAATCTGTTTAAAAAAATTCCTTTTACTATTAAAAACCAACTTAATGAAGTAAAAAATTCGTGTTTTATCCGCAGCTGATAGCAGACATTTTTTAATTCGAAATATTGAGTATTTTAAAAATGTCAAGTGAAACTTTCTTCTAAACTTCTCAATTTATAAAAATAAATAAAATTTTAGGATAGTTAATTAAACTAGTCTTTTTGCTTCAATTTAATGGAAGTGTTATGTATTAAGAAACCATTTAATTTATCTATTTTTTATAGAAATGAATTCCGTTTTGAAGAATTTTTCTACCAGCAGGTTGCATAACATTTTCAATTTTGAACTTAATTACACCGAAATTTGAACTTAATGACACGAGCTTTTGAACTAATGACACCAAAATTGTTTCCCCAAACCTATCCCTGGGGGTGGGGAAATCTTTAAAACTATCTTCTTAATTCCGATTTTTATCGAAGATTTGGATTCTAAGAAACAAAAAAAAATCTCACAATTTGACTAGAGGGTCTCACTATTAATATTGACTAGTTACAGTTCTTTCTAATTTTAAATTGATGGTTGATTATATTTGTTTAAAATGGAAATACTTTGAAAAATAGATTTCAGATGGAAAAAAAAAAATTTGTGTGATTTTTTAAACATCCAAATTAATGACACCAAACTCAATCCCTACTTCGTTAATTGGAAAGACTGCAGGGGGGTGGATACAAGTTAGAAGCGTAGAGTCAAAAATGGCTTAATTAAATGCATCCTTAGAAAATATTTCTTACGTGTATTTTTCAATTTTGATATGTCTTAATTTCTTAATATATTTGACTGTTTCCACTCTTTGGAGATCCTGCAGGTATTTCAACATTTATCACACTTTATAATTTATGTTTCAATATTTTTTTCTTTATGTCTCATTTAACTTTTTCCTAATTTTACTTACTGTCTTTCTCCACAAAATTGCCCTGTACTGCTGTACTCCTTGGGAGTTCGCATCCGTAAGGACAACGGATAGAAAGAAAGGTATTTTTTCTGCATCTGCACCAACATAATTCTGATGTACTATAAAAAAAAACAATACAATATAAATTTGTAGATAAACTAACGAGGAAAAAAGTACGAGAACAATTATTTATACTTACACTTTCCTAAAAAGAACTTGAAGTACCAACGCGTTTGATATTCGGGATTTTCTAATACAGGAGTACTTGGAGATCCATAAACCTAAAAAAATTCAAAAGAAATGGACAAATCTTAGTATTTGTAGTTTTTATTCTATTAAAATTTTATAATATTTAATTTCACTCGAATTTTTTATCCATTGTGAGGCAAAAATAGCACTTATTAATATTTTTTAACTAAATGAATATTTTCTTCTGTTGGCTACTACTTGATTTTTGAAAAGAATTCAAAAAAATAATTGCTTGATGTGAAAACAATCCATTTTAAGATAAGAATTCTCGTAATTCGCGTGATGTATATGACACGCTAGGCCAACATGCGTTGGAGAATAATAATGAAATTCACTGAAATAATTTGAATCTGATAGAAGGAAATAATTTTAATCTTATGAATAATACATAAAAAAATTGGTAATTAAATAATCAAAACTTAAGGATAGACATAATATTTTTCTACTCATATTGAATTTTTAACATACACTAAAAAGTCAAAACAGTGTGACCACCTACTCAATAATGCGTTGCGCTATCTTAGGTCTTGAAGAAAGCTGCAACTCACCTTACCATGGACGCTATAGGTACTTGGTAAATAACTGGAGAAACGCTTCACCTAATGTCTAAGCAGTGGTCACGCAAACTGTAAACAATTCCGGATAAAATTATGCAAAAATGTGGTGAAGCCAAAAATGCTGGCACTTTTTACATAAAAATCCTTTTTTGTCGTGAAATTTAACGGAACAAAAATCTGATGTAACATCATTTTTGCACTGTGATACTTATTATAAAATCACTGAATCAATGTAGTTAAACAATTATTACTGTAAAATATACGGTATCAAATTTTACGATAAAAATGTATTTTACTGTAAAATTAATGCGAGGATGCGGGTACTTTTTACTGTAATTTTATCTTGAATTTTTTACATCGCAGAGTTAATATATTCCGACACAGTGTTTTATCTGTGAGCTGACTTTTTGTGACATCCCAAATAAGATATATTTGATTAAGATCCAGCACATTAGGTGTCTAGGATGTCTTTTGTAATTCATTATTATGCTCTTTAAACCACTCCATACTTCGAGCTTTGTAAAATGAGGCGTTGTCTTGCCGTACGATTTTATTGTCAGTTGGAAACACAGACCCCATATATGGGTGCGCAACTGATCCGAAATTATGTTCAGATCGTTCGTAGGTTTAAGGGGGTCTTTCTTTGCACAAACTGTGTGCCTTGAAGCCCCCCTTCCCTACGAGAACGATATTTGAAACTCAATTACTTAAATGACAAAATTCATGCAAGGAATCTTCATGGGCAAAATTATAAAGAACATTAAATAAAATGCTATGGATTAAAAAAAAAAAACTTATATATAACAGTGCTTTCGACTTTGAATGTAGTCATTTTATGGGCAGAGCTTTATTGATAAAGGGATTCCATTTTTAATATTGATAAAATATTCAAATCTGATTTGTAAAACTTACTTCATCTTTCTCTACTTGTTCCCCATTTTCAACTCGGAACCTTCTAACTAAACTTTCAGATCCTTCACTATCACAGGATGCAAGCTAAAACATAAAATGTAAACTGTAATTGATAATTGTTTCTTTGTTTCGATGAAATTCTAAAAAGTTCATTAGCCTGCCAAATCATTTTTAGTACGTTGGTCGTTATGCCTAAAATATATAATTTTGAAATTATGAATTCTTTTAGTTCTGCGATTTTAACCTCATGTGTTTTGCAAAGTTATGCAAGCTGGTGCTTATATTCATAGTTTATGCATTTTTCATTAAATAATTCAACGATAATTGAATATAAATAGATAATATTTGAGCTACTTAAAAAAAGAATGTGTTTTTTATTTAACATAATGTAAAGTTTGTTCGCATGATGTGTAATTAAAAGCAGGATTTGTTTAATTAGTTTTCTGATTAATTTTGAGGCATCAATTCGCTACCGTTAGCCTCCTATCCTTAACTATCTATCACTCGCTATCGTTAGTTAATTTAATATCAATTTATTAAGTGTTATTAAAAATTCCTGGATTATATAAGCTTTTTTATTAAAATATGAATGTCTAAATCACAATTAATTATTAATTATTTCTATGTTGGAGTTAAATATCATGAAATTAATAAGAAAATTTTGTAAACAAATTCTGTTGAGAAACTTTTTTGTTAGATGTAGAAAAAGAACAAAAAAAAATAAAAAAAAGAAAAAAAAAAGAAATTTTGAGATGCTATTTAATAAATTAAAATCTTACAAAAATGTTTACTAAGTTATTCATATAATAAAAATCAATTAATTTTTAAACAATGATTATGCTTTTTCAGACATTAAAAAGAAAAAAGCATTTTCGTTTCAGACTTTAAAATAATAGCAAAAAAACAATAATTCTGAATTATCAACAAGGCCGACTTGCAACTGATACAAATTTGAAGAAAAGGAAAATTTATGTTAAATTTAAGTCGTATTAATTATCGCGACCTTCTTTCACATTTTCACAACTATTTTTTAAAAAAAAACTACATTCTTTAACATTACATAACTGCTAATTACGCTAGGAAATATAATATTAAGAGTTTTTTACTAATGAACTAATTGAAAAAAATGTGCTATTTTTAACTGTCGCATAAAGTGTTAAAATAATAAAAAAATTAAAATTTATTTCTTTTTATTATTACCTTCAAAGTTTTTATATTAAGAAATGGTTAGTCATAAGTTTTAAAAATTTAAGATATTTCAGGAAGTAGAGAACACTGCCTAAATGATTTCGGGATAAATATTTCTTTTATTATTACGCTTAACTTTTTGAATGTCGTGTAATGTCCCTTAGTAGTATTGATTAGATTTAGGAAAAATACTAATAATATTTGTAAAACGCAATCATATTGCCAATAGGCATAACTACTTCGTAAAATATTTTCTTTTCAGAATTTTAAATAAAAATCAATGTTTCTAGTTCCTCATATAGCAACATCAAAAAAAATATTTTTAGACATTCAAAAAAAATTTTTCTCTAGAAATATATATTTTTGTGTTGTAAATATAACTTGGAAATTGGTTTTCGAAAAACATTTTCTTTAAATATATTTTTATCTTTTCCCGATGTTAATAGTTGAATAAAATAGTTATAAAAAGAGTTTTAGGAGATTAAAAAATATAAAATGCGTTATATAATACAATTTTCATAATAATTGCTGACTTTTGTTTATTTAGGTGCGATATACTTAAAATTCATATTTCATACGTGTAGTAACAAATTAACATTTTCTAATTATTTTTCACATATATTTTAGTTTTAGTTGCATAACTATTTCGTGACGTAACTCCAAATATTATACACAATGTATTTTATTATTTATAGAAATTTGGTCAATCAATAAAAAATGAAGACCTCGCATAGTTAAAAATTTATATTGATCATTTTATATGTCACGTCTGTGCTAACATTCAAAGTTTTGCTACGATAATATCACTTCATTTGCATCAAATAAATAATCACAAAACAAATTTCCTGATTTTTGTTTCTGAATAAATTATTGTCATAAAAACAATTTTAGAAAAAAAGAGAAGGCTTTAGATGGTATATTTTTTTTATTTCTTTTCACCTACATGATACCAATATCCGATAAAAACTTTTGTATATGAATCAATTTTCAGACACAAACCATAAAATTTACATTTGAAGTAATACTCCCATCTATTGACAAACTATGAATATACCCTGATTATTCTAAATGAATAATTTAGTTTGATGACTACTTAATTCGTGACGCAATCAGGAATTTTATGGAAAATTTAGACTGTTATTTATAGATCCTGGTTGGCCAATAAAAAAATTCAAGGCCACCGAAGCCTTTTTTATTTCTAAATACAGCGCGTTCTAAATATAGTTCCTTAAATAGCGCGTATGTGCTAACATTCGAAAATTAGTTTTGCAATGAGAACATCATTTTATTTCTCTGAAATGATTTTATCATGATAGTTTTTTTGCAAAATTACTTTTATGCTATTTTAAATAGCCTATTTAGAAATATTTCAAAATTGCTTTTTAAAAGCCGATTTTGTAGATAAAAAATGCGTTTTTTTTTCATTTTTAGGAAGGAATTGTTGTTTGAATCTTTAATTCTTTTTCTTTTTTACTTTTTTTTTTCGAAGAATTACTTTTGAATAATTAATGTATCCGAACTTAAATAATGTTTACATTAATCAACCAATAACCAATATAAGATAATTATTCTTTTCATACTCCTCAATTTGATGAATATAAATTCGTGATGTTTTTGTTAAGTAATGTAAGGTGTTATTTATATTCTTTTGGTCAGGTAACAAAAATTAAAAGCTTTACGTATCTTTTTTTTTATTCAGATTTGCAGGTTTTCTTACTAATAGTCAACATTTTTAAAATATCATTATTAAAACTTTAATTTATATCTCTCTAATAAATCATCTTTGGACAGTGTTTCATAAAAAAACTGGGGTCTTAAAATATAGGTTAGGTAGAAAAGAAAATAATCGCTTTCAGAAATTGGTACATCTTTTTCTGTTTAACCTGACTGTAAACAAATATCAAAATGAAAAAAATTTTTAAGGCACTTTATAATTAAGTAAAGAAACATATTTTCGCAACTCGTTGTGGGCCTGGGGTCATTGAGCACCACAATTTCGTGACCAACGGCTGAGGTCTGCAATGCGCACAGGCCACCTATACTTCCCAGACAAGCTGGTGGCAATCAATCTAAAGCTCGGTAGGCTATAGGCCAAGGCTATATTCTCTACAAGGACAGTTAAGTGCCTTGACTAATGAGCTATCGCAGCCACCGCTTTATAACTTTATAATTAATTATAGAAAAATAGATTTTGTTTTTTACAGAGCTGTTAAATTATAGCACAGATTTATATTATTATTTTAATAGATTATAATATTAGATAATATAAAAAAATAAAATCAGGGATTAAGAAATTTTTTTAAATTAAAACAAGTCGTCGTAATTAAGCTGTTGAGTTAGAAAATTAATATTTTTTTAAAGTTTATTACAGTTTTATCCGCGCACCGTATGTGTCTTATTGCGTGTATTTTTACAAGAATTTTAAGAAGTTCGAAGAAACCTTCAAACATTAGGGAGCAAGATTTGTTGTCAGATTGTCAGTGTATATCGTTTCGTTAGAAATGTTGCTAATTTTAAAACTGATGGTTCTGCGTGTAAACATTTCAATTTTGACTGGTAGATTTCAAACCAAAAGTTGTGCGGATGATGAACATTCTCTAAACTAATAAATTTGCCAAAGTTAGTACTAGAGTATTACATGAACATTTTTCAAAAATATGTTAATATAGTTTTATTATAAGCATTTTAAAATATTCTTTTTAACTGAAATTATTTTTAAAAAATGAATTCGTTGAAAAACAAAAACTTACATACTTCTTTGAATTTTGCATGTTACGTTAGAATTGAATTCAGAGTTTTTTTTATATAAAAATATCATTAGAGTATCATGATAGGGTTATCTCTTATTACGTTTTTACTAAGATGTAATATAAATTTCTCCCTTACTAAATTAAGGTGTTGTTATGGCTGTTTTGAAGTTGACAGGTGAAAAAAAAAATTACACTTGAGGTATAAAATGAGGTTATGTTTTGCTCCAAAATTAACCTCATCAAAGAAATTCAACTTTAACAACCTCATTTACACTTTATAAAATTAACCTCATATATAACTCAACAATATTAGTTGAATGGTTAAATTATTCTCACCTCAAAAATTATCTCATTTGTTTGAAGTGTAGAACAAATAACATGCAAACCTTAAACTTCAAAAACAACCTTAAATGGATTTTTTAAGGTAAGTCAACTTCAAATAAACCTCAAATCAAACTTAACACATCAAAAATGCCTTAACTTTTTGTAAGAATCTATTTGTTCTTAGGTGTTCTTTTTATGATATAATCTACTTAAATTCTTTCGTAATTTCAGCTTACAATAATTTTGAGTAATAATTTTTAATAGTGGCGTTGTGGCTCAGTAGATGGAACTCTCGTCTCCATATGAGGTGACATGGATTCGAATCCCAGTAATTGGTTGTTATGAATTCCGTACCTGGCTCCTATCGAATACAGTGCTGACTTAAAATATTCTCAATAGACGACGAATCATGGGCTATTGTCCCTTTTACGTCAGGTTAACAGTGGATGGTTTTCGTTGTTTCCTTTTCCAAGTAACGCAAATGTAAATAAATTCACTCAAAAAGTCTTCCAAAAAGGCTAGTTTGTCTTAATGCTTGTTCCAGGAGTTGCCATGCTTTCTGGATTGTGTAAAAATTGCAAGACAAGGGAGTAGAACATAGGTATTCGTAAACTTTAAATTGAGTAAGCTGATTAACGACGCTTATAAAATTTTAAAAAAAATATTGCAGATAATACAGATAATATAATTATATCTGCTAATGCAATATGAATTTTGATTTGAAAATAGGTTCTTAAGTATTTTGAAATATAAAAAAATTCAAATCATTATATCAAAAAAAAAAAAAAAAACTACATAAAAGATTGTTGTACAAATTTATTTTATTACATACTTACATACTTTATAATTTTATTTCCTCTTGCAGCATGTGAGCTTTTTTTTCAAAAACGGTTATTTTTAAAAAATAAAAAAAAAAACAACACTTAAATTAGAAAGAATGCCATTTCTAGAGGACTTTACTTTGAAACAAAAGAACCTATTCAGACATTAATCAAAAACTAAAATTTTAATAAATAAAATCGCAGAACATTTGACTCCGAGAGAATAGAACTAAAAATTGAGCTAATTTTTTTCGATGTACCAAGAAAATAATTTGACAAAGAAAAGGAAATTGTTTGTTTTTACCTAAATAAGTTTGTTTGGCTTATACGGGAAATAAAACATCAGATCCCCTTACTCAGAAATAAAACTCCGGACAAAGGAAAGGAAAAGTCGTTATATTGCGTTTCACCTGGAAGCAATTCTTTTTCCAATAGGAATTTTTGTATGAATAGGAAAGATTTCTTTTATGAAACTCTTTATTGGGAAAGTCATAGTTTCAATTTACATTTTTAATAAAAAATCTCGGTAGCTATTTTTTATAAGAAATAAGTTGAAATGTTTTTCATTGGATGGCTACAGACAGGAAGCTAAGTAAGTAAAATGATATGATGCCTAAATAAAAATTTCAAAAAGCACTTCGTCTAGAGATCTTATAAATGCATTTGTGCATATTTTTTTTGTATTTGTTATATTAAGAACACGTTTTGATTTTTGGAAAGGAGGTTTAATAATTTAATATTATTTACACTAGTTATATCAACAACAAAAAAATACAACACATCTATGATAAGCTACAAATATATGTAAAGAGATATTTTATCAAAAACGATGAACTAAAAGAATTATTCGAATTTTAATTAATAACACAGGGGAACAATTTGCTTGCTACATTTGTATAAATACTTGATCTTGCCAAAATCGGGTGATGGAATTTCAAATCAATAATTAGTTTCGCTCTAACCGATTTTTTTTAAATTATATTTTTCGTCTGATACTAGAAATGCACAAGCTTAAAAGCGTTACTTGTAACAGGTGGTTACGTAAAAGTTACAACAAACTTCTACGGCATTTTAGATACATCATCAGGATTAAAACGGCATGAAAACCTATGCCTGAAAATGTCGTACGTGCTTTCCTACTATGGCCTAAGCACACGAAGAAGTAGTTCATACCAGGGAAGCGCCTCTTGTGGCGTATGAAGATATTTTTGGGCATTTGTCCCAGTACAGTTTTAATCAGAGTGCAATTTTATTTGCTATAACTCCCCTAGATGTTTGCCACAACATTTATGAAGTACTTTGTACGACTAAAAATTCTTTTCACAACAATTTAAAAATATTTAATTTATTTTCTTCGTATATGCAGGGAAACAGCCGGCAAAGAATTCTGCTAAACAACATTACAAGTTAAAAGGAACATTTTTCAAAGAAAAGAACGAATTCTAAAAGAAACAAAATAAACAACTTAAAGAATAAAAAATGCTGTTGCCAGTCATAAAAATTTTAGAAAGTTAACTTATCAAAATAAATCAATAGGGCAACTAGATCATACAAGAGCAGCTAGATCAAAAAGTGCAACTAGATCAAAAATTACGATGCCTGAACGCTTGACGTAACAATTTAAGTGATCCCCTGATATATAGAATGTTTTTAAACTTGTACATTTCGACAAAAAATGGATTGAAAATGTCATTTAAAAAAAGAAAAAAATGTAGCTTGGAGAGAAGAAGCAATTGCATATTTGAAATCATCGACGAAAGAATATCTAAGATCCGTTTAAAAAAAAAAAAAAAATAGACAACAATTTTTTTTTCCCAATGTGTCCCTCTCCACAAAATGCGAATTTTTTACATGCAATTATATCTCTTTTTAAGACGCGGATACGGAAAGCAATATACTTTTTCCCCACCAATCCCTCAAGTACTAAAAAATTGAACAGAGGAAAAAAGATATGCACCATTATTTTTTAAATCATATTTTACTTCCTTTAATGCTTTTTGTTTTTCAAAAAAAAATTATTTTGACTATTTACGATTTTATCTTTACACTACCATATTTCAATTAGATTTTGCTTGATCTTCTTAGAAATTTATCTCTTATCTTGTAATATACCTATCTCTAAATATTATTAGATGAAATTGAAATATGTATTTGAACGGAATAAATTTAATATAAAGTTTGCAAGGAACCAAAACTATATGGAACTATTAAAAAATTGAAAAATTCATTTAAAATTTCTTGCTTTTTTTTCCAAACGTTTAAAAGAAAAACTTTTCTTTCTTAAAAAGATAGAATACTGTAAGCTTATAAACATTAAAAATTTTAAAATACATATAAAGCTTAAAATACATATAAAGCTTAAAATAACAAACAATTTAAAAAATCAAAATCTATAAATTTACTAATTTATTAGATCCCACAGAACTGACTAAACCTGATAGACACACAATATTATTGATTAGTTTTGAACTAAGTAATTGTAAAAAAATAACATGTTCTTAGTTTTAAGCAATAGACTACTGCGTCTGTTTAATAATGTGTTTTTTGAACAATCATCTCAATATGTCCAATAATATTATATTTTCTCTGTATAGCAAGCTCATAATTAAAGGTTTAATTTATTTAAAGGATTTTTTTATATAGTGTTTGCAAAATAAATGTAACGTATTTCAAAAAATAAGTTTTTCTTTCCATTTAATACTAATTCGGTTTTAAATGTTCTTTAAATAATAATTATGATTAAGGCCCCCAATGGTCATTGCATATAAAAAATTAAACCAAACTATGAAAATATCTGTAATTTCTGTAATCTAAATGCCAATGTAATATTTTTGGGATTCATAGTTTTTCTATTTTTTGATCGGCAAATCGAAGATTTGTAATTTTAGCTTAAGGATTTAATTGTGAAATGTATTTAATGACATGAAATATAATTTATTAATTTTAATTTTACACCTATTTTTGTTTTATTAATGAGCCCTTTTTGATTTTTTATTAAAAATGTCAAAATAAAATCATGGTTAGTTATTAAAAAATAATCGATATTTTCTGATTACTTGACTAAAGGCTAGCCTCTTTAATTTCGGCGAAACCTCTTTTTTTCATAATATTTGTGCATAATCATGCACAAATATTATGACCAAAAAAATTTCATCCTCAATCAATTCAGCACCTTAAACTGATCTCGTCTTTGTAAATAGTTGTACTCGTTAAGCCAGGATTCGACACATACGCGTGACGTCGCTTACTGGTATATAGTTAAAACAGATCCAAAAATTGATTCAGCATTATAATAAACCATGTCGAATTGCTTTTAACTGCTGGCAAGTATAACCATCTGATTAGACACAACCGTGTAATTTAAATCGCATTGTTTTGACTAATCACGTATTCTTCTTCTTGAGTTCTAAGTACCCTGGATAGATACCTGCAACTGCAACGTAGGGAAATCGTGCAATCAGTCAATTCATAAGCCAATCAGGTTCGACACATACGTGTGACGTCACTTGCAGGTATCCAATTAAATCTGATTTAAATCACATGGCTATACATAATTATGTGGGGGTGGAGTTATCGACCATGCCAACCTTCATCTACAAAAGGTACCTCATGATTGACTCAAGATAGCATGTCTTAAATACCATTGATTTGATGTTCAATTTTCGTAGTGGTAGTTACGCCACAATACTCCCCCTCCAAGCCAACCGCCATCTATCAAGAGGTACCTTTTGATAGATGAAAGATGGCATTGTCGATAACTCCGGCCTCACATTGGTGACCTCCGGACGTGATTTGAATACGCAGTAACGCCATCTTCGATCTGGTAACGCTTACTTCGATGGATAGTCCGCATTGAACAGTTAGTTGGCTTGCTATTTGTGACTGCATTATCCACCTCCTCACGATGTTGCTACTCAGTCTCGTCTCGGTTAAACACAACGTCTGCCTGCATACACTCAGACTGCTAATGGCAACACAGGAGCGACTACTACTGTGACGTTAATACACCTCTCACATTCAGCACTCAAAATTCCGGTGACCTTAATTCCAGCTTTCCCGGTACTGTCACAAGTACAGCAACTAGTGGCATCTGTTCATCGAATTCTATCCCTGATAAAATTCTGGGGGGGGGGGGAGGAGTATTGTGGCGTAACTACCACTACGAAAATTGAACATCAATTCACTGGTATTTAAGACATGCTAACTTGTGAGGTAGGTACCTCGTGATTGATTCAATTGAATCAATCACGAGGTACCTTTTGATAGATGACGGTTGGAATGGTCGATAACTCCGTCCCCACAATTATTTCACTTTTTTCCGAGTTGTAAGTACCCGATTGCAGATTCATGTATGGAATAGGAGTCTAAAAAACTTTGCAGCATATATCAATTGGGGAAAGTATGTTTCTTACTGTTTATACTATGGTATAGCATCTTTTATTTCGTTTCTCTGTTTAAGGAAGATTTATTTTTAAATAAAACCTTATTCATATAAATTTTATTTTTAGAGATACTGCAAGTTAATTTTACTTAATTAAAAATATAGTTCAAATTTCTAAAAATTAAAAAAAAGTATTTACTTAAATAATAGCTCTACCTTTAAAATAACTGTATGAAAAAGGTATGAATGAAATGTATTTAGAAACAAATCGATGCAGACATACATAAATAATTTGCAATTCAACCCCTGATCCACAATATGGTAATTCATTTGTAATGTACTAATCCACAAAATAGATGTTCAATCCAAAAGAAGTTCTATTAAAATTGTAAAATCCAGATGCACTGAATCAATAACTATTTAAATGTTTGAAAAAATTTATATCTAGGAAAAATTTGAGATTTTTTATTTGACTTCCCTTGCTTACGTATATAATAAAATCAATTTTCATAACGTAACAAATGATAAAATGCACGTGGTTGTTTTGTCTTTAATTTTTAAATTCAGTTTATTGAAGTTTTAGGCGTAACAAAAACAGAAAGCTTCTACGAGTTTTATTCAATAAATAAATTGCAATATAAACAAAACATTATGAAAAAATTACGTTCCATTTTGAAAATAAAAAATAATTTAGAAGTAAAGTAGATGAAAAAAATATTCTCTAATTTTTCAATGAAATATATCCAATGAAACTTTTTTTGAAAGCATAATACGCTTGTCAAGTATTCACAAAGTTTCAGGTGATTTCAAAGTTAAAAATGAAAATTTATTTCGTTGGAAATATGACTTTAAAGACGACACTGAAGATAACTTTTCCACGTTATAATACGGAGAATTGTTCTCAAGAATTCAGAAAAATGGAACAGTGTGTTACACTTAAGTGCTGATGCAATCTCAAGATTCCAGGATTGTCCATCCGAGCGGAAGCAAAGCTCTCCAAGAAGGAAGTCAAGACATGCACTATGATAGAATCAATATACCCAAGAGAGCTTCGTCCCAGTAACGAATATACTCCAGAGACGTCATTCTTTCAAAATGATAACGAATGATGGATACCTTCCAGAATAGGAAAATCTTTGTATATATATATATATATATATATATATATATATATATATATATACGCACACATACAGAAAGATAATAACAAATAGAAAAAATGGGAATTAATGACGAATACAAAAACTTGATTTTTTTTAATCAATTAAAGACAAAATTAACCACGAAAGATATAACCTCTTTTTCAATTCTTGCGGTTAAATCAGTTACTTTATAATAAAATTGTATAAAGCACCTGAAAAAGCATAAAGTAAGGCATAAGCTGCGTTGTAATGGCATTGTATCAATAACGCCAAAGCAAAACATATTTATGCAAAATACTCGTATATATTGATCATAGGATAATATTAAATACTAAAAGACAATAACAATTAGAAAACACAGGAAATTAATCAAAAGTAAAAAACAAATAGTTTGAAAGAGCAAGAAGAAAGAATTTTTTTATTAATAGACCAGGAGTAGGTACAATCTAAATAATTCCGTACAAAATCACGGAAAAAAGTACTGGCACTCTGAGTGCTGCATTCGTAAAAAAAAAATGTACAATAAAACTGCCCGCAAAATTTTATATTGTGATTTTCACAGAAATATTTATTGAATTACAGTGATTCAGTGTTATGTAAAAAAAAACAATTTATATTATTTTTGTACCGTAAAAGTTCACGGCAAAAATGGATTTTGCGGTACTTCTCTTGCTGGTACTGCCGATACCCAGGCTGCACGTACTTTTTACCGTAATTTTATCTGAAAGTTTTTACAGTGTAGTTTTAATCAAGTTTAAAATTAATTATTTAATAGTTTCTTTTTTCTGTGATAAAATATTTCTTTTTTTTCTAAATATTGTTCATAATTTATTGCTTTTTTTTTTCATTTTGTATGTTATAGATTTAAGTTTTATAGATAAGGATATTTGTTTATTGTTAGTGCTAAATTTCATAAGATATTGAAATATGCTTAAACAAAACTTATTGTATCCGCACATATGTATGTGCATAAATGAGAAAACAAGATTCCCTATTGAATTGTATCTGGATTCTCTATCTTTCGTTAGTTTCATAATGAAAAATAATTTCTCATACATTTCCCTTTTTTAATATTTAGTATTCAATTTCATAAAATATAGAAATTTATTATAAAGTAATATATTGAAATACATTTGAATATATTTTTTTCTGCACCAAAATAATATAATTAAAAGCAGCTTTCAGGGCATGTAAAATAAGTCAAAGTTCAAAAGATGATAAAACTGAGCATGGCAAGATAATAAAATTGTATATTTATGATATCACTTTTATATTTTCACTTTGGAAAACAGAATCACTTAAAGTAATTCAATTTGAATATTTATGTATCACAAATCAACAATTCTAAGACTAACTATTCAACTTAACATTATTTGTCGCTCCTGCAATCCTTTCAGCTTTGCTCAAAACCCACAGCATTCCGTGACTGCATTACAGCATTCCGTGACTGCATTCATTAGTTAGTTTGCAGTAGCTCTGGCGTGATGCTAACTACCTAGAATGAGAGTCGAATACCCTTACAACTAACATCATTAAGACTTGGGGAGACTAAGGTTTTGTGGCAGACGTGATAGTTGATTTTAGATAGGCGTGTTTTAGAATTTCTAGGCGGAGAATGAACTTTTAATCTTAAATAAATTAGAAAGGATTGCCCGAATTTTAGATATTAGATTAATAACATTTAAAAGTGTGTGGATTTAATTAATCATAGCTGTTGCATTTTCTACAACAAGGCAAGTACGGAAATTTTCGAGTCATCAAATATTCCCTCATGTTGCTTAAACTTTACATAACGAAGATAGAATGACTACTAAATTCAATTAAAACTGATAATGATATTGAGATATTAAGATAATGATATTAAATTTTTAAGCATTTTCTTTCACTATATTGAATTTGAAAGAGAGTTCAACCATCCTTATGTGAATTTGTTTAAAATTAAATCAAATGAACTTCCACAAAAGAAAGTTGTTTTTGAGTTTTCTAAAGAGCCTTTTTGTAACTTGCACTACTCAAGAAATGGTTGTGCTAGAATCCTAAAACTGGAACAGTGGGTACACGAAGTAATTTTTGTCCCAAACCCGGATTATCCTTACGTTAAGTCTAAATAGTTGGAAATGAAAAAAAAAAGTTCAGCACTGAAGTGAAAAAGTACCTAGTTTGCCTGTCCCTCGATGGATCAGTTTGATTTTGGCAGACTATAAAGTGTTTTGTTCATGACCAGCGGAATCATGTTTGGTGCTGAATTCGGTAATCTTTTCAATTTTTTCCATTACAACATATCTACCTTTTGAGGAGTTGAAGTTTCAAAAACATATGTTTCTTAATTTAACAATATAAATTCACCAGGAGAATAAATAAAACGAAGTTATTTTAATATTTTTAACTATGCTGATCTATACTTTCAGTTTTGTACACGATACTGTAACGGTAATAAATATCGATCCGTTGATCATTTATGCTTTTTTTAACTTTTTTTAACTCATCATTTTACTTTATAACCACCATTTAACAGTAGACTCAGTTTTTGAGTTTACAACTACCAATGTTAAATTCCGTAACCTTGCAATTTTGAAACCAATAAAGAAACAAGGGAACTCCTGGATCAAGTATTGAGAAAAATTTGTCTTCGTGGAGAACTTTTCGATGGAACTCAACCACATTTTAGTTAAATGGAGAGGAAAGCAATGAAAACCTCTCATGGTTAGCCTGATGGCAAGGGGCTATAACCCATGACCCGTCTGCTACCACTGAGAATATTTCACGTCAGCACTCTGATCGGTGCGAGCCGGGTGTGGCTTTCGCTTAAACCAGCAACCGGGTATCTCTTTGGGAAGCGAGTGCTCATGGATAGTTGAATAAACGTAAATTCAAAATTGCTACATGACAAACGTATGCAGTATCTCAGACCTCATCAATCTTTTCCATTCTGCCTAACTTTGAATATCTTTCAATGTACATTCAAAAAAAAAAAAAAAATTCAAAAAATCTAATATTTTCTTTATTTTGAAAATTGATTTTTCAGGTGAATATATTCGTATCAATATACATCTTCCTCCGCCATAAAGTTATACTCATTTTGTTTTTCTTTTATTATATGCATGTTTAAAAAAATATATAATGACAGTAGAATGCATGTGTGTAGGTGTCGTTTTAGGAGAAATTTAAGTCCGTTAAAGGTTAATTGACTAAATGTTTTATCTTGAAAAAGAACTTTTAACATAATAGTCTGTCGTTAAAACAGACCCTTTATAAAACTTTTATTACAAAAACAGATAAAAAATTCTCTTCTTCCTTCAAAAAAATCTCTACTAATAACTGCCCTAATTCATAATTTTAAAACAAAACCTTCTTAAAAAAACATGTTTTCATGTCTCCTTTCCCCCAAAAAAACTTGATTTGCAGGCATTTATTAGAATTTATTAGAACTTATTTATTAGAAAAATCGATACACAAAATTGTGCATCGATTTTTTTATGTTTTCTATGTGCGAATTTTCGATGTGTGATTTTACTTAACTTTATAAATACGGATCTTTCACAAAGACTATCATAACCCCTGACCTTAAAATACATTTTTGTAAGCTGTGGTTATAAAAATGAAACATTCCTATTTACGAGGCAATTAAAAGCAAATTGTCTATTTATTTTTTGAAATCATTCTACTTTATTTAATTCTTTTGCAATTTTTTATTACATTTAAATTTTTATTCGTATTAGTTTTATGAAAACGTCTGAGATAATAAAGAAGATAAAAATTCTTAGTTCAAAGTAGTAAAAAATAGTGTGTGAAACTCTTTTCAAAAAATAAATTATTTGAGTAAAATTTTTGTTCCTCAATTTTTAAATGAAAAAAGAAAGCCACAGAAATGAGGAATTATAATAAATGGAAGGGGAAAATTTTGAATACAAAGCATCGTGGAATCATAATTATTTTTGACTGTTTTATTTATTTTCTTTGCAATTTTCACATGGTTTAACAGAAGAAAAAAGTGTTTCTGAAGTACCTGCTTTTTTAGGGTACATGAAATTAAATTATACTAAAATGTTCTGAATATGAAAACAGTTTTTATAATAATTGAATTTATCCAAATATTTTTTCACGAAATAAGTTCGAATACTTGATAAAATTTACAAGCAGCTTAAGTCAGGTATTTAAAATAACAAATTGTAAGTGTATATATATATATATATATATATATATATATATATATATATATATATATATATATATATATATATATATATATATGTTATCAAACAGTAATTTAAGTTTTACTTTAAAGGTAATTGAATTTAAAGATATTTATTTTCTTAAATGAAAATAAAATAAATGCTATTGACATCAGTTTTGTAGTGAAAAGTGAAGGTAATTTTCATGTAACGTAATTGACTGTCAGTTTATAAAAACTAACAGCTAATTGCAAACTTACATAAACATTAGTTTGAAATAGAATTCCAGTAAATGTATATATATGTAATGTATATACATTTACTTGTAATATGTATATTTACCGTAAATGTAAATATATATATATATATTATATATATATATATATATATATAATCTATATATATATATATATATATTATATATATATATTATATATATATATATATATATATTATATATATATAATATATATATATATATATATATATATATATATATATATATATATATATATATATATATATATATATATATATATATATATATATATATATATAATTTGCATACCATACTATCCAAGGTACCTTGATAAAATTACAAACATTTACCTCATTTACTATATTTTATCACCTATTTTAAAACCATATGCTGTTATATATTATAAAATTGTATTGTTATTTTTATCAAAACCATTACCAAAGCGCTGCGTTAGAGCCAGACGGTAAATTTCACCAAGTTCTGGTAGTTTAGACTATACATTTTTCTACGCGTTAAGCATTTTGCTGCTTCCTTCTAATGTTTTTTTAAACACACTTTGTTAATACATAGAAATCAGTGTTTTTGTTCTTATTTCATTTAGGGTAATTGCTGCAAACAGCTTTTTTTAAAAAAGTTTACTTTGGAGATATCCGGTTTTGTAATTGAACGGTCAATAAATTTATCCTTAGGGTTTTAGGCAATCAAAAGTAAATATTTTTAAAAATAAATTACTTTACAGAGAAACAATACTTCTGTAACTTTTATTCTTTTTATACTGATGCCAAAAAAAAAACAAATACAAAAAAACTTCATATTCCAGTCTTTTTTTCACTGACAGTGAATCATGTGATGTCCTCTCATTGTCTATGCGTGCTGATGGCATTAGAGTTTTTATAGTAAAGTAAGATTTAAAACGGAAAAAATCATATCATAAATAATCAAAATTGAATAAACGCAGATAATAAAATAACATTAAAAAAAAACACGAATAATTAATATACCTAATTTTTTTTTTTTATAACCATCGTTAAACAGCCGAACCAATTCTGGGTTTACGACAACAAATTTTAAACTCCGTAGCCTTGCAATTTTGAAAGAATCCAGAAGACAAGGAAACTCCTGGATAAGTACCCCCAGAGGTTTGATTTGTAATAGGAACATGAAGGACTTTGTGACTAGACAGATTCAACGTGAACCAATCACCATTTACTAGATTGGGAATCTTTGGCCGGCAGGGATCGAACCTGCGACCACTTGGACATGGACCCAGTGCCCTACCAACCAGGTTTTCCCGGCCATATACCTCATTAAATAAAATATATTACCCGGTCACACACGTATACATTTCAAAACGCAATTAAGTTCACTTTCGTTGTTTTAAATAAAGTTTTTTCTGTTATTTTTTAAGCCGTATATTCTGAGAAATTTTGAAAGAAAGAAATATACAGAATGAAGAAATTATCTATTGCTATCATTTGACTAGATATTTTTAGGTCTTTTAAAAAAACGTCGCATTTGTCTAAACAATTTAAGTAATTTATATATTTCCTTATAAAACTAGAAAATTTTATATTTAACTTTTACTACGCGAAATTTATAACTGGGAAAAATTTATTATTAAAAAAACTAAAGTTTTACAAAATGCAAATAGATATTTTAAAACTTTATCAGAAATATATTAGCAGTAACTATTCGCAATCAGAGATTCTGCTGACAATGCATTAAACAAATTCTGCATTGTATGGTATGCTTAGTTGTTGAGAATTATTATTTGAATGCAAACTTTTTCTGCTTTCTTGTGGATTTTATAAAATATTTTCCAGCAAAATAAGTTTACGATTTTTTACTTACTACGTGTAGAGGATAACACAATTTGTTGGTTTGATTCAGTTAAAAAATATGAATTATGAAAAAAGTCTTTTCTTGAAAAGAAACTGCAAAGAGCTTTTCATGGACTTGAATATTTTGAACAAGATTTCTACACTTTTTGAAAAAGCCTTGAGCGAAATAGTTTTTTTTTTTTTTATTTTATTTTATTTTTTTGTTTATTTATTTATTTTTTTTTTTTTTGACAAAACTAATTCAAAGATAAAATTTATAAAAATTGGAAAGAATTCTCAATCTTTACCAGAATGAAAATCATAGAATAATTTTTTCCGATTGGAATGTTTTATTCGCAGTAAAATATATTTATATTTTATATAAACTTATGAAAAATATGTTTGAGAAGAAAATAAATTTTTTTTCGTGTTTTATGTAGTGATTGAACTTTTATAGGCATTAATGAAAACGATCATAAAAAATTTCGATACTTGCAAATATAAAATTAGTCTTGCTGCCTCAATCTCAATATTTGAAAATGAGAATAATAATAATGATGCTTAAACCAACGAGTGAAGTGTATGAACATCTATATATTTAATTTCAGTCTGTATATATCTTTGGCAGCTTGATCTGTATTGACCACCCTCAATATACTTGTTTGAAATTGTTGCCAAATTAAAAGAATGTTTTGATATCTTCATTCCACTTTCCTCACTAGTTATTCATGCTTGCTTAAATATTAATTTACATATCCCCATGCATAATTTTTTTTACATCGCTTTTGATACGAATTCGTATAATTTAATGGAATACATACACGAAATATGTTGTACATATTTTAAATATTATGTAACAGTTTTCACGTAAAATAGCTTGTTTGGTCTAATTCTTACTGAATTAAACATATTATTTGAGGGAATCGCTAGAAAAAGTTATTAGGTTATTGAAAAAATTGTTTTCTTTTATTCAAATAATTCGCTTTAAAGTTAGACTCGATTCTTCACCTTAAATAAACCTCAAGTATATTCGAACTTCTATAACACACGAATGAAACTACAATTAAAGAATAAAGAGTGTACGATAGAGAATTACAGTTAATAGACTTCTTTTAAGTTTAAGTTTAAAAGCTTTTTGGATTTTAACATATTATTAATACCTTTTATGAAAAAGGTCTCAACAATTATATTGTCTACTATGCTGTATAGGGGCATGTAAAAATATCGATTGAACACATTTTATTATCATTACATACATGAAAGGGCATGTAAATATTGAATCAGAAATAAACTATAATAGCAATTAAGATCTTTTCAAGTTTTGATTATAAATAAGAAAGAAAACAAAGTTTGCTCATTATTCTTGCTCCAGCGCACGAAATAAATAAATAAATATATAATTTAAAACTGAAATGTTTTAGGCAAAAGAGGGAATGATATCGATTTAATTACATTAACTTAACATCTGCTTTGAATCTTTAATGAAATTTGAGAGTGTCGGAGCAGGCTATTTTTTTTAAATGTTAAAAATTGATCCTACTTAATCTTCTTTTAGAAGCTGTTTTGTCTTACTGGTAATTGCAGCGGATTGTGTGATAATAAGTATTTTTGAATAAATAGTTACACTCAAATAGGTACATTTATAAGTTTTTATTAATATGCATATAAAACATAAGTTTGGATAGGTAAAATATTTTTTTCGATATATATTCCGTAGACTAACATGTCTGGTAATTTAAAAACAATCCTTACCCCCATTCAATCTGAAGAGAGATTGTGAATGTTCCAATGAATCTTTCGTCAACGTCATCCATGACGTATTGCTATTCCTTTTTCCAGTGCTCCATATTTCTAACATTGAAGGATTTTTATGGATAAATTATTTTTTTAAAACTAGCAGCATTATCCTTTTCACCATGAAAGCAAATCTCTTCAATAATAATGAAATGGAACTTAATTTGACAATTATTGAAAATATAAATTAATAAGAAGCTGATATTAATCCAATTTATCCAATGGCATTGAGAGGACAGTTTGAAAGAGCGGTTTCTTACGGTTAATTATAAAACTGATATATTTTACTCGTAGTATTATGGAACTAAGTGAAAAAGTAGCCTGGAAATAAAAAACTTTAAATTTGTAATTAATTAAAATATTTCCTTTTATTAGTTACAGTTTAATTTTTTTTTCAACAAAAATAGCATATTTAATTTTATTGAATTAAAAATGGTATTTTACTTATTTTTTCTTTGAAAAAATCTTAACTTGATTCTGAAATTTTTTTTATTTATTTTAAGCAAATTACAAAAATATAATATAGTACAAGGCAGATGAACAAAAACAAAATCAAAGTTTAAAGCAAATGAGATTTCAAAACACATGCTATTATTATTCAAAAAGCCTAGTTGGTGCTCTAAAAGTTCTGTAATAGGAATTGTTCATTGAAAATTTATTTGTGAAACAGAAATCGTTCAACATGTAAGAGCTGAGTTTTGAAGAAAGTCTAAAGATATAGTTAAGAGGTTCTGCAAAAAAACAGACAAACCTAGATTCCTTTGAAATAAAAACAAATCTAAATGCTCAGAATCTCTACTCACATTAAGATGCGTTAAGGATCGGTTTTATGGGCATTTAAAATTTTTGAGGCTTTTCAAATTCTGATAATAGGATCTATATTTATAATAAAGCTTTTGAGAGAATACATTTATTATTAAACAATTATTTATGTTGTAGAATTTTTTATAAAAAAATAATAATAAAAAAAAAAAAAACACGCGTCAAAGCAAAAATATGAGTTCTCTCTTATTTAAGTAATAATTTTAATTAAGAACTTAATGACTTCAAATATTTTTTCCACGGGTTTTTGCGAACAATTTAGGATATGAATAAACTTTTCAATTCAATGTATTATTTCTTTCAATGCATTTCTTTTGTATATAGTAAAAAAACATATTCACCAATCTAATTACTTTATTTATTTCCACATATGTTTAAATGCTTTAAAATGTATTCATGCATTCAGATTCGATATCATTAAGAATTGAACTTAAATAAAATTATTCATACCATTTCCACAGAGCCATATCTGCGCCTACTAAAAACGCCTCGTCTAGCTGCTAGATCTGTTGTTGAGGAGCTGAAAAAAAAAAAAAATTGAAACGAGCACTGGTAATATTTGCATATTTTATTAATAGTTTTAAGAACAACATGAAGGAAAAATGAAACACTCTATTCGCTGAATTTTCAGTCCCTATTTATAGAAGATTTATGCTACTTCATTTTGAATTTCAATTTAATTATTTGTGTTGTTCGGAATTAGAGCTGAAATAGATTTAGTTTGAAAAAAAGATTTATGGAAGGTTTCGTGAAACACACAATTAACATATAAACCGTAAAGTTTTTCCAAAATAAGCATTTTATTTCAAAATTCCATAAATACTTTGAAAGAAAACAATTTTTTTTGCCGTTCAGAGTTTGTATTTATTAAACACAGAATGGTAACAGTTAAGTACAAGGCAAATTTTTGATTATGTATGTTTATCCAAAGAAAAAATTTAACACTATTGAATTTCTTAGTTTCTTCAATTACATATCTATTCTATTTAAATGAAGTCAAAACTGAAAAACAATTATTTTGATGAGAATAATTATACATGCTTTTTCATCTAATTTTAAATGTATACAACTGTCAATGTTATTACAAATACCGAAAAAGACTTATCTTCATTTGTTTAGAAATAACACTGACACAAAAATTTATAATAAAAAAAAGCGTATTTTTACATTTCTACAAAGAGTAGTAGTTTCAGCCAGTAAGAAATCGATATTTTCTCATTTTATGAATAAAAAGTTTTTTTCTTCTATCTAATGGATTTATGTAAGTAATCTTTAATAAAACACATTTTCAAAACAAATTTTCAATAAATATTTCAACAAATTTTCAATAAATAATGTAATCGTTCATAAAATACGACTTCTGAGTTACTAGTGAAATATATAATCTATAGAAATGTGGATAAATGTTTTGTTGAAATAAATTTTAAGGTTCTTCTAAACTGATTTTTATGAGCTTTGTAAGTTATATTTATAACTTATAAAAACACTAATTCTTATTGCAAAGGTGCCTATTTAAGTAAATTCCGACTAGATGAAAATTGATCTATAATTTTTTAAATGATTTAAACGTATTATTCAAGTATTCAAATTTAAAGCTGATCTTAATGAATTGAATGGGAAATTTTATGCACCAAGATTCAGTAGCGATTATTCTATAATAAACATTACACACCGAATCTAAAAAAATTAAACGATGTTTATTAATAGGGTACTTTGGTGGTAGTGGAGCTCGTTATCATCTCTATTCCCCTCTTATCAAAAATTCTAAACTAAAAAATCTTGAATAGCAAAGCTTTATTTCGATTGATTAATAATTTAATTCTATAATTGCCTTATACTTATTTAATATTTCTCATATATCATATGATGAATGAGTTCAGAAGAATGTAGCAAAGGCAGACTACAAAGCAGCAACAAATATTAATATTTCTTTTAAATTTGATAAACAGAAGTTAAAATCTCCGAATAAATTTTAGGTTTGGATTCATTTTTAGTAACAGCAAAACCATTTAATACTAGTTTTATTCTTTTTTTATGAAAAGTAAACTTTTATTTAGATTGAGTATTAATCTAATTCCATAATAGCTTTATACTTATTTCACATCTCTCACATATTAAATGATGAATGAGTTTTCAGAAGAATGTTGTAAAGACAAATTACAAAGCAGCGTTTCGTGAAATTACATTTGCATATTTAACAAATGTATGACATAAGATCTCGTAACAATACACGGTGTTGTGTGCCATATCACGCGGGGCATCATTTGTAATGGTTGGACTGAGCCGTGAAATTTTATCAGAGCTGTTGTCACCTAAAATCTGCTTCTCATTTAATTACTTAATGGAATAAATTTCAGTGAAAGGTTATACACATAATCACATTTATTCTTAATTATTGTTTTTTCATGTTCATTTATTTTAGTTTTCTTTTATGTTAACATTTTTTTTAAATATACTTATAATTCCTTAAATATTGAACTAAGTAAGAATAAAAATCTAAAATTTTCGTGTAAAAAAAAACAGCCTTGCAGTTAATGTTCATAAAAAGAGTAATATTTTTTTATCTGAATTATAGTCGGTTCTTCCTGAACATTCAAACTTTTCAAGCTTCGGACATGTCTTTGCCTGTAGATATAAGGTTTGAATAACTAGTAACCTTTAATTTAATTGTTAATGCCTAACTATATTAATTATTATATCTAATTAAAATGTTGACTATTAATATAATTACCAAATTATATTAACTTTCTTAAGCATTTAATTTATTTACAACTTTTTCCCCTTTTAGGCTTTTTTTTAAAATATAGATAAAATTTTGTACAATGGAATTTATAGGAAATATTTATGCTTTAATAAATTAAGGAGTCTTTTATTCAAAAATGGATTGAATAAGCATCCTAACAAAATATCAGTAACAATAGGTTAAAAAACCACTTTTATGATATCAGAATCATTTATTTGTCCGATATTGATAATTTGTATTGTTATGGGATTAAGGGTCAAAAATAATTTTTTTAACATAGATTTCAAAAAATTCTTTTTTGTCAACAAGCAAAATTACACACAGATTTAGATATTTCAAAATCACTATATAGTACTGAATAACTTTTTTAATTCATATTATAAGTACAATTATCAATTATCATTTTCTACGTCATTCAATTAGGTTACACTAAATTTACAATCGACTAAAAATGAACACACAGTGAAACTTTTGTTCTTGATCAGATTCTTTTTCAATATAGGAAAAAGATTACAACCTTGAAATAATTTCTTACATCATGATAAAAACTTCCTTCGAAATTAGATTTTATTTCCTATCAAAACCGACATTATAATAAATAATTTTAAAATTGAATTTAAAAAGAAAATTAATAAAAATGAAAAAAAAAAATTTAGTAATTCATTTTTAAATAATGAAACTTTACCTCCCTACCTTTTAAATTTTATTTAGCTCGTTTAGTTGAGTCTCAATAAATCATGTAAATAAAAAGTGCATAAAATCTTACAGAAAACATTCAATCCGTTTCCTTTCTGCAAAGCTTTTATATCTTTTAAATCAATGGGTCGACAAGGAAACGAAATTAAATTATAACATGAAAAGTAAATTTTCTTATAATCATTTATTATAACAGAAACAGCCCGCTGTTAAATTTAATTGGAGGCTTTCTTGTTAAATACTTTGAACACTCAGTTAAAGTTTGTAATTAAAAGTAGTTAATGTTCTCAGCTGGAGTTTGAAAGCGAGGGTGTAAATAATTTACTTTCTAATTGCACTATATTTAAGGAACATGAAGATAATGTTATTTTTACTCATTAAAATCTCAGTAACTTATTATACATAACTTAATAGCTTATGATATAGCGTAAATAGAAAAACTTTTCTTTAAATACATAAGTTGAGTTCGCATACAATAATTCTTCTTAATGGATTAACATTTTCCAAATGTTTGGTAGGTTAAAAGGGAATATATAATAAAATAATTGAAAAAAACTTATATGGTTTAATAGATCTTTTTATTTTTTTATCCCTTTAATACTAATTTTTTATCTTTTTCATCAAATTAATAGTGCAATTATAATCTTCGGTACAAAATGCCACAATATTATTTATCTAAATATATCATTTTTATTGAAACAATAGCTTTTTGAAACAGCTAGAATAATTTTATGAAATTATTCATTATAATTAAAAATAATTAACTTAGTATATTTATACGCTTACGGCTTAAGATTTTACTTGTAATGTAAGCGGGTAAAAAAAATTACTATTATAAACTTATTTTTCAGAAAAAAAATCAGAATAAGCTTTTGGAGATCAATCATACATTTAGCTTTGTAGAACAGTAACTGAAGGGTGTTCTTTGAAGCTTTCTCACACAAAAAAATAAAATAAAAAGAACCCCCCAACCCCAGTTTCAGTTCTTTAAATCGAAATGACTATATTAACTATCAAACTAACGAATTGAAACGAATTAACGCTTAATATTTTGAATATTTAAAAAAAAATAATTGTTTAAAATAAAGTAACCAACTTGAAGATATAACTTCATTTAGAATAACTTTAATTGCTTGGAAATATCATGGACCCCAGGTAATGAGGAATGGAAATAACTTCTCAAATGTTTCAAAAAGTCTCTTTTAAATTTTAAAAAAAACTGAGGCTTTCCTTCACGTGTGCTAATTTTATTATTGGATTAGATGGCACTGGCTGAATATAAGCACAGATAAAACTTAACAGTCTCATGACACAACAGTAACTCACAACAGTTTAAGAAAAAGTTATATTCTATGTAACAAGAGTACTTTAATAAAAAGCTTTAGAAAGATTTGATAAAATTGTTTTAAAGCTAAATGCTTTCATATATTAAATATGTTTTATTAATCTTTTCTTCACAAGTAACTAATAAAAGCGAAATATTCAATTTTTAAGGTATTTACGTGTATATTTTACTTTTTTATTTAAGCTCTTACAATCTCTAACATCGATAGAATCTTTGTCAAACAACGAGATCACATTTCCACGATAATCCTTAACTGCTTTCTTCAAAGTCCTTGGATTAGAACTAACGGGGAAAACAAAGATGTTGTTAATGCGATTGCAAGCCCAGTTTCCGTTTGCCTAAGTCCCGATTGAGTGAAGAAAATAAAAAGCAAAACATTGAAGCAAGGAATACATGTACGTTTAGCTAATTTTTTAGTGAATTAATAGCAGTTTTTTTTTCGTGAATAATAATGTTAGATATATCATAAATATTACTTTGAAAAACTTAAAAACTATTTAAATCTACCTAAAAAAGTTTGTAAAATATCTTGAAATATTATTTTGGTTAATTAATTACATAAACTATACAAGCTAACAAATTAATTAATATATTTTTTTATGCATTTCTTATGTTACTTAGATTAAGTACACTGTACTGAATATTATAAGCATTGCGCTAAAAAGTACACTGCACTGCTGATGATTATAAGCATTATGTTAAAAAAGAACACTGTATTGAATAAAAATATGACATTTTATTGAATAAACGTATTTTATGACAATTTTTTTATAGTGAAAACGGCTGTATTGCACCAAATATAAACTCTATAAAGTTTATACCATTGTAACAAAAACATGTGACGAATTGTGCTTGTGGCGAATTGGTCCCACGGAGAATTATTTTACGATTAATTGTACATGACGAATTTTCACCGCGTCGAATTGTGCGTGACGAATTTACGTGGAACCTAAATTTAGCCATGTGTTAGCATCATAGAGACAAGATTACCATACCAATACCAGATAATTCGAAAGTTTTGTCAATTTTTCCCATTTTAGTACGTAATTTTGTTTATCTCCTCTATTTTTATATCCATGCTAAGATAAGGTATTAGATAACTAATCATTTTGCAAATTCTTCTTATGTTATAGCATAATCGATAAAACCTTATTATTCTAATGATGATATCGTTAGCAGCTATTTGAAATAAATGCTAATTTTTATTTGTTATTGCTAGAATTTTGCGCAATTTCTCTTATGAAATACAAAAAAAAAAAATAAATAAATAAAATAAAAGACGAAATATTGCTATTACTAAGCGCTATTTTACTCTTACATTTACGGATAGAAAATAAAATTATACCAATAATTCACACCATTAATAATTTATACAATTACAGTCTTCGGAGTTAATTCAATATTCAGGAAGATATTTCAAGAAACTAAATGGAATTTACGAACGCACTTAAATAAATTAAGGAAACAAATATTTTTTTTTTATTTTTGCTGAAGTTCATCATTTCCCATTTCAGTAAAGTTGCTGATTATTTCACATCTCTTCTGAGATAAGTGAGTTACAAGAGCTGACAATATTCAATAATGATATTCCCTCTTCCCTTTACTTATTATTTTTTTTTTACAATCACTTCCAATCCCATCAATCTGCAAAAGTTATTCTCGAAAAGTTCCCTCGAAAGATTTTTAACAATATAATTGACACGATTTCTTATGCTGTCATCAAAATCCATTACTTGACTACTTTTGAATTGACAGCTATAATTGACGTCCAAAGTTTAAAAAAGTATTCATCATAAATGATACTCTGCAAATCTTATAGCTCCATTCAAGAAATGTTTTAAAAAGTTGAAGTATATGAGTGAATTAAATGTAAAATGTTTTGTTAAGTAACTTTTTATCTGTTAAAATTCATTGTAGCAGATTTCGTGCGACTACTACGGTGCACTATAAGGCACACTTTTTCTAAGGGGAAATTTTTACGGTCAAAACAAATTCTGAGTCTTTTTTTCCTAATTTATACTTTAGAGGTTTTTGAAATTTTCTTAAGAAAACAACACAATACGCTGTAGCATTTTACTACTTACAGTTACAGTATTTTTTAGCAAAATGATTTTCTGAGCAATTTGGAAATGAAAGTTACCCCAATACTGCCCCATTTTTTTAATGTTTCTGCAAAACAAAAACAATTGTTTCAATTACTAATACAATTGAATACTTTACAGAAGTATACTAATAATAGCTTTCTCTTTTTTGTTACCAGGGGATAGAACATTCACCTCCCAATAAGGTGATACTAGTTCGAATCCCAGTGATGGCTGTTAGATACGAATTCAACACCCGGCTAGCACCAACCACAGTGGTGACGTAAAATATCCTACTGTTTGACGGATCATGATTTAGCATAAATTTCTCCTAATACTTGATTCAGAAGTTCCCTTGTCTTCTGGGTTAGATACAAAATTACAAGGTTGCGGAGTTGACCATTAGTAACTTAAAATAGAGCCAGCTGTTCATCAACGGTTATAAAAGAAGAAAAATATTATGTTTTATTTTAAGAGAATATTATAAATAAGATACTATGAATAAACTTGAAAATTTAAAATGAAGTATCGAAAATTAAAAATAAATGTCTCCGAATACGTTTTTTCGACATAATATAAATTCTAATTGGACTTTCAAAATAAACAATTCACATAAATTTTAAAAATAAAGACAGGTTAGGGATATCAATTTCTACATTATACGAATAACATATTTTTGCTTATGTGTGTAAAACCTTTGGAATTTATTTCACTCTGTCAGCAAAGTTTCGTAGAAAAATCTATTAGAATTTTAAATTAGCTTCGTTTACTTCAAAATATTTTGAAAATGATATTGCTAATTTTATATGCAGTTTTAGAGTAGAATATAAATTAGGAATATTAAGTGAAAGTCAGCTTTATGTTTCTGAAATAAGTAATCTTAAATAAACATTGCAAATTATACATGAAATTAATATGCTGTTTAATGCCAGGGGCTATCACTGAATTAATGTTTGAATAACTTAACTCAAAATTAATACCCACCTGCCTTATATGAATAAATTTATTAATAAAAAAATCGCATTTTTCCATTAATTATTTTTCAAACTATTTTTTTCCTCATAAAATAGGTAGGAAATTTCTGAAATCTAATGATTTGATAATTGAAATAACTTCCTCTGGAATAATTAAATAATTACGTTTTGAATTTTGAACAACAGCAATGTGTTTTAATTAAAAAAAATATTTCAGTGAATATTCAGTAAGTATCAAAACTAGACTGGCGAATTGGTAGAGAATTAGTAAAATTTTAAATAAAATATACAATACTGTTCATTATTTAAATTTAATGTAAGATAATTCATTATTTCTTTAATTTAAAAAAGATTGTTCACTAGACTAAAACCTAGTTATCCCTTTACTGTAAGAACAATGTATCTGAACTCCAAAAATGGTTATAATTACTTTACACAAAAGTGGTGCTTCAAGTGTACCACTACACCAAAAACCAAGGATCATTCCTTGTGTAATGAAAGCCAATAATGTTCTTTTGCACACTTGGCGCAAAGTAGATATCGCCAAGTTTGTTATTCAGCAGCACAAAAGTTTATGATTACAGTAAGTTTGGATACACATAAAAATCGGGAAAGTTATTTAATTTTTCTTAAAATAAAATTAGTTTGTTCATTAATATTACACACAGAACTGATAATATAAATATAAATATAATATGAATATAAATATGAATTCGAACAAAACTGTCTTAAATAGAAGTTAAATATTATAAAGTTGTCATATACAAGTGACAGATTTTTGTATATCTTATGAAAAAGTGAAAACGTACATTTATTTTTTAACGGTTATATTAGTTTGTCAAATCATTCCGACAAGAAGTTAAGAATGGAAATTTTGTCAATTAAAATCAACAAGAAATACACTTCATGGAAACAAATCGCTACATTGTCAATAATCTTGAAATTTCTCAATTCTTTGCCTTTAAACTAACAATAATGGTACAAAAGCATTTGTAATATGTTAAAAAACATTCCCTGTCGTCATTTTACCCACGGATTCAGTTAAAAAGTTCAAATATACATTAATTTTTGGATCTCTGAGAAACACCACTTTCTTTTCCAATGAGCTGTAGATAGGTGTAAGCTTTATCAAGTATTGGTGAAGATATTTAACAAACCACTTTGAAGTGTGTAAGAACGCTCGTATATAAATGTGAAATAAAATAATCATTCACACAATTTTTAGAGTTTTTCGACACCAACTTTTGAGAGGTAAATCACCAAAATTTTTGCAGTGAAAAGGAAATCATTCTTTAGATCGAAGGTCGCCACATTTATAAAACTTTTAAACTGCCCCGCCGTTTATAATTCATAACGTAATCTAACAACTAAAAGGCTTACTAACTTTAAAAAAAAAAAATATTGTTATACAGTATTGTCAATACAAATATCGTCAAAACAAATACATTTTGTTATCTAGTAAACGTGATATCCCGTTTAATTAAACTGCATCTATTAGAAAAAAACTGAAACTCAATTGTGATTATGATATTGAAGTGCAGTTAGTACTAATAAATAACAAAGCTTATATCAGATATTTTTATCAGACGAATTAATTTTAATGAGATAGACGGAACTGTTTTTTTTGCCATCGATGAGTACCGCCCAGCAGAGGAATATAAGTTATTCAACGGGAGCGTTAATGTGATATATCGAAAATGTCCCCGTGAGCTACTTAGTACGGCTACAATCGACGATTGGGCTATCACTGATTAAGACAAAAGGTTCATTTGGGAATCTTTTGGAGTTGTTTCTTTTATTATGAATAAGCTGACCACTCACGTGACTACTTAAATGAACCAGCAAGTCAATTTGAACAAGAACAATCAGGTCTTGCATTTTCCTCAGCATGATCATTGATGAATATGCTATAGATACCCTTATTTTTCAGAATGGCAACAGAAAATTCCTCGCTCAGGAAGAATATGAGTCTCACATACCCATTACATCTTTATTTGCCTGAAAAATCACCTGACATGAGCCGCATAAAAGATCTGTAAGACATTTAGGAACAGCTGTATAAATCCTGGAATCGGCCTAATTTATGATGCTCTTTTTATTAGTGACTTATTAGTTTAAAACCAAACCTAAATTAAGGAAGTATGCAGGGCCTAGACCCTAGGGTAATCAAAGAAACATGCAGGGTCTTATAGGTATGCAGAGGGCTCTACATACATCACTGTTTTAGGTTTGATTTAAAATTAGTAAACCCTTAATTTAAAACCAAGCATTTGCAAAATTGATTTATTAACTGTAATTCCAAAATTGTTAATCCAAAATGTTTCGATAGAGAAAACGATACAAATTTTAAAAGAAATTTAATTTAACAAAAACATATAAACATTAAAGAGCTTGAAATCATATAATTATTATCCAATATTTCAAATTGTGCAAAATATCCTTTAATGCAGTTATGGCAGTTATAGAGACATTTGTAAAGTAAAATTTGAAAATAATACTAAGAAGCAGTTTGCATAAAATACATTTTGGATAAAAGTTTGCTACCACTGTATTAGTAGTAACAATTCAATTTTAATAATTTGTCAACCATAATATTAATAATATAAAATATTTCAAATCCTTCCCATTTTTCATAAATTTAACTGAATCACCGTACCTAATAGCAAAGCGTGTCTACGGTAGTAAAGCAAAGGGGAAAAAAGGAAATAAAAGGCAACAGATCTTGATACTAAAAACCTGTTGTAATGGTACCTTATATTGATTACCACTCTATTGCCAGAAACAATTCAATTTAAATAATTTGTCAACTGTGTTATATTTCATAAAATTACTATATTTTATAAAATATTTCAAATCGTTCTTATTTCTCAACAAATAATATTATTTTAGCAGCCATGCACTGACGTATGTTTCGTCACCCCATACGCATGGTTTTGGAGGTATGAGATAAGTTCTACATTCATTTCAGCAGACAAGAACACCCTATTTCTTGACCTACGTACTTATAAATTATCTCTGAGATTCTTCTGAAATCAATGTTTATTTAATTTATAGCAAGGTGTTTATTTCTAACCCTCTAAGCACCGTATGCATTTTTAGGTATATCAACGCAATTTTTCCAAAATCTGTAAATCGAATTTAGTACAATCTTAAAAGTGTACCAAAGTACTCTGATAGTGAATTTATATAGAAATACAGAGGTTTCCTGATACATCATGCATTAGGTACTAGGATAATCAAGCTCTTAGGCGAGGACGCATTAAGATATCAGTTCAATCTGCTATTCCTCGTCATGTATTCCTCTAAAAATTAATATATCCCGCCGTTCCTAACAGCAATAGAGTGTTTAAGATACTAAAACAAAGAAGAAGAAAAAATGAAATAAAAGGCAAAATACCTTGATAATGAAATCCCTATGTAATGGAACCCAATATTGCTTACCACTGTATTGCCAGAAACAAATCAATTTAAATAATTAGTCAATATATTATATTTTATAAAATTACTATAATTTATGTATTTTATTAAATATTTTAAATCCTTCCCATTTCTCATAAAAATGAGCTAATTTTAGAACCATGCACTGACGCATACTTCGTCACCCTATATGCATGGCCCTGGAGGTATAAGAGGTAAGTTCCACATTCATCTCAACTTGCATGAAAACCTATTTCAAAATATTCGTTCTTATGTAAATCATATTTCTTAAGTCAATATTTATTTAATTTATAGCAAAGTGTTTTTTCTAACCTATTAAGTGCCGTATGCATTTTTAGGTATATCAGCGCAATTTCCCAAAATCTGTAAATCAAATTTAATACGATCTTAAAAGTGTATCGAAGTACTCTGAGAATGAATTTATATAAAAATGTTGAGGTTCCCTGATGCATTATGCATTAAAGCTCTTAGCCGAGGAAGTGTTAAGGTATCAGCTCAATCTGCTTTTCCTCAGCAGGTATCCCTCTTAAAATTAATATACCCCGCCGATCCTAACAGCAAAAGCGTGTCTACGATAGTCAAGCAAGGAAAAAATAGGAAATAAAAAAGCAACATATCTTGATAATGAAATCCTGTTGTAATGGAACCCCATATATTTTTAGCGGGAAACCCCGTCATTATCGCGCTTTTGGGATGGAAATGCAAACACAAAAAAAGTAGTTGACACGATAAAAAGAACCCCTGATATAGGATTGTTATTCTATCAGGGTGGAATAAAGCTTTCATCTTATTTGCTAGAGTAAATAATTCTAATGCCGTTACATTTATTTGTCTTGAAGGTTTGAGTTGAAATGATTTATTTGCAATGAAAAAAAAAAAAATAGAAAAGTTTCAGCATAAATAGAATAAGAAATTAGAAGAAAATAAAAACGAAATGTGTATTTTTATGCTCATATTGAATAAAAAGTTACTCTTATCACAAAATGCAATAGATATATCTTTTGATCTTTTTCAAAATACATTGAAAATAATTTATTGGATACCTTTTAAAATATATATCATATGATGCATTTTCAAATAAGTCATAAAATACCTTAAAAATAAATTTAGGATTAATTAAAAATAATATGCACTAAAACTAAACCACAAAATACATTTTAAGATATGTCATAGGGGATATTTCACAATAAATCATGTTTTTGTAATAAAAAATAAACTATAGGATGCATTTTCACAAACCATCATAAGATACAATTTAAATAAATTATAGGATGCATTTAAAAAATTAAAAAAATTATGTAAATCGTAGGATGCATTTAATATTGAATACAGTAAACTCAATTTGAAATATATTTTAAAAACAAACTGTTTGTAATCATGTAATTCTCACAATCATTGGAATAATATAATATAAGCTTAGATATATACACATGAGTTTAGTTATCTCCCATTTAAAATCAAGTTGGTGTCGCTTAAAAAATAAATACAACCCAATACTTAACTTTTTTCACATGAGTGTACTTAAAAGGCTCGATATTATGTAATGATAAGCCAGACCAGAAGACTATATTTCCCCATTCGTTACTGGCTCCTACATTAGCATAAACAGCACAATTCCTGATTTGGCAAAAAGATATTGTGCATCTATCAAGAAACAATAGTTTCATGTAAAAATTTCCCATTTAAAAAATAATAAATTAATAAGCCGATCACTGCATTGCACTCATACTCACCCGCAATATCAAAATCTCAATTAAAAATATCAAATTATTTTTAACGCAGACATGCATAAAAAGTAAGCAGAGATAACTAGATATTTTTTAAAATAAATAATTCCAAGTAACTGAAGCAGTACGCGATATATTAGATTGGAAAATTCATTCAATTCAAAAATAAACATATCTGAACAATCGATAAGTTTCAAGCGCTTTAAAAATGGGTGCCCATTTTCAAGACTCGCAAGACGTGAAAGTAAAGAATTTTAAATAAAGAACGTAAAGTTGCCACAAAAAAAGGAAAAATGAAGGTAAGAAATAAATCTAGAAAAACCATCTAGAATACCAAGAGATAAAAAAGATTAAAAAATTAACAAGAAAAAAGGTTAACATAATTAATTAAAACCAGAACAGAACCTCTCGACCACTGTGTTTTTTCTTGTTTTGTTTATCATTATTTTTCTCTCTTTTGGCTTCTGTGATTTTTCTAGTTTTGTTTCTCCCCTTTACATTTTCTTTTTGTTAAGAACTTATTGTTCATTTTATTTCCAATCATTTTTGTTTTCTTTACTTTCACGACTGGCTAGTCTTGAAAATTTGCACCTGTTTTGAAGCGCTTGAAACATAACGACTGTTCTTTATATTTGTTTATTTTTGATGCGAATGATGTTTCCAATCATGAGAGAATTTCCATGTCTTGAATTTTCAAGTCGTATTGATTATGTTGCATAAATTACTACGTTTGTTCCTAGAATCATAGATAGTTTTGTCAATAAGCTATAAATAGACCCTTTAAAATTACCCACGTAATTCGTGAACGGGTTAAACAGCAGAATCATGGAAATACCTCCCACATAAATGCCAATTAATTAGACACATGATGTTAAGCCTACGCTTTATTGACACTTCCATCGCAATTTCTAACAATTCCAATTTTCACATACTTAAACCGATTACAATTCCGTTTAAATGAAATTCTAATTAAAAGACATTACTAACTTTTTGAAGCAGTTTCGAATTGAAATCTCAAATTTAATTAAATTGAAAAATGTACATGAAGTTAACATTTACTAAAACAATTTTTTGCACAATAGAATGAAAGATTACATTACATTATGAGTTCAATTAATTGAATCAAGATTTATTGAAATATTAAAATATTTTAATAAACTTTGCAGTCCTAATTATGTTTCGACTAAATTAAATTAGAAAGTAAAAAAAAAATAAACTTACAAAAAATTCCTAAATTCGTCAAAAATTTAGTTATTTGTTGGAAATCGGACAGATGAAATAATTGGTGACAGACGAAATATTTTGATAACATTGAGTTGCTAAACTAAATTCACTATTCTCAAATCATTTGTATATGAAAGAAATCCGGAGCATTATAATCATTTATTAAAAAAATATAGTAAAACAATTATCTATTAACGAAATATATCAAATTCCATAAATTTTTTACTCGTGTTAATTAGCTTCTACAAAAATTCTCTATCAGTTTTTATGTTACAGAAAATAAGCGAATGTTACATACAGGCGTTTGCTACATTTATATATATAAAAAATATTCAATAAAAAAATAGCAATATTAGTTATTGAATCAAAACGAATTTTGTAAAACAGATTTAATTATCAATTTTATTGAGGGAAATGTTAAGTATTAATTTACTCATTTGCTATTTCAATTTCATCCATAAACTTTTGCTTTTATATACAATTATTTAACTTGGATACAATTCATAGGTCCTTAAATATTTTTTACTAAAGTTACAATGTCACAACATTATGAAAAGTCAATTTTTCGATTTAGTTGTCCCTATAATTTTGAAAATTGTAATAATAACCAAAAATTTCTTTAATGAAGGGATGGCAAATAAACATTGGTGATAAATAACTTTATGCATAAAGGTATAACTAATAATAATTTACCATTTAATATCGTTATAATTTTAATCGTGTCATTTTCCTGCCAAATAAGAGTTTACGAAATTGTAAGACCATATTTCTTATGGTAAATTGAGATATTAGTCTCAATCAAGTTTTAATTTAAAAATAAATTCAAATTGTTATTTTAAATAGATAAAATATTTTGATATAAAATCCGTTTTAAACTTCTATTTTATTGATATATTTTAGCAAAATATTGATTTAGCTCTTTCCTGAAAAATACGCACAGAAAAAATATCAAAGTATTTCTATGCCCGAATTTTCTTAATAACATTTGTCTGAAACTATAACTCAATTCAAAAATATTAAACAACAAACTTCTCCCGATAAGTTTTTTTTTCAATCACACAATAAAAAACATAGAGGCTACATAAAGTCAATATACTACTAAACACTTGTTGAGAATTTTATGGATGATTAAAAACTTTCTGCTAAAATCTTTTGCATGAACAACGAGAACTACAATTGGTTAAAGAATGAATGCAATTATAATCACAAGCATAAAATTAATTTAAACTTAAACACTATTAAACTATTAGCCTAATATATCGTAAAAGACGTCAGTAGACGCTAAAATTCCAGCTTCTCACCGAAAAAAAATGGTGGTCTCGTAAAAAGAAATTTTAACACTTATAGTTAAAATAAAAATGACTAAAACCATTAGCTTTAGAAAATGGCAAATTCGCATAAGCTTAGTCTTTTTGAAATAAAATAAATTACAAAACTGATGCAATATGAACAGTTATTACAAAACTGATACAGTATTGCTTCTCGTAGGATTTTTTTTTCAATTTTAAATACTAGAACAATTATCATTTAAGAAAATGAAATAACATCGTATTATATTTTATAAATTTTTCAAGCAATATATAAATTATAAGCTATTGTCATGAAGCAAAATGTTTATGTGAAAAAATATTGACATTATTTTATATTCATATTTTTTCTTTAACATTTGTTTGAAATCTATGATATGATCTAAATAAATTTTTACCATAGATTAAAAATACACTTGGAAGAACAAATATAATAATAGTTATTTAATATTTTTATGAATGTTTAAAATTTGCTGTTGATATCATTTACATAAACCAGTGCTTCCCAAAGTGTGGTACGCGTACCCCCAGGGGTAAGGGAACAGTTACGCGGGGATACGCGTTCTTATGCGAAATATCTTACAACAAACGAAAATTTTATTTAAAAACAAAGCTAGCCATGAAAATTTACGATTACTTATTTTTGCATTGGCTATTTTTTGCTAAGTAAACAGTTAATAACTAGTGGTGTATACAACCAGTTGTGATTTTTAACTTTCATGCAATTTTTTTTTTATCACAGCAAAAACAATATCATCCTGCTCACTGATGCAAATAAACCTATTAACAAAACTATGTACCAAATAATAAAAATAAACATATTTTTAAAAAAAATACTTTAATTTTTTTATTAGTGGTACAAAGCGTTACGAAAAATTTAGAAAGGGTACACAAAAGTCATAAGTTTGGGAAACACTGACGTAAACAATGAGAACTGGACAAAGGAAAAATTCATTTATATTTATAACCATAAGCTTAAATTAAACTGACATTTTTTGCGTTTCTTTTAATGTGCAATGTGCTACAAAAATATCATGAAAAGTTATAAGTTAAATCGAAAATTATTTAATGCATTTTTAAATAAATTATACATTGTAAGTTCTTTTTGTAGGACTATAAATATGGAGAGAAAAAACTTCGACATATTTTAAACTCATATTTTTTCAATAATTTGTCTTAAACTATTAATCTAAAGCAAAATTATGCGTAAAAACAACTTTTTTTGTTAACTTTATTTTTAACCATAAAAACTAGTATTTACAATAAATATAATAAACACTGATTTAAATTTTTTTTTTTTAGATCATTATTAAATTGCTCTGATATTCCAGTTTTGAACACATTTTCAAGATTTCTTGGTATTTTTCTGAATATCCAATATGATGCATTAGCCACGCGAAATGCCTTACAGTTCACAGGAATAAATAAAAAAAAATTATGTTTTTTTTCAGACACTAGTGAAAAGAAACTTCAGTTCTTGTAGATTGAATAAAAATGGCGAAAGCCATACGCTTTAGCAAACAATTATGGCAAAATCCTCGTAAGCTTAGTCATTTCGAGGGAAAATTGATTTTAAAACTGTCATTAGTAAACTGAGGAGAAAATCACTGATATAATAGAGATTGTTTTCTAATTTTAGCACGAAACAGATGTTTTATGGTTTTTTTAAGTAAATGCCGTTTTTTATCTAGTTACAAGATTTTAATCTTTAGTCTTCCAAAAGCGATTGTTTGGTAAAATAAAGAAAGTGTAATAGTAAGTAAGTAAGGAAAAGTAGGAATTAAGCTTAAATATAAATGTAGTTTTTATTTAACTTAGCAATTGTAATGAAAAATTAAATATTAAAAGTTTCAGAAGAGCTTATAAGTCAAATTATGTGAATTAATTGACATAGAATTTTCTACTTTTTTTGAAGAAAAAAAAGAGTATCATTTCTGAACAAAACTGTTCAAGATTAACTGAAAGATTATAATTAGTTTTATTAAAAAATCAATGTATTAATTATTCAGATACTTTATGTTAATTGAATTGTAACACATAAGATTCAAAATGTACATACAGTACCCTTCACTGGACACATCATTATTACAGTACCCTTCACTGGGATTCAGCATTATTACAGTATGTATCGCTTATTACATTTGCATGGGATTTGCTTTATTCCTGCTTGGTTATGTATAATCCTGCTATAATTTATTCATATATTGATAATTTTGAGAAACATTCATCATTAAAAGCTTCAGGGTTCACACTCTTTATATCAAAGTTCACTCTGTATATCAAAGGTCACTCAGTATATCAAATTTTAAAAGGTTTCATCTTGCAGTTTAGTATTTTCTTCATCCCTGTGCTAGCAAACCATCTTAAATATTAGGAGACATTTTGTCTTAACAAGAACATTTGAAGCTTCATGCCTTACAATTTTCAATCATGGTTAACTTTACTTTTTCTTTATTTTAATTTACAAATATAGGCAAAAAAAGAATTTGTCATGAAAGGTTTCTCTTTAAGTATAGTGTATTCTTCCCATCAGAGCCAATAATTAAGTAAAATATTTTGTCAAATGCTCAGTGGTCTTTAAATATGTTTCTAAAATGGATTTGTATAGTGTATAAAATAATTGAAAATATCAGACTTCATTTATAGAATCATAAGTAAGGTATTTTTTAACATTATGTCTGCAAATAATAACTAAATGAGTTATTAATTCAAAACTGATCAGACTTCGTAATCGTATGCATTTTGAATCGCCATAATAAAATTTATTTATTTATATATATATATATATATATATATATATATATATATATATATATATATATATATTCTGTTTGCAAATCATGCGAGTAGTAATTATTATCATCCGGGCCATCCAAATTTGACTTCTTTTCATAGAAAAAAATTATTTTTTTTACATAACATCGCGGAAGTTCATGATCTCTTTTGCCCTCTTCAACTTCTCTTCTATATGATGCTTTAACATTCATGGATTTTTTTTTAATTTTTGAAGAGTAACAATCGAATTTGATCTCTAAGTGCACAGACTGTTGTTGAGAGGAGATTGTTCTACTTTTTTGCTTTGTTGTTTTACTTGTTTGTTATTTAATTTGAGAGTAAAAAAATTCTGTTTTATTGCAAGTTTGAAAAAGTATGTATTTTCCAGAGCTGATAATTTATGCGCCCTACCAGATCCTTTATTTTTTCCATGAGAACCTCTTTTTAAATTAAACACTGTGAGCAGCTGTTTTCGAACTCTCAATTAACGTACTTATTTCACTTTCCGACTTTCTAGAGCATTCACAAAACGAAACTTTTTGAACTTCTAGCTTGGATAATTCTTTTCCGTAAAGCATTGTGACAATAATAAATAAATTTGAGTACAAATAAATTTTGAATAATTGTGAAAACAAATTTAAATCAATTTTTTTTTTATAATATTATCGTTTGCGTATTCTTCGATACAAAGTTATACCCTATGTACGATTTTTAAAGAAAAACCAAACCACATTTTGAAATCTCAAACAATTTTTAAAAAATAACTAGATAGTCTTATACGTATGTAACACTCAGATTAAACAAAAAACATTTGTTGTGTGAAACTAAATAAATTTCTGTACACTTTTATATTTATTTGATAAAATATAACTTATTTCTTTCGTTTTACTGTTTTAGAATTATTGATTTCATGCAGCGTATCATAAAAATTAGTGATAATTAGGGTGGTCTTATAATTCTGTAACACATTGTACATGTACTTTGATACATTGGAATTAGGATAAGACAGAAGTGCTTATTCTGTAAGCAGGTTTTAGTCTCTGTAGAATTTAAAATTCTTTTGTTAGTCCCATACATATTTTATTTGGAATATTTTAATTTAAAACGCATATAATACAGGGATGGAAAAACAAAATTTTGATACAAAATGTGCACTTGGTTTGCGCAGAGAGTTTCATCGTGGTTATAAATCATATTATGACATGATATTTGGAGTCATTTGTAAACATCTTAAGTAAATGTTTGATATGTGCTCTTTTGGATTAACTTATATTTAATATAAAAATTTAGCTGTAAAATATAATATCTTGAATTAGATAAAAAAAAGTAATTAAAGCTGGCTTTCTGGTGTAACCGAGATCACAAAATTAACAATATCTAAATTTGCCGCAAGCTACTAGTTGAGAACCCTGATGTAATTTAACTTTCATTTTCGAATTCATTTTATTTTCTAAATTTTAACTAAGTTATTATCTGTTGTAGATATATATTAACAAAGTGATTAAAAATTTAAAAATGTCATAAAATTTTGTATCTCTTAGTAAAAAAATTAACAAAAGCAAACACCTGAAAATAGTGTTTTAATTAATAAGTTTAGGACATGTTTTAAATATTTTATGACATATCAGGATATCTTAATATTTTTATATCACTTGATATTAAAATATTATGATGATGATTAATGATTAAATATTTTACATCATATCTGTTGGGTCACGTTTCCCTTAAAATTGAACTTTAGTTATATATATATATATTAAAATTAAAAATCTCTTATCTAAAATTAAAGAATGTATAAAAGGTAATTTTTTTCAGTTTTAACTTGGAAACTTGGAAAAAAGCATTTTTAGCTTTATTGATTCTATTGATTTGTTGAAATCGTTAAAAATTCCAAGAAAGAACGTATAGTGTGACTGACATGTTTTATGATTTACATAACTAAGAATGGATCTCCTGAAAATATTTGGTGCTTATGATACAAAACTAATTACAAATAGAACAACTGAGTTTTTTGTTAATGTTTTTTTTTAATTACCTGGTCATTGTAATGAGATGGTGAAAAAATTTACTTGAAAAACATGAAACATAAGAGTAAAATGTTGAGTAACAATGTTTATAAAAACGTTAAACAAAGGTAATAAAATATTTGATACAATTGTTTTTTAGTGAAAACCAACAAATTGATGGATTTCAAAAACTTAAACTTAAAAATTATATTATTTGAATTAATTATTTTTTTCAAAACGTAACATTTATTTTATAGAAAGATATGAATTATTAAAATTGTTTGTGAAACTTTTATTTTCTGTTTGAAAAAAGTAAACTTTCAACTTCAAATAAGAATTAATGCACTGGAAATAAATATACAACGCAAAAAAAATGACTTATGCAGAATAACTTTTGATCTAATAATTAGATTTTTACGTTCTAGGACTTACTCTAAGTTGTTCGTTGCTATAACTATATATTAGCGGAGCAGATATTATAAGTAATGAAATCAGAAAAAAAACATACCTTTTTATCGACAGATTAGAAACTTTTACCCTTTAAAATGAAGAGGGTAGCCGTAATCTAGGACATATGGTCCCAATAGTTCGGTCAGGAAATCGGTTTAAGACTTTTAACTCGTTAATGTTAATTTTACTTTTTGTTGCTTTGCTAGTTCTTGAGAATATTTCAAGTGATATAAAAATTTTTGCACTCAATCATAAATTTCGTTTATCAAAAGATACTTACAGACAAGACATTAATTTTGATAATTATTTATTATTATTTGTTATTTTATTTGATATTGGGTAACGTACAAATTTAGGTGTGGTGTACAAATGTAAGGTGTACAAATTTTTACATCATTATAAAGAATGCTTTTTTTTGTATGTTGACTTATCAAATTACATTCCTTAAAATGATATAAAGATTTCCTTTCCTTACCTTACATTTAAAAATTTTCGATAATTATTAAAAAAAATAATAAAAAATAATAAATAATTATTAAAAACTATTTTATTATCTGGATTTATGTTTCGAAAAACAAATTTTATAATTGCTTGCAAAAACTTTCTATATTCCTTGAAAATTTATCGCGATCTAGCGAAATACGCAAAAAGTAAAAGCAGTCTAATCTTTGAACATTAAGCATTGAACATTGAACATTAAGCAGTTTAATCTTTGAACAGCTTTTCTGACCTAACTATTGGGTTGATATTTCCCAAATTGCTGGGAAAGAAATCTGAATCCATCAACAACAAAAAAAGTATATTTAATCAAAGAAAGTTCGTGTTTGTGTTTGATTCCGTAACTTGAAATATTGTCTGCACTCAAATATGTTAATTACAATAAGTTATAATTAGCATATTTGAGATTAACCCCTCGAAGTATTAAGGAAGAGTCCCTATACATGTAGAATTTAAGATCAGAAGTTATTTTTGGTGAATCATATTTTTTCACCCAGTACTGCAATTACTGCTTGTTAAATCATAAATAAAATACATGTGACTAACTGCTTTATATAAAAAAATCCATTTCAAACCTAATCATATGAAGACCCTTAGTGAAATCGTAATAAGTTATAAAAAAGGAGTACAGCAAAAGCAAATTCTAATTCAACGTGTGGTGAGGCTTCTCTTTTTGGACATCAATTTAATTTTCTGAAGTCGTATAAAAAAATATCAAACATGATTAATACATTATTTTCTCTATTTTTCTATTTTGTGATTCGACCTCGTCAGGAATTAATCGAAAGCAGGCAGTTCTGTCAACATATTTTCATATTATTCAGAAAAATAAGAAAAATTAAGTTTTCATGCTTATATAATTGAAATAGATTTTTTTTTTCAAAAACAAAATGTATAGAAGTTAAAAAAGTTTAATAAATCTGATAATTATTGATTCAATAATATTTATTTATGGATTATGAATATTATTGTTTTAACAATCGTTCAAAAAAATACTGAATCGTTCAAGAAAAATTACTGAAATTATTTTAAATTCGAAGTGGTGTCGTTATAGTTTAAGTTTTTTCCTTTATTGTGTTATGTTAATTAATCTCTTTCTAATAATTTTTCTTACCCTATACCAAGAATGGATATTCAGCTAGTTTAGTTTAAATACTATTGAATCAACAATGATATTTTAGCAAAGGAACAATGTCTTTTTATTGATATAGTGTTGATATTAAGCACTTTTAATTAAACGGGTAAATCAACAGATTTACAAGTATATCAAGAAATCTATTTTTCCTTAATTTTACTATAATATAATATTAATATCAGAACTATAAGTGCTCTTTTAAATTTTGTATATGTGCATATTATAAATTTGCTTTGTTAGAAAATGTATGTGCTCATTAACGAAATCAGAATCCTTTAAAATAATATATTTTTACTTTGAAGATTCACATTCTTCTAAAGCTGTTATAAAGGAGTAGAAAAATAAACTTAATAAAAAATTAATGTAGAAAAATATTATTTGGCGATTTCAATATAAACAATCTTATTTTCAAACTAATAAGTACATTTTTAATTACAACGTATGTGCAAATTATAAATGTGCATTGTCTGTTACAAAATTTATGTGCTTAGAATGGTGTTGAATCAGTAATAATATGAAATAATATAATATTCCCTTGAAGATTCACATTCTGCTAAAGTTGATAAAAACGAGTAAAAAAGTTGCTATAAAAGTTAAAAACGGGTGCAAAAACATAATTACAACTTAAGCAAGAAATATATTATTCAAAGATATCAATAAAATACAATCTTATTTGCATTCTAATTAGCGCATTTTTAATTTCAACATATGTGCAAATTATAAATGTGCTTTGTCTGCTACAAAATGTGCGTAGGATGGTGTGCGATCATAAACATATAAAATAATATAGTTTTACCTTGGAGATTCACATTCTGCTAAAGTTGCTGGATGACACCAAAGTAACATATTTGTTGTGTGAAAAATTCCAACAATACCACTCGATGAGCCCCTCCGTCCTAAAAAGGGGGGTGATGCCTTTGCTTCCCATTTTGGTAATAAGGGAGTTGCTCTATCAACGCAAAGGGATCTTGATCTGTCTCGTTTGGGAAACGAACCTTTGAAGTTTGCAATCTGTGGATTCGGATGCTGTCCGTGCTTTAATGGCATATTTTTTAATGTTTGAAAATTTTACAGAGATTAAAAGTTAATTTAACAGCAAATTTTAAAGTTTTTACAGTTGTCATATTATATATTGCGTTTATTTTAAAGAAATATCAAGAGCAGAAATGTGCGCAGTTTTCTTACTTCTGAATATTTTTCCTCTTCCTCCACTTTTAACGAATATATAAGTATATATAATAAATTATTTCTAATTTAGTATTTAAACAAAAAGAATAAAATTTTCATATATAGAATAAATATCACGTTGGACGATTGCAACTAAATCCACAGGTGTGCAAAAGTCAAGTCGAAGATTTTTTTCCTCTATTTATTTTTGCTTTCAGAAGAGAGATTATATATTTTTCCTTTTCCACAAGAAAAGGGTGAAAATATGATTCACTAGAGTTGCAATAAATAATAAATAACAGGAGATGCGTCTACTTTTTTGGTTGAAAATCCAGGTATCTCCCCGCGTCGCTTAGAATCTTAACTGTGAAATACCTTGAATCACTTTGCAGATAGGCTACCCGAACTCCGGCCACGCGTGCGCACTCTGCTACATCGAACGCATTTCTGTCGTTCGGCAGCGCTTCGACGAAAGAACACCCTTTTTTACTGGAAGTGGAAAGAAAACTGCAACAGGGGGAAGGCAAAGCGCGAAAAGAAAAAGAGGGGGGAAAAAAAAGGAAAAAAACAATGCCTTGAATGTCGGTCTTCAGTTTATCAGGTGGATCTCTTTTAGTTGAAATGATTGCAGTTGTTTCTTAGAAATGAAAGCAAGAAAAATATCGTCTGAGAAATAGAAATTTTTCTTGCTTTTTTTATTCCATACGATTCTAGTTTTTCATTTCGATAGGTTGTTTGTGTCAATCGCAGGTGCGATGTGGTGTAAATGTTTGATTCATATTACGGTATTTGTCTGCTGAAAGAGATCTTTCCACGTGAAGAATTTTTGTATGGAAAAGAAATGCTTTCTCTTGTCAGATTTGATTCAAGATATCATACAAGTTAAGATTTCTCAAATTTTGCATGACGCAGCGTTACGAGCATATATGTTATTGCTTAGAATGTTATTTTAAATTTCAAACATATGGTAGATCTATATTTCTAAGCATAACATCTGTTACAGCTGACGTTTACTATTAAGAAATGAATATTATACGTTTATATATCCGTATTTTCTGTCGTTAGTTTAAAGTAAATTATACGTAAAAAGAACTTCAAACTTTATCTTTAATTTCTGAATGATAAGAGATTTAATGCTTTCAAAGAAGAAATACATTTCTAAGGACTGCTCTTCCATACAAATTTAAATGTTAGAATATTGAAAAAATCAAATTTAAAAAAAAAAATATTATTAATTTTTTAGAGTTATAAATTTCAATATTGCTATTTAGTTTTTAGCATATTTTAAAGATATAAAAATAAAAAGAACGAAAATAAACGAATAAACTATGCCTTGAATCTGCTATTTCATGCAAATTTAAACGTCAAAATATGGAGGAAAAAAACAAATTTTAAAAATGACATATAAAAAATTAACTTATTGACAAAAAAAAGCCTACAAAACATTGAAAAAATGAATTTTCTAAAATAAACTCTTAATTTTTCAAACGTTAGAATGTTTGAACTCAAACGCTTTTCGTAAAATGTTTTATCTGGTATTGTTTTTATTATTTTGTTTAATATCTATGCATACATTTTTTTTTTTCATTTTTGAGCTTCATTAAGTTTCAGTATTCTGTCAATTTATTGTATGAGACATTTCTTTCAGCATATTTTTTATTACAAAATTCATCTTTGTGTTCCAAATCTTTATGCTATTTAAATAAAATTTTACAAATATAAATAAATATTTTAGTTGTAGACAAAAAAAATTTATTTTCTAATTTATTATGAAATTATTTCTTAATTTATTATGATAATTGCTACTTTGGATCAAAATATTTTAATCTCGTTAAAATAATTATACTGAATTTTTATCAATGTAAAAAAATTATATTTCTGTAATAATATTTCTGTAACTTAAAATACATTTTGAAAACAATAAAAAAATGAAGGAAATGTAATGAATTCTCTTTTTAATTTTCAATCATTTCATAAGCTTTAGTTTATCACTTCGTCAGTCTACTATTTATATTTAAGCAGACAATTTTCTTAAACAAATCTTAACATTTAAATGTAAGAAAAGTCAAAATCGTAATACCTATAGGCTAAATGTTTTCATTTATTGCGTCTGCAATTATAACATTATTGATTTATTATAACATTATTTATTTATTATATCAATTCCGTGATCTGCAGTTGCAATTTTACTAAAATTTAACTAATTATTGATAATTAGTATAATTTCCCTATAACTACTAACTCTATACTATCTATCGATATTAGTATATGAACTATCATTATTATAGCAAATGAATTGTATAATTAAATCTTATTAAAGATGTAAGAAATATTTTTTTTTAAATTTTGCTTTGGTTATCGTTATTTAAAAGTAATATAGAAAAGTTATAAGTATCGCATTTTAAAAGTAAAACATTTTTTCAAAACAACTAATTTTACATGGAGTCTTTAAAAACTTAATGATAGATGCGTTAAATTGGAATCAGTTTTAATAAGTGTGTACGAGTATATAATTCTTCGATCAGAGTATGTTGGATTGTTTATTATGTAAATTTCAAGAAAATGATTTAATTATTTAATCATCTTCGATTAATCTTCTTTGATTTATTGATTACCAAATTATCTTGATTGATTTATTTCATAATCTAATATTTGCTTGCTGCAAAAATAAATTGATAGTGATTATTATTTAAAAAAATTTACTTTGATTAGATTCTGCGTTACACTTATTTGCAAAAAAAAAAAAAAAATTTGGGAGCATAATGCTGCTGCTCTTTGCGTAGAACAATGTTAATCATTTTTCTATTTATTATCTTTTGCCTTTCTTAAAGAAATACAGATTTAAAATATAATTAATCAAATATCTTAATATAAATCATAGCATCCATAATATTGATAAAGATTGAGTATATTCACAGGAAATCACGAAAACATTTTATGCATAACTCGAACAATTATCTTAAACAAACATATGGTTAAATAAAACTTATTTAAACAAAAGCGACAGCAACTGCCACATCTGGAAATAAGTATTCGTGAAACCATCTCTTCCAATTCCTGTTTAGCATAACTATCCTCATTTTCACATTATCATGGAGACTTGGAAATACCCACTCGCGGTCTCTCGAACAGAATTACAATTTACATAAGTATCATAATGTTCGAAGTTCGAAATGGGATCAGAAGGATTCTCCATGTAGAAACAACCCAAAGGACCAAATATGTTGAGGGCATTGAAGTATGAACTGCAATAGATTTGAATCTGGAATACTAATATCAGAAGTACAAATTCGAATGAAAATGGGTCTCTAATAAAATGGTTAGGATGATATGTCTTATCAAGATATAGTTCAAAGAAACTTCCCACTTTTTAAGAATGCATTTGCAATTTTCAGATATTTTCAAACATGGTTTAAAATAGTAATGCTGTTCATGGTTTACAATACTTAGGCATCGAAATGCATGATTTGGGGAAAACTGAGGTAAATATTATATAATTTTGGGCGACATTAAAAACAATAATTGTCTATCTTGAATTTTAATTTTAGACTAAATTTTAGTTCAAAGATGATAATAAAGCCGTTTTAAATGCTAATTACACCAATATTTTTTTTACAGTAATGAAAATGATTTTTGTGTCCGCCTAAATTATTTTATATAAGTGCCAGTTTCATAACAGGTTTGACGAAATTCAGCACTAATTTGAAGCATTACTATAGTATTAACTATGGTGTTATTTTGTAAAGCATGCTTATTTTAAAGTCAATTTAGAACAATTTTACAAAATATGATAGTATTGCTGTAAACTTTTGTTTTGAAATAGCATCAAGTACATTATTATTTCGTGGAAAGTGATTGCTTGGAAGCAGTTTTACATAAATTTGGTAAAACTTTCTTAACTTCAAATATCCAAACATTGTCTGCACTAATTAATTAGCATATTTGAGGTCACCCCCTTGAACCATTAAGGTTGAGTTCTAAAACATGAAGATCTGATCATTAGATCAAAAATTATTCAAGGTTATCCGTTTTTCTTTTTTTTTCTTGCATTGATTATAAAAAATTATAAACATTATTAACAACACTAAAAATTATTTCTTATTCTTCCTTAATTATTAATCCTTCGTATGCTTTTGCTGAATAGAACTAGCTAATTTGTTTTAGATATTGTTATTGCGAATTTTAGGTACGTAACTCAGATTTTATTTTTGTCTTGATGAAGTAATAAAACCGAAAAGTTAATTTCTTTTCATAAAAAAATTTCAATATAAAAGATGTAAATTGAATCTTTAGAGTTCATTTAAATTCCAAAGAAATGAAAAAATATTTTTCTAGGCATCAAAGGATATTATTCTAAAATTAAGTTTTTATTTGTTCATCGAAAATTTTATATTATACGTTTTGTAAATTTCAAATGTATGCATTTTCAAAAGATTTAAAAGGAATATTTAAGTATGGAAATATAATCCTAAATTGTAATTTAAACCTCAAAATTTTGTAATGGAATTTTTTTTTTGTAAATTGCTGTAACAATTGTAATGGGTTGAAATTTAAAATATCTCGGTATTTTCCAGCATAATAAATAAAACTTCAAAATAGAGCTCGTGTAAACACAAAAGAATTTTTAAATAATCATTTAAAGATGTGTACAACATATTTCTTCATAAATAATATCGAAAAAACGCAGTTTATTCATATGCAAATTATGCTTACGAAAGATTTCAACATTTTTTTTCATTGATTCGTCAATTTTAAAGGTTAGTGTTTAAATTGCTTCACTTCTTTTGTACTTTACTTATATTTTCATTTACTGAATCTTTAAACAACATATCATGAAACTTTGAGTCGCTATATATAATCAAAGATTATTAAAGTTTGCCTCCTTTTAATGTTCTACAATAAAATGTCAAATGTTTTTAGATATTTCATTGTAATTGCATTCTGATTTATTTTTAAATGCTGCAATGAATACAGATAGTTTTCTATAGAAACTGTTTGTCTCAAAAACTAGTCTGACTGGCGACATAGAGATTTACTTGGATCTGAGCCAGCTCAAAGTTTGAGATTTAGTAGAGATCAATAACTAAATTGAATTTTCATCTCGTTAAACTAAGCAGAATGTAATCTTAAATAAATTGCAGAACTATTGCTTCTGACATATTTTAATCATCGTTAGTGTTAAAATTCAACGTGAGCGAAACATCCCAGTTAGATAGTTCAGACTTTAAAAATAAGTTAGCAGATCATCGTTACTTCATTGAGCGTAAAACTAAACATCTAGAAAATTGAAAACGTCTCCCTCATTACATTCTACATAGTCGAAAGGGATTTTGATAATTTTTCATTCTATCATGTGAAAAATCACAGTTAAAAATATAACTTGAGAAACATTTTTTTTTTCATTCTTAAATCGTGTTAAAATGCAAGCAACATGATCTTATCCATGAAGTTTTGCGAATTAAAATTCAAAAGTCATAAACAGCGTATTCTAAACATGACCTATCATTTTAAAAAAAAAATTATTTACAAATTATGATGAAACAAAGAATAAACGATAAAAAAATCTCGCTTTATTGCCTTCTGCTTCGGCAATAGTTATTTATTGCCACAAAGTTTCGAGTTTTGTTAAAAAACACGTTAATGCTGCTAACTTGAAATTATAACGCTGTTTTTTGAAGGAAAATTTGAAAGCCATGGTTTAAGTGCCTCACACTTGAAGTAATGCAATGATTTTAAACTGTATATATATATATAATCGTGCCTTTAACACGATTATCTGTGCGTGGGCTTTAGAGCACACTAATGACTTAAACATTTTAAAAGATATTAAACTTCATTAAAAATCGCCAATTTGGCAACATGTTTCCACATAGATTAAAATTATCAAACTCACCGCCTTTTTCTCAGTTTTTACCATTTTTATGAGCCCAAGTAATGCAATATTGGAGTAAATTTTGAAATATTAAAAATTTAGAGCACAATCGCTTTTTATTTTCACAAAACTGTGGCTTTTCTCCATATTGGCGTTTTGTGCCATTTTCAAAAAATCGCTGACTTTTGATAGGCTAAACTTGACCTAATAGCCATGAGTAACAGTTTCAAGCTCGCAACAGATATAAAAATAGCATATTAGTCGCAAAAAATATCATTTCATATTACGACGGAGCCTTCGAAAAAGAACCATAAAATTATGTTCTCAAAATAACCCTAATTTGCAGCAACAATCTTTTGCAGTCTATGGACAAGTTTAGTTGACTCACATCCAAAGGTTGAAGATAGAATAGTTTAACACGAAGCAGAAAATATTGTTTTTGTACTTATCCCATTTATCAGTGGAACTCTGATTAAAAGAGTCGTTAAGATGATTTATTGATACTAAATAAAAGTAGTATCTAGGATAATATCTAAAAATTAATCACAAATGTAGCTTATGATGCCCTCTAGAAGATAAATTTAAAGTCAAGAATTACATCGTTCAGATCGTAAAAATAAAAAAAGGAAAAATGTTGGTTTAGCGTAACAAAATTGTGATATATAGCCATTAATGGTAAATAAATTTGTAATTAAAGTAAGTTTGCTTATTCTATACTTTCAAATTTTTTTGCATAACGATAAAATGTCATTGAAAAAATCATTGTCAATTATTTTTACAATTTGTTGATGTGTTGCTGTTTCCTAATCAAGAAGATTTTTTTTTTTCATCTGACGTGTATAAATAATTATTTTTTTTCTGAGATACGTAAAAGGTGCAACAGGCACTGCTACTTATCCGATAAAGCACATATATTAAGTCGTTTGGGTTAATTTATGATTTTTTTTTAAATTTTGCGATTTTTTTTATAACTTTTACATAATCAATGTTGATCATGTCAATGTTGAAATGATGAATATATCAATGCATCATAACAATGTTGAAATATATTTGTTGTTTAAAATGTAAAAATTTCTAACTAAATGTTTCTCAAATTTATTGTTAAAATTTATGCTTCGAAACATTGGCATAAAAAACTTATGATACTCAACCTAATACATGCAACTGAATCTAATAGATGCACATGCTTATAAATACTTAATTTTTAAATCCAGATAACTAAATGTTTTGAAAAATATAATTCAATTCTGTGTTTAGTATAAATACACATATTACAATATTTGTTTAATATCAGTCGCTATCTAAAATATGTAATATTAAATCTGGGGAAAAGGTCTGTGTGTTTAACTGAAATGACAATAATGGTTTGGCCTCGTTATCAAAATTAATTGTCATGAGGGTAAACGCAGATTCAGCTATAATCTCCAAACTATGCCACATTAATCCCTCTTAAAAGGGATTATTAATAGGCATTATTAAAACTATATTTTCCTAGATATTAAAAACTTCATTTAATAAAAGAGCTTTGAAAACTATACAACTGACCAGATATAATTTAAATTTGGAATACTGATTGACAAATGTTTAAAAGTTAATGTATGTTTTAATCGAAGTTAGTCATTGTAGGGAAACAAAAGAATTTTTTAGATTTAATAAAATTTAAATGATCTTTAAATGCAAAAAAAAAAATGCTTAATTTAAAAATTATTACGCCAAAAACTGTATATTTTAAACAATGCTGCTAACATAGAATTTTGTAAATAACGAAAAAGTATGCAGATTTTGACATTCCCTACATATAAGAGACCTTTGAGCCGCGATGGCTCAGGGGATAGAGCGTTTGCCTTCCAACGAGGCGTACCGGGTTCGAATCCCATTCGATACGAATTCCGAATCCGGCTTGAATTAACCACAGTGCTGATGTGAAATATCCTCAGTAGTAGGCGGATCATGGGTTAGAGTCCCCTTGTCGTCAGGCTAACCGTGGGAGGTTCCCGTGGTCTTTCTCTCCATGTAACGCTAATTCGGGTTAGCTCCATCAAAAAGTCATCGACGAAGGCAATTTTCTCACAATACTCGATTCAGGAGTTCTCTTGTCTTCTGGAGTGGGTTCAAAATTACAAAGCTACGAAGTTGAATAGGGTTGAGTAGTCGTAAACCCATAAGATTGGGTCGGCCGTTCAACGATGGTTATAAAATAAAATAAAACACATGAGAGACTTAACAGATAATTAATTTGATATTGTTTTCAAGTGTTGTAGATAAAAAAAAAAGTTCATTTTGAAACTCCTAGTTCACTGCAACTCAGAAATATATTTCGAAAATATTTAAAATGTATTAGTATATAGAACTTTCTGATATCATTATCATTAAGAAGTAAAAGAGTTTCTGCTTTAATATTGTATTGTAAAACTGAGCCCGTTACGACACCCGTTATTATTTTAAATTTTGCAGTAAATATATAAAAAAAACAATAAATGGTACTTCCTACCATTTCAAAAAAATCTTCCCTCAAAATTTGATATTCAAACTCTTTCAATTTTTAATATGATAAATATAAATTCTATTCAATTTTCTTTTAACTATGACCTGCTATGAGAACCACTATTTTTTAATCAATGATATTGATCATGAGTATAAAAGATAAATAATAAGTTCATTGGAAATAATATATATGAAGTTCAAGAATAAAAAATAAACTAAACTAATAAGGCTCAATAATAAAAAAATAAAAATAAAAATGCTTGCGCATTTTAAAAAGAACTAGCTCGTTTAATGGACGCATTCAGATTTTTTTTAAAAATAATAATGAATTTAACTTTAATAGTTATTGCAATTAAACTTTTTTAATTGAAAAATAATATAGAAATTTTCTTTCCTTATTATAAATTTACAGCATCATTATGTCTATGAAAATGAACAGTTTTGGGCATCTAAAAACTTCCAAAGAAAAAGCATTTAAAATAAACCGTATATAAAGCCCTTATTTTTTAGGTTTCTTCTTGGAAAAGCTTTCAATCCTACGACTTAAATTTTCGTGACTTTTTTAAGCCAAGAACATTAAAAATGAGATTTCATTTTCTTTCTCGTGATTCTCTTCAATCTAGATATGTATTATGACGACTTCTTTTAAGAAAATAGATTTGTTTTGTTTGCTTTCCTTTTTATTCTTTTTTTTTTAAGAAAGTAACTTTTTTTTAAAATCTTCAAGATATCTTACAATAAACTTTATTTTTTGTTGCCTTTTTTCAAAATAAATTCGGAAAAACAGAATTAAAATGAAAAAGCTTATGTGAAATTAAAAAAAATAAATCTTTACATTTTTTTAATAATTTCTCATCTCAAATGGTAGCGAAGTTCTGATTTCTTTTTATATGAAAATTGGTTTCAAAAATTATACCTAGTGTTAAATTTTTTTTACTGAACTTTGACACTGCTAAATTACCTTGAGTTCACTAAATTTTAAAATTGCACAACTGAAATATTTATTTTTTTGAAACACAAAGGTAATATAGGAAAAGTTAAGGTAGATTTCACCATTTTACTGCTATTACAATTATCATAATTAAAACATAAAATATCGCATAGTTTTCTAAAAGAACTGGCAACAAAAGCTTTTATACATGCACATGTTATGTTATGTATAAACAAGAAAATGACTTAGTCGAATCTTACAGTTTTGGGTGACTGATAATTTTATTTATTTATTTTTGCACGTCTATTCTTAATAAATTAGATGCTAAAACAGATTTTTTGCTGTAGGGCAAAATTTGGCACAGTGGCAAGAAAAAATTATGCAGATGTTTTGGTAAACAAAAATCAATAAAATATGAATGATTTAAAATTTAAGTATTGCTTTTAAATATATAAGTTATGTATGTTTCATACCAGATTTTTTTTTTATTTTGGTGATAAATTAATGATGATATTCAGATTGTAAATAGCAACTTGTAGTGTTCAGAAAGTTCACTTCAAATCGGAAAACCTAATATAATATTTTTAATGCATTCTATCTAGTTATATTAATTTAAAATAACGACCATGAATGGTTCCCTTAAAATAATGAGGTCTTTTTTAAACAATTTATTAGGACTTAAGTTAGTAGTTGAAAAGTGATTACGAACTCACCAGTAATCACATAAATAATTCTTCATAATTTTCAAAATAAAATTAAATGCATTTTAATTCTTATGAACAATTGACTAAATTCAATAATTATAACAATAAATAGTTACAATTAAAAATTAAAGTTAAAGTTATTATAATATAATTAAATATATCAAATTATAATTATGTATTACAATTATAATTAATAATGAATTAATGCTCATTGATACGTAGTTATAATTAACAGTAAATAATAAATATTAAAAAATTTAAGTAAATAAATTAAAATTATGTAATTTAATTATAGTTAATTAATTAGTATAAATAATTAATAATTAACAATTTATAAATATTAGTTATCATATACTAATTAAATTAATTATTTAATTAATAAAAATGATAATTAATGAAAACAATAATTAATAACAATAATAATTAAATAATAATTTAATCAATAATTGATAGAAATTAAAATTTAATTATAATTAATAATTACCAACTAATTATAATTAATGAATATAACTGTTTGATAATCAAGATATGTTTATTATATGCTTCAAACACTCAACTACAATAGCATTTAAATTGGATGAAACCACTTATCAGCACAATGATCTCTAAAGAAATATAATAAACATATATTTTTGTTTTTACTTCTACATCTCACCCCTTTTAATCACCACCTTCTTTAACACATATTAACACTTATTAAACTAGTTTTGGACACGTATACTAATGTAATTGATAGTATCATTTAGTATATAACTTAGTTATATTTTTAAACATAAAATCGTCACAGCCATGGAACTTACTAACTTATCTAACTAACACGAAAAACTATTTAATTCACATTATTATTATTTAACTTTAACGCTTTTCTAACCTGTTTTAAGTAATGAACATTTTAAGAAAAAATTATTTCCAAATTGGTAAAGAGTTTTCTAGTATTAGTATAAATATTAAAAGTTATACCGATAAAAACTGCACAAATGCATGAAAATTTCGAAATTAATAAAATTATTCATTTTTAACTATTTAAAGTCTAAAAATTAACTTCTTTTGTTTATTTTTAATTTTCAAACTAAAAAAATAATTTATTATAATTTAGCACATAAATGTATATTTCATTTAATTAAAAAGTATTATTAATTATTAAATCATTTTTAGATTTTTTACTTTCAAATATACTTAAGCGGTTTTACGTATATTTGCATGTATACTATTTCAAGATGTTTACAGAGACGGGAAATATTAATGGTGTTTTACGATAAATCCAAATAGAAATTTTTTTAACAAGGTCTTTGTTTTCAACCATTGAAGTGATCAACCATGTAACCATTCTTTTACCAAACTTGCAAAGCCCGAATGATAAAATCCGTTTGGAATCGATCTCCGAGAAAGATATTTGGAGATATTATTTTGAATATTATCCAATTTTTATATATTGTACCACTTTGAAAAAATGTTACTGCAATCAGAGTATATCTAAGTTAGAGGGTGCAATATAGGGTGAATATGTTGTATGAGACAATACTTCCCACCCCATTTCGCAATTTTTTTCCAGAGTTCGGTCTTTCTCAGTGATTAGAATTTAATATACCAAACTACCCCATTTGACATTTACAAAGTACAATGCACTTGGAAGAGCATTACAGATGTTTTTGGTGGTAAATGTTACGTTATTACTAAAGTCCGGATTTTGATGACATTTGCATTTTTTTGAATTTTTGGACATTTTTGGACATTTTTGTCTTTTAGAGCATTTTTTTAGATTTATAGGGCATTTTTCTTTAAATTTTGGGGCATATTTTGCATTTTAAAGCATTTTTTAAATTTTTTTCCAATTTTTATTATTTTGTATCATTTTTCATCATTACACTGGCTTCCAAACAATGAAGAAAATCTCTAGGATATTAACAGGTGAAGCAACATCTTTTCAAATTGAAGAAGAATTGTCAGTAAGTGAGACCGTCTTTTTCAAGTACGCACCAATAACATCAGTAGACGTTGAAAGAAGCTTCTTCAGGTATAAAAATTAACTTTCAGACAAGAGACGCTCGTTTACATTTCAAAATATTAAAAAAAAATTTATAATCCAATGTAATTCTAATATTTATTAATATTATGAGATGGAAGTTGTTATATTCATTAAAGTTTCTATACAAAATGAAAATGTTTTGGAGTCAATATATTTTCCTTTTTTTTTTTTTTTTTTCTTTTGGTACTTTAGGATATAAAACATATTTTTCAAACTTTAATGAACGTAGAACAAGTATTGCATTACTCTATATTTTTTGAAATGACTCATAATAATTTTAAAAAATAAAAAATTGTTTTAGTTCAATATTTTTACTTTATTTAAGTCATGTCATAAGGCATTTTTAGCTCAAATTTCGCATTTTAAGGGCGTTTTATGCACTTTTTAAGGGCATTTTTTGCACTTTTAAAGGACATTTTTTGCACTTTTTAAGGGCATTAATTGAGATTTTTTAGGTCATCAAAATCCGGGCTCTAGTTATTACACTTAAGAAACTTAAAATGCATACAATGCAGGATGTGAACTTTCTTTAGTATTTGGCTGACACTTTTACTTCAAATTACAAAAAAAAAAAAAAATGACTAAGATTCTTTTTTTTTATGAGCAAACAAGTCACTCTAGCCTTATAACGTCTTTACAAAGACTTTAAAGTACACAATAGGCTCATAAATGGCAAACGGATATTGAAATGTTCGGAAGCGACATTATTTTCCGGTCTTCGTAATAAACTACAAGAAAATATGAATTACATTAGAACAATTAAGTTTACTCGAAGATTACCACTTAGAAGGCAATTTTAATTCTAGACACTGTTCCTTGTTTCGCTAATGAGAGGAAAATAATTTTATTTTTTAAAACAAACGAAATGATTTTCAGTAATTAGGTCTAAGGTATATGTCAGTTTACAGAGCTTTATTTAATGAAGCTATTCTATATACGTCAATTTTAATTAATAAAATAAAGCCTAACTGAAAAAGTCGAAAATAAATTGACATTCCTAACTGGGGTTTGGGTAATCTTTTTAATTAGCGAATTTTCGATGACTGTGAGATTCTAACTAATAACATTTTTAAAACTTAATAATATTTAAATTATAAATAATTATTAAAATAAATTTTCCAGAAAGATTGGTTTTTAGGTTTTGAACAAACAATATTAGCAATTTCTTAACAAGTTTGAAAATTAATCTCATTGGTCCTTTTTACTGCAAAGTTTTTATGAAGCTAATTAATATTCTAATTTTGTAAAAATTCCTTTATTTTATACCCCGAACACCTTCAATGTAGCATAAATTTAATTATACTTTTTATTATTTTTGTTCGGTTGATGGTATTTAATACATTTTAACGAAGATTAATAAAATATTAGAATTTTAAAAAAAATATTTAATTTATCCATTAGAAACTGGTAATTAATTCATTTTTTTATGTTTAATTCCAAAAAAATAATTATCCTTCCATATTTTGAAGACTAAAAATTCGTATCTGATTCTAAGTTCACTCTGTATCCTTGTATTTTTGAATCCAGAAAATTTAAAAGTTAAGGGAACTTCTCGATCAAACATTGGGACAAACTTGCTTTCATGAAAGGCATTTTGAGAGAACTAACACGTATTCCATTTCATGGAAAGGAGAATCAAAAAAATACCCATGCCTAGGTCGACGACAAGAGAATTCTAGCCCAAGACCCCTCTACCACTGAGAATATTTTACTGCAGTTATGTACCATGAGCAGAATTCGTATCAATGGCTGAATCACCTCATTAGAAGGTAAACGATCTATCCCCTGAGCCAAGTTATGCTCTTAAACTACTAAATCTGATTCCTAGTACATAAAAATCCGACCACTAGACTAAAAGGTTCACTTTTTGCGCACGCATTTTACAATACATTTTTTTTTTTGATTCTTAGCATATACATACGCTTAGAAACAATGTAATTATCTTAGTAAAAACTATTTTAAATATCTTTTCCTTTTAAATGCATTTTTATTTTTAGTTTATATTTAAAATTTATCCTATAGAATAAATTTATATTATAAAAGTGTTTATTGAATTTTAAAAATTAGAATTAAATTTATTTTAGGAACAGCTTACAATTACTTTTTCTGTTTTCCGTAGAGATACTCTTTATAATTATGAACATTTTTTTCTCTAGTTGACTCCAACATGTTGTGATTCGTATAAACTATGAACATAATGTTGATCAGAAATGTAAACTACACAGTTTTTAGAACAATAAATCGTAAAACTACTTAATCTAAACATGTCTTTTGTGTCATCATGTAAGAAACATTAACTGGGTGATTAATTCTGAACTGAAAATTGCACCGGCATTGAAGAAGGCAAGTTTATGAGTTCGAGTTACCCACATCATTTTATAAATGGCTTTTATTTAATAATATTTCACTTTGTGGTTCATTAACACGTGATATAATGTATTCATATATTCCGTTTATACAGGTTGGTAGTAACAAAGATGCAAAAGTTAAAACTTTTAATTTTTACAAAAAAAAAAAAAAAAAATGCCGCAAATGGTGTAAAAAATACATAAATCTTAATGGTTATGTGTAAAAATATTGAGTCTGTTTTGATTTCATGAAAATTAAATAAATATTCTATTTTGAAAGAGAGTGTAGGATGTTAAAAAATAATAGAATTCCATTTAACTATAAATAATTATCCAAACGAATGTTATATAACACATTCCGTATTTATACTTTAAATTCAATATTTATATATGTATATATATATATATATATTTGGTTTTTTGCTCAATTTCATAGAATTTATCAAAGACATATGCGTAATCGTAATTAAAAGAGCCTTGTTAGATATTTTTTATATAACCGTCATTGAACAGCCGACCTAATATAGGTTTCACGCGTACCAATGTTCAACTCCATAGCTTTGTAATTTTGAACCCAATCAGAAGACAAGTGAACTCCTGGGTCAAGTATTGGGAGAACTTCGATTTCATGAATACTTTCTTTGGTGGAACTAGCCCGCATTTGCGTTACAAGCAGGGGAAAAACCCGAAAACATCTCGTGGAAAGCCTCCCACGAATGTCTCTAACCCATGATCCATCCACCACTGAGGATATTTTACGTCAGCACTGTGGTCGATGCGAACTGGGTGAGGAATTCGAATCGATAACCATCGCTGGGTTACGAACCCAGCCACCACGTCTCTCTTGATAGGGATTCATTCATTCATTAACCCTATCTGGTTCACTTCTCGACAAATTTCGGTTCTAGAAGCATTTTGAGTAGTATTTAGTCAAATTAGTTACCATTACTTATTCGGCTCTTCGAACTCTCGCGCGGAAACTCAAAATTCAAGATATCGGAAGTTTCCTCAAATATACGATATTTTGACCCCCTCTATCATTTTTTTTTAATATCTAAGTGACGATTCTAGTAGAATATGCATTCGAGTGGAAGAATACTATTATAAATTATACATGTGGTTCAAAGAAATATTTTACCCATTGTAACTACAACTGGGTATTTTTTTTTTTTTAAGCAGTGGTTACAAGTGTTTTTTGCGGCTGTAGAAACTTTTAAAGCTTTTAATTTCATTGGTCAATTGAGTTACTCAAATTTAATATCTAAATATATTTTCTTAAATTTACAAATATATTTTGGTAGGTATTAGACAAAATTGGTTTTCCTCAATTTTTCTTTACCCCTTTTTTATTTTTTTCCCGGTTGTGGCCACCCTATAACCGTTCCAGATAAAAATGAATAATTCGAGTAAATTTTTTTTTTAGATTTTCTAATTATAAGTTCTCGAAGTTGGTACTTTCTGATTTGATGCTGCATCAACGTTATTTTTCTATTTACAATCTATTTTGAGAATATTTCAGCTTTTTCCTCAATTTCGGTGCTTGATCCAAGAAATGAAGTAAAATGTGCTATTTATAAAAATATTTATAACTCGCTGTTGAATGTAAAATTTTGAATTAGTTGAACGAGTAGATAAATTGTGTTGGCCATTAGTAATACAAATGCAATATTTACAGTACTAAATTCTTTTAATAATCTTTAATTTTATAGTAATTACAAATTCTTTATATAATAACACTAGCCTTTTAATCGTATTTTTTGGAAAATAATAGATTGACAATAATAAATTTAAATAGTAGACTGAAAATGTTATTTTGGGCATTTACAAGTTGATAAATTATTTAAACACTAATTACTTGACAAGCTTGGGTTTAAAATGAATTTAAATGTCCTGATATTTACAATGATGTTATAGGTTTTTACTGAAACTTTTATAAATAATGACTTCAGTTATGAAAGAACGAGCATCACCACTTGAAATAATTCTGTACTATAAATAATACTAAAGAATTCAGTTGCGTACCTTGGCACTAGATTACACAAGTGGTTATGGCTGTGTAAGCATATGTCAGTTTTTCAAATGTTTTTATAATTTTGAGTGCATTTTAAGACGTTTCAGAAAGAATGCGCTTTCAATAATGAAAGGAGTTTTATTTTCACGATAAAAATTCTTCATATACATTCAAAGCTGTCTTGTAAACAATTCACAAGTCTTACTCGGTAGACATTTATAATATCACTGTTTATACAAGCATAAAGCGTGAAATATTCGAGAAACAAGGGACTTGAATTCATTTTTTATTTACCTGCACTATACGTATACAATAAATGTTTTCTTGAGATTTAAAAATTTCTAATTTTCAAGTAATTAATTAAATTATGATATGGACTTAAATAGTAATTAGATGTAACTGAGCAATATTGTTTTTTTCTAGAATACTTATTACATACAATTAATAATATTACATATTTTTTTAAATTCTTTAGTCAATTAAAATTATATTACGATATTTTTGAGTAATAAACCATCGACCACAACAAATTTTCTTAAAATTTGTCGAAAGCAAATAGTGAAAGTGCTATCTAAAGAACCAACAGCGTCATCTGTCGAGATATTGTCGAACTAAACCAGAAATTCTGGGAGCAATAATTGTATATTACATTCACATTCATTTGCTGAAAGAACTTTTTTATTCATAACTGTTTCTTTGACTACATTTTTTTTCACAGCTGCATAATTGCTTATATTTTTTTCGTAAAGCATCAGTGTAACCTAAAAAACATCTTTTTTTAAAGCTTAATGAGCATGGAAAAGAAATATCTCTGTATTATAAATATAAATATGAAGAGTCTGATACAAATCATATTGAAAATTATTTAAAGCAGAGTATATGTCACTTCCGCTTATATATTTGAATAAAAAAATAGTAAAATATTTATTTTCTAAATATCCTTACCAGGCAATTGTTCATTTATTAACGCATAAATACCTTGACGAAAGTTACTTAAGTTATCTCAAAACCAAACAAGATTAATTTTAAGACCTCTTTAATCATGCGTGAAATTATGAATGGTGCGTTTAATGAGGATAAATTTTTCAATGGAGCGAAGCACAATTTAACTTTTTATTGGCTCTTAGTCGAGCTAGTGGATTGTACTTCGACTTTATTGTTCACTTCGTTTCCATGTCCCGGAAATTAAAACAGTGGATTTTAGAGCATACGAATTGAGTTATTTCCCTTACTTAAAACTTAATTTTATTATCTATTATATTTAAATAAAGTTTTGAAAAGGTATCAGTAAAATGCTTTTGTGATAAAATGCATTTGTTTTTGCACTGCACAGAATTTTTGAAGAATATTATTATTTGAATTTTAAAAATTTTAATAAAATGAACTTTCCCAGATTGTTTACTTTTAAATACCTCTAAAATAAGTCGTCGATCTTAATAAAGAGGATAATTCATTTATAGTTGATAAAGTCAAAGTAATCAGCTAATACGTATTCGCGTTAATGATTAAATTTAGCTTAAAGAATTATTTTAAAAATATTTAATTTCTTTTAGGTACATTCAAGTAATATTAAATTAATTATATATATATATATATATATATATATATATATATATATATATATATATATATATTATATATATATATATATATATTATATATATATATATATTATATATATATATATATTATATATATATATATATATATATATATATATATATATATATATTATATATATATATTTATATATTATATTATATATAGTAGGTTCTTAGTAGTCCACACTATCGAGGTACCTAGTCTCACCACACTCCCTTGTCTTATCCCACTTTCCCCTATATATGTAATAAGTATCTAAGCATCGACATATTAAAGACCATTATCTGAAAATTGAAATTGAGAGTTTTTCTCGGAAATGTTTAATAATTAAATAGATTTACTTTTTGATTTATTATTTTATCATGAGATTAATTGACATAAAACATTAAGAAATATTCCACCTACGCGTAAAAGATATTCTGAAGAGATCTATTTATTTGCTGCTATCATCTCTCTCTTCACCAGAGGTTGCAGATATTATCTTCGTTGATGCCACGAAAGTGAGCCATTTCGCACAAAACATGAATTAGAGAGCATCATGTTTACGACTTTAATCACAGAGCATGCAGATACAGAAAAATTTAATGTTAAACTTTTTATTCTTCACTACAATTCCACGCAATAATTACTTTCTGAAGTTCATATATTAATTTTATTGAAAACATAAAAACCTGCATTCCTTTTTGGGGACCTGGTTACTATAAACTAAGAGCACAATTAAGTGACGAAAGCTTAAATGCATCCTACGAACGCTGACATCTTCCTGAAATGTTTAAATAGTTTGACATTTAGAATTTTCCTTTTTTAAGCGATTCTGTTAAATCCATCATTCGTCATAAAATCTAACTATTAATTAATGATCAGTGTCTACATTTCAAACTCATTACATGTAAATTACTCTAGAAAATCAGTTAACATGTAAAGGTTCAGTATATACTTATAAATTATCTTTCGGAAATATTAAGAACGGGAACATAAAAATAACGATACCGTTTAAATCGTTAACGAGAAATGTAAGGAATAAAAAAAAGTGAATCTTTGCAGAAATACATATATTGACAAGATGTATTCATAAAAAAAATATATTTCGTAGAAAAATTAATGAGATGCAGACACAAATTCTTTATTCCAATGCCTAAATCGTACTCTATTATCAAGATCCTTATTATTTGCTTAGAGATGATCGAGTTACTTGTCTCGTCCTTTCAATTGATTCCATTTAACGAACAAAATTTTTGCTCCCTACGAAGCTCTCCCTTAATTACTTTCTGCAACATGTTCCTCTTTATGTAAGTAATGATAATGATTCTGTTTGCACGGTGCAGCTGTAGATTGCTAAGTATACAGAAAGGAAAATAATGATGCTAGACAAACGAATAATATAGTTTTAATTATTTCTCTTTCTTCGGCATTGTTAACACCTTCTCTAGAACTCTTTTTTATTCAAGTAAGCAGTTCGATGAATATTCAACACGAAAATATTATTTTTATAACTCTTTTGAATTAAAATGAAATAAATTCAGCCTTACTGGTTCGTTTAATGTTTATGAATTACCAAAAGTATATGAAACATTTGGTTCCAAATCCGTTAATGTTCCTTTCTTTAAGTGTTGCGAAAGAGAAGACCCAAACTTTTATTTCAGATTCTATCTTTTAAATTAAAAAATATAATAAATGTCTTTAAAAATACACATTAACAGATTATTGTGTGATGGTTTCAGGGAAAAACATATTAGAAATGTTTAAGTACAGTGAGCAAGCAAGTAAAAAGACCATCCAGACTTGTTTGTGACTTGATCATGGAATTATATTTAGATAACGAATTTTATAATTGTGCAAATTTTTTCAATTCACTTAAAAAATTCTCGAGATATGTTGAAATATGCAAAAAAATTACATTAAGGGGTCCAAACTATTGGGCCCGAGCTATTGGGACCATATTTCTCAGATTACGGCTACCCCTTAATATATATCCATAAAACAGTAAAAAATTTTGCATGTTTCTTTTTTTTACTTGTATGCATTTGATGCGTAAATTCACAATAATTATGATATTATCATTTAAAAATGTTAGTTTTATATTTATTAATTTTTGAAAATTTGTGCATTATTTTTTATATTTTTAAAAACTAATAATTCACACAATTAAAATATTGAAAAAGTAGTAGTTGTATTACATAATTACTTTAAGTAACTAAAACATTGTACATGAAATCTAGTTTAAAATGAAATAGAAATAGTGATTTTTTTTTATTTTGAAAAGGCAGAGTTCATCAAGGTAAATGTCTCAACAATGAGGATTACATTTTTCTTTCGTCAGCAATTTTTATTGACTCAAAGGATTTAGTTATTCAAATTCCACATTTTTGAATAAAATCTATTTGCATATTTGATAATGGAAACCCTTTGAAGAGCTAATTTATCTATTAAATATAGATGTTTGAAATCTAAATTACTTAAATTTTCTTCGATAAAAGTTCACAGGAAATAATTTTAGTGGCAATTTGTTCATAGAAATGTTAAATTTGCAAAGTTTACGAAAAAAGGTAATAATATTAATTATATTAAAAACAAACATCTATTATAATATTCCAAACAAAATGAAGTTTGTTGCAAAATAATATACTTTTCTTTTTAATAATGTCCAAATTTCTAATGCTATGTGAGTTCAATTAATTATAAAAAATGCTGAAACGTAACTAAACTGTGCATCAATGTTTCAAAATTTTGACGCAGCTATGAGAATTTCGAATGTTTATAAGAAAGAATAAAATAAATATAAACAATAAGTTGCACAGATACCAACAAAAATAAGTTTTATGAAATGTGAAATAAAGTATTGGGATATCAGAGTAAACTAGGTATAGTTTCGCCATTGCAAATATTGAAAAGTCCATGAATCCATGACTCCTTTAACTCAATGAGTAAAATAAAGCAACAGTAATATTTTTGCAATTAATTATTTTCCTTCTTTTGTCTAAAACTAAATTTTATTTTATTTTTCTGGTTGTTTTATTTTTCAAGTCAAAGTATTTTGAAAAATAAATTTTCCATTTAAGCAATACATTGACATTTAAATTTATTTATCATAATCTTGTGATATTTTATTGCAAAAATTATTTCTGAATAAAATGAATGTATGTAATCAGATTTTCGATTTATCTGAACCTTTATTTAATGCACAGAAAGTTATTTTAACTGTATACATTGTTCGAAGTATTTTGTAGAAAAATATTTTTAAAATATAAATTATAAATTATAATTAACATAAATTATAATTAATATTAATTTACAATTCGAAAAATATTTTTAACACATTTGTCGTAAAGTGTTTAGTAGCCTTTATTAAGCTTTTGGTTTCCACTATTTTTGGCCACTATATTCTAATACAAACATTGTTTTAATAATAAAAATATTACTCATACCAGGGAAATAATATTTACATATATACTTAAAATGTTATTTTCCATTCATTTATTACAGTCATACATGATTCAAACTATGTTTTAGATTTAAATTGTGTTTTAAAAACTAATAAGTATTGTTAATTGAGCCACTCGGAATTTTCCGTTTTGCTTTGTTATTGTATGACCCTGATTTTGTAATCCATGCTTTTATTTAAGGCAAACTGAGTTTTGTAAAGGCAAATAGATTAAATAATTTTTATTTCTTAAGTTTACCTTCAATATTCATAATTTCTAAAAAATCAAAAATACGTGACGTTTGAAACGTTTCAATTAAATTCGCACAAACATTCGAACATCTTTTTCTATTTTTATTTTTTTATCCCAAAGACAGTAGCGGCAGAGGATCACAAAAAATGAATATTGCAGTTCTTTCCGGTGAAGCGTAAAGGGTTCATGATTAAATTAACCTCCCATCATAAATACTAAATTTTCCATCAATTCTTATGACACTTTCTTTTCTAAAAAAAAATCATAAAATATTACAGGACGCATAAAAAATTCAAATAACAATCTTCCGCCTTCTATCAAAACCAGACAGAGCTACTCATTCAATTTCTTTCCTCTCCTCTACACCATAAAGAAGAAAGAAATCTGTGGGAATAAGGTTGATATATGGTATGGGGTAGCAGGCACATCTTCGTGGTGGAAATATGGGCATGTGTGTATGAATAATCGATAATCGTCTTGTGTGTTTTCCTCCTCACCTGTTATGAACTCCACTTGGCACTTAGGGCCATCCATCATCCCCAGCTGTCGAAGAGTGTAACTGGAGGGCCTTCCTCAAAGTATCTATCAGCCTTTCTTAAAGTATCTATCAGCCATGCCAAGGTTTAAGTGGCAGTGTTTCTCAAAACTTAAACCACTGAAACATGAAGAAACCGATGAGGCTGAGTATGAGAGCTTTTGCATCGATCAATCGTGATAAAGTTTAAGAGGAATTCAACTGTGGCCATTCTATTACGTTTGGGTCAAATTATAGCCTATATCAATCCATATTTTTTTTTTTCAATTCCAGATGGAGAATTTATAAGTTTTTAAGATGTTAGTCCATTTCATCTCAATGTATGATTTTAAGCAATCAGTGTTGTTCCCATTTCTATTTTTTTTCATTTTGCCATCGGTTATACTTACTTTTTTTTTAATAATTTTTATTGAAATTATGCGTTTTGTTTAAGTGTACCAATAATACATTTTCTTTTATGTTAAATTCAGAACTTTGAATGAACTTTCCAATATGCTGTTTATTTAAAAACGACACAGTTGAAATATGTAGTAATACCAACTTACACTAATACAAACAGTCGAAGTATTTTTTTTTTTTTTTAATTTTTCAGTTTCAATGACATTTTAATGCAAATATTTTTTTTTAAAATTGAGAATCAGTAGTTTCTAATATCTGTATAAGCTATTAAGGCCAAATTCAGATTAACTATGGTTAACACATGGAGCTGGCAAGGCTATCCCTATTCTTAATTCACATAACTATTAACTCATGTCCGGGTAACTCTTCCGATTCATTACTCGGTGAATTGAAGACAGGCTAGAGATGAGCATCTTAGCTAAATATCTTAACAGCTATAAGAAATAATGAATTTTTTCCATATTCACAAGATAACAAACAAGCTGAGTACTTTTTTATGACAAAAAATCGGCTTTTTTTTAAATTATTAGTTTCCTAAAGCTGTTCAACCAATTTAACTTATTTTTAATAAGTTAAACAACTTCGTTCGATATGAAATGAAAGTTTTATACTTTATAGTTTGAAACATTTTTAATAACTTTTATAATATTTCTTTAAAAAATATATATATAATATTTGAGAATTTTTTAATAAATTTTCGAAATTTTTTTTATTTACCAAAAAAACAATAATTATGTAAAATGTAATGCTCAAACGTGTGACCACTAAACTACAAAGACCTGATAAGATTGGAAATTGGTTGACTACTAAAATTCTGTTTTCACAAAATGAGTTTTTTTTAGAAAGTCAGAAATAACTGACTTTGTAGTGATCAAATTGAGCCCGTCGCCTTGAAGTTGTTAACACCCTTAAATTTTGCAAAGAATGTATGTAATGAATTAAATTCTAGCAATCTGTCTCTCAGAGCTGCATCTCTGTCTTCGAGGAACTCAAGCACAGGAGTCAAAAATATTCAAAAACCTATTGAGGCAGGTACATAATGAAAGATAGCGAATAGTGTGTAGTAGCAAGCGTTTGAATTCCTCATATTTTTTCTTACACAGCTGTTTGAATAATAGATCGTTGACAGCATTACTGTGAATTTTGTTCACCGCAGAGATCAAACATATTGCAATGACTGATGCAAACGGTCACTGAGATTTTCCCCCAGTTAAATGCTTTATGTGAATCACGCATTGAACAGCTAAAATATCTGATATCCCCTCTTTAAATGGGTGATAAGTCCACGATGTCGACCCACAAAGGCAGGATCTCTGTCAGTATCAACAGGTATAATATTCGCAAGAGAAATATTTTTCTCTTTAAAATAACCTTGGCCAGAATTAAAAATAGATTCACCTTTAGTATCATCAAATTTCTTGTAAAAAGCATTTAATTTTTCCTTCCTTCACGAACTTGACGTACGACAACAGTAAAGCATCTATATTTGGCAAGGTTGACTCCTTAATTTGAAGGGAAAATACGTTGGAAATCAAAATTGCCACACTGTATCGTTGCTTAATGGGATATTTTTGATTGCATTGGATGCAGCTGAATGATGTAAAACTGTTTTTAAATCTTGCTTGACAGCTGGCAGTATCAACTCTTCGCCGAAGGTATGATCTTCCCAGATTTAGCAATTAATTTTGATATATCATAAGAGATTATCAAACAATCATCGCGTTTTTAAAATGAAGTTGCTATAAAGCCTGAGCTTGAAGAAACTTGTCCTTGATGTTTATGAAAAATGACAATTCTTTATTTTGTTAGTCAGGATGATTTTTTTTTTTTTTCAAATGCTTTTGCAAACAGTAAGGCTTCATTGCCTCATTAGATAAAACTTTGTTATAAAGTAAAGACATAGATAGTCGATAGTTCGACGACGATTGAACAAACCTGAATTTTAAGTGCGTGGCACTGTATTGGCGACACTTCTTTTTATTAATTGACATTTTTGGCGGCAACAAAATACAAATGATAAAAGAAAATCAACTTTTTCTCAAAATTAATAAATAATCTATGGTAAAGAACTAATTCAAGCACGAGCCTGACCAAATAAACAATGAAATTTAATCGAAACTGGGGAAAAAACTGAAAGGAAACGATCGAAAACCATCGTACGGCACACGGGACAAATCAAACATAAATACTGAGAAGCACATGGTGCATGCAATTCAATTTTCGCCAAATGCCTTAAATGAGTCTGAGCTGCACCTGGATTGGATTGGAGAATGGGTGTCGCATAAGTTCGTTTTAATGCTGGTACAAATAGTGAATCAGATATTTTTAACTTATTATATTTATTTAATATTTTTTCTTTAATATTAATTTTAGATTAATTTTATTTATTTAATTGTCATCAATTTAATAATTTTATTTGGCGGCTTTAAAATTAAATTTTGAATAACAAAACATGCTCATCGGCTCCCCCCTCCTAACGCCCATGTTGAGAAACAATGCGCTAAAGTAATAGCATAATAAAATGATGCATAATTTTAAAAAATAATATTGAGAAACCCTTACGTCTAAGAATTTGTAGTTATTAAAATTATGTTTCATAAAACATTATACAAAGGAAACATTAAGATTGTTTTTAAAGTAATTTCGCGCTGCTTATACAGTATACGTGCAAATGTAATTGCGTTTCATTATTAATGCATATTACATACTTAAGAAGTTATTATTAAAATTAAAATGACACATTTATTTTTGAAGATAAATTTGTATTAATACATTTTGCCTTAAACTGCACGTATATAAGTATATGTTGAAATTATAGTTCTGTAATTAAACTATGTGTTTTAACAGGCATAAGTCACCTTCTTTTTAAGAACTAATAATGTTTTTAAATAATCAAGTCACAGAAATTAAAAATGTTCAAATTCGGTCAAATTAACCAAACCTTAGCAGTGATGAGTGAAACAATAATTTAATGAGAAGTCTGATATGCTTGTTATTGAAATTCATAAAATATTTTAACAATAATTTAAATATTTTCTGAGGCTATTAAAAAAATTTATACAAATTGTTTATGCAAATTATTATTTTGAAAATAAGAAAGATGTGTAAGAAATTATGTAAACGTAACAAATCTTAATGGATACTCCTTTGGCACAATTTATTTTTTTCAGTAGTGATTCCTTACATTTCGATATTGCTTTCATATTTCCCCACTTTATTATCACATTGCTACCTCTAATGTGTAAGCTCGTCTTACCTTATTTCGGACATAAAGTCTAAAATATACATATTAAAAGCAGTGGGCAATGTTGCTCGCCTCCGTGACTTTGGTTCACAGGTGCCCACTGGGTAACGCGAAATGAGCAACAATTCCGGCATAGTATGGCGAAGAACAAAAAGTTCTGTGCCTGCCATTAAAAAAAAAAAAAAAAAAAAAAAAAAAAAAAGCAGTTGTTGCGAAAACCAGCCCTGTATAATATGCATTATAATGCAATAAAATTTATTTAAAAAATATCAAGAAATTAATATATATTAAGTGTTAAATAAATTTCCTTCTGATTAATTTTTTAAAAATATTGAATTAGTTTTTCTGTACAGCAGATAAGTATTAATATATTAATGAATTCTTATATAGTTTTTGAAACTTTAAAACTTAGTTGAAGAGAAAATAGCCGGTGCAATAGTGCACATATTTATTTCGGAATTGAATTGTTTTCCATATTTTGTGTGATTTTTTTTAATTGCTAAGAATCGTATTTTACCCACTAGAATTAATTAAATATATTTCTTTTAGTAATTGATGGTACTTAAGATTCAAATTTAACATTGCATTTAAAATTAATGTTGAACTAATTTTAAATTAAATCATAATTAATTTCTTACGGCTGCAAAAGAAACTGAAATAAAAGAAAAAAAAGTTTTTAAATATTAATCCAGATTTTTACTTCATTACTTATAGAATTTTTACTTATTCGCTATCTTGGATTTAGGAAGAGCCGTAAAGAAACGAAAACGTACGTTTAAATATGTTTTAAAGGAGAATTTACTGTTTTTAGAGAAAAAAAAAATATTTTTGGAAACTTATTGTTGCTCTATAGTTAAATTGAATGCTTTCGCCTTGATTAATTGAGTTACGTTACATTACGCTATGTAAATATTTTAAAAAATCAATGTTTAATTTGGTATGTTAAACTGATTTGATGGGTTAAATAAATATTTGTTTTAAAATTAAAGTTTAGACATTATTTAAACTATATGAATTTTTTTTATATGAATAATTGGAAGAAAATATCCAATAATCGATAAATGTGGAAATTATATGTGTAGTATTAAGTAAATTAATCAGCAGATTTATTAATAGATTATTTTTAACAAACATAAATTTTTCTCTAACTTTCAAATCAATATAATTTCTGATAACATTAAGTAGTGATGCTTTTTATTTATCTATATTTTTCGTTCTTTGAGAGATAAATTTGCTTAAATGAAACCTTGAGAATAAAATGGCCTCAACGTTAACGACTCGCACCATTTGCATCTCCATTCGGGCCATAATTTTAGATGTTTCATATATGATCCTATGATTATTCCTGTCTGTGATACTACGGTAAATTAAAAAGGTAAATTAGTCTTTCTCTCTCTCTCTCTCTCTCTTTATATATATATATATATATATATATATATATATATACACAGAGAGAGATAAATAGATGTCATTTAAAAATGTTTTTTTCACATATATATGGTTATAACTTCAGTTAATTAAACTTAACGGATTAATTAAAGTCATTGACCCTTTCATTCAAATTAGTTAGACATATTATTTAAACCATCGAAGAAAAGATAATTGTCAATCGATCAAGTTTATTTACACTCATTAGACATATTTTATTTTTTAAAGAAATGCAAAACATTAGTCTAATTACTAATCCAAATACATTAGGCATATTTTCCCAACAAAGAGATATTTAAATGTTACTTACTGCAAACAATTGTCAGTTCATTTAAATGCTTCAGGTATATTTTTTTCAATTAACGAAGAGTCGATCGTGTTTTACCCATTTACAAAATATTTTAAGTTTATTTTTCCCGGATGGTTAAATATTGCTGTGAACAATTATCGATTAATTTAAAAGCTTCAGGCATATTACTTATTAGCGAAGTGAAAAATGTTAGTCAAAGGAAATACTCAATTTTTATTACATTAAATCTGGCTTATTTTCACCCAGAAAGTGTTAAATATAATTGGAAAATATTTATCAGCTCATTTAATTTATTTAAACATATTACGACCATTAGCGAAGTGAAAAATGTTAGTCAAAGGAGATACTCATTTTTATTACAATAACTCTGACTTATTTTCACCCAGAGAGGGTTAAATATAATTGGAAAATATTTATCTGCTCATTTAATTTATTTAGATAAGTTTCTACCATTAGCGAAGTGAAAAATGCTAGTTGAACGCATGTACCATATTTATTACAATACATTAACACATTTCCTCACAGAGTGTTAAATATTACTAGAAAATAATTATCTGCTAATTTAAATGCTATAGGTATATTTCTATCATCAGCAATAAGAAAAATGCCAGTCGAATGCTCGTATACTCGTGTAATAGGTTTATATGTCCGTCGAATACTCGTGAGTAGAAAAGAATCGAATACTCGTGTAATAGGTTTATACGTTAGACAAAATTGATAAAAGGAAAAACATGTACCTTAAAATAAGATGCATCTCCTAAAATAAGATGAATCTCTGAGAAACATGTTTTCCTTATCTTCATACTAACATAAATGGCATAAAACTAGTTATGAAAATGCCAGGAATAGCATTTCACTTCGTGGAAATGTTTTAACTGAAACATGTTTTAACTGAAACATGTTTCAAATGAGTTTGTGAGAGGGCATTCGTCCGAGAAAAATCTTCGTTTATTAATACAAGAGTTAAATTTGGAAACTATTTGATGTGTTTGGGCGTTGAAATTCGCCGAAGGAATGGTATTGTGTCATTTACTCCCAGAAGAATCGATTTCCATTGTTGAGTTTAGAACTTCAGAATTTAGAATAAACTCTTATTCTAATGTTTGGATAGATTTAAGAATAAATAGAGCTGGTTTTGTCAGCTGCCAAGCATTTGCAAAGATTTGTCGGATGTTGTATGGAATTCATTCTTAGAATATTATTCAAGTTGTTAAACTTTGGAAATACATTTGGAATTCAAACTTATTTGTTGCACCATAATGCGCACACATAATCTCAATGATGAAAAGTATTAAAATTTGTATTTATTTTCAAATATAAAAAGATTCATTATATATGAAATTAGAAATACTTTGTGACGAGATAAAATAAACTTATGAAACATTTAACGGATTAGTCTTATGTTTAATGCTTTTTAATATTGAATTTTATTAATAACAACTAATGCAGAATTCCAATTAGAGTATTTATTTTAAGGTAAATATAGATGGAAAGTCCCTAATTACACCAGTTACCTTTTATTTGTTTTCTCTATTTTTTTATCTCAACTCAATGTATCATAACGTATGATGCTAATAGCCAAATTTAACTATAAGATTTTATTTGGCGTAATACAGATCTAAGTAAAATAAAGCAACAGACAGTTGCTGGTCAAAGGGGATATGAAGACTAAGGCTAATGGCATAATTAAAACAATGTGTGATAGGCGTTACGAACTTTTCAGTTTTACTTCTCTTACAATTATAGATCTAAAGCTGGATGGGCTTCAAGCCAAAAAGGGATAGACCCGAGTTCTTCACACTGACAATTGCTTACCTTAAACACTTCGCCATCGTTCATTTTGACTTTTGTGCTTGAAACTATTTATTCAATCTAATTTTTTTTATGCTGCAGAGCTAATTAAGTATTCTGAAGTTTTGTCTTCCCGAATACAAAATAAAATGTTTAAAACCTAGAATTAACATCAGCTTCTAAACAGAAATTGAATTAGTGATACACTTATGTTGCTGCAGATTTTTGTAGCGGATAGTAAAGTTTTATATCAAAACTAAACTTATGAAGTGTTTAGTACCAAATCATGATAAGTACACATTATGATATAACGGCATCAAAGAAAGCCTAATATTGCAACATGCAACGAAGAATCTGAATTGTTTATTAAGCCACATAAATTTTCTTACTTACTTTAAAACCGTGTTTGGATACAGAAAGATTTACATAATAGCCAATGTCGAGTAATTTATTAAGATAAATAATAAATAATAAACAAAAATACCAATCATTTAGTCAAAGAACAAAAAATCAAGAACTAGAACACGTTTGTCGTGTAAATCCCTTACTAAGTCTGAAACGCTATTCTAACCTTTTGTAATGTAATTTTTTTTTTTTTTTTTTTTTTTTTTTGCACAAAGATCAACATCACAATAAAATATGTCTGAAATTCCTCAGAGTTAGTACAAATAAGATACCGGTTACTTTTTCTTTATAGTGTTATCATTAAAATTTTTGCAAGCTTAATATAGTTCGAAGTTATTATCGAAGCTTAATATAGGTTGGCATTTTCTAATTATAAAAATTGGTCAAATAATTACTGAAAAAAATTGTTAGATCATCGGAATGAAATTTGTACTAAAATATAACACCCAAAAATAAATTAGTTTGATTTTTTCTTCGTACATATTCAACAACTTATCAATAATTTATTTTACAAGTTCAAGAAATTTCTATGATGAGTAACTGTTTCTCTTAGATTTAAATAATTGAAAATAAGTGCAAATTTAAAATCAGTGTTTGTAAGTGAGCCGTGTTTTGGAGATTTCACCTGAACGGCCAAAAAAGACACCTGTGTTTCCTAAATTATTAAAATAAGAAATGTAATATTTTCCATTTATTTTAACCCAAATTAACAACAATGAAAAATATGTTCATTAAAAATTCTGCGTCCAGAGGTTAAGATGCCAAAAAAAAAAAAAAAAAAAATGCTAATGCCAATATTTAAACTATTGATGAAAGGGTAAGATGCTATTATCTTCATTATTGGTAACAGTTTTCAAAGTTTTCTTAACTAAAAAATATCATCTTATTTTAATTTGCAAATCGATGTTTATTTCCTAGCAAAGACATCATAATAATGTACATTTTAGAGGATTGAAGATTATCTATTCAAATTAGTCAATGACAACATTTCTACTAAAAGGCAAATGATCGTTGTCAGAAAATTAAATTAAAATTACTTGTTTTAAGGATTAATTTTACAATTCAAATGTGTTTGAAACTTTATATAATTTATTTTACACCATTGACTTTCCTGCGTGCCTAATATTAAATCCAACATCTCTAATAATTCGAATGCAAATTGAAATGGACATAAAATCATCAATCATTACTCAGAGTTTCATTTGGCAATGTTCTCTTAAGGCATCGAAGAAGAATAAAATAGAAATCCTTCTTCACCACTGAATGATGGTCGTATAATTAAGATAAGAAAAAAAGAAAAGAATTCTAGAATTCTGATGAATGGGACTTAGGGTTGTTAAAGGTCTAGAATAAATGTCTGTTGGTACACGAGACATGGGGGTTTTTCTTGGACTTAATGATTGATTGTGATGTCAAAAGGAATTTAGAGTAACTTGTGATTAATTAGAATGGTAAGACTTGGAGTGAATGTGTGTGTGTTACGGAGGAGAATTTGCAGGGTAAGAGAATTAATTATGTTTCATTTCAATTAATTTCAAATTTCACGAAGGTTGGTTTAAACAGAAATATTCAATAAATTAAAGCGGATCATAAATATATGCAAGTTGATATATATATATATATATATATATATATATATATATATATATATATATATATATATATATATATATATATATATATATATATATATATATATATATATATATATATATATAATATAATATAATATAATATAATATAATATAATATAATATAATAATATATATATAATAATATATATATAATAATATATATATAATAATATATATATAATAAAGTTAAATTTATGAAGAATAATTTAATTTAGAGGTAAAATTTTTTTTGTAAATAACCTAAAAGTTATGAATAGTGAAAATAAAAAATTTTCACATCTGCTGAAACAAAACAGAATCGTGTTTATTCTTATTACCTGATTCCTACAGTTTAGTCTTATTCAAAAGAAAGAGATATTGATGAAATGTGAAGTTCTGTTTGTAACGAATAATAACATCATGCATAGAAATTCGGACACTTAACATAATTAGTGAAATACAAAAACTTCCAACAAAATCTATTTGCAGATTTCAGAGATATTTGTATCAAAATTTCGCAGTTTCCTCATACACGGAGGCGGGTCCAGAAAGTATATACTGTTCTGGAAAGACTAGCATGAAAATGTTTTTGATATTTTTTCAAAATAAAGTTTTTTTTTTACAAGCAAAAGCATTTCGGAAACTATTTTTCTACATATTTTTCTTAACACATTATTCAGACATTTACTAAATTCTCATAGTTAAACTAACTTGTCTGTACTCTTTTCAAAGAAAAATACCGCCTTTGAAGACAGTCAGCTCCAAACGCAGCTTTTTTGCGTCTTCATCACAGTTAAAGCGCTTCTCTCTAAGAACAAGTTTCAAGTTCAAGAGGAAAATAATCTAAGGGAGCAAGGTTGGGGCTGTACGGCAGGTCACCAAACTGCTTCCAATCAAATTGTTGAATAAAATTTTGAGTGACAATAGCAAATTAGGGACATATGTAGTCATGGACATTAGCGCGCTTATTATTGAGTAGTCAAACTCCTTTTCTCTCCATTCCATCACTTATTGCATGTTCACCATAAATCTCTATAAATTGATGATGAATTTCAGCTGGCTTAACATTCTTTGCACTCAAAATCTTTATTTCAGAAGGTGGAATCGATTTTAGCTTTAATCATTTTGAACTCTCTCCAACACATGTAATCACAACACAATACGTAATGGTGTCAGTGAACAGACAATCATTTATTTTATAGATACAATTTCGCATCCATGAAACCGACGCTACAGCTACGAAGGCGATTGAATGAAATGGTACTTATTTTCCGTACACGCCTCGTAGTTAAGTGAAGAAAAATTCATCATGTGTGCCACGATTCTCTTAAAGAGATTTGTGATCCTTTCCCCCTTAAGAATCTCGCTACATACGTTAACTTGTATGTGTTTACAATTTGATGAAATTTAATATTTCGATGTATTCTCAAAATTTCTTGAAATATTTAGATAAAATATGATAGAAGCATAGACATCTATAACCTATTTCTAAATATTTGAACCCATCGCCTTTGATAATCATAGTTCAGAACAAAAATGAGATATCATATTCTTCTTCTGGTATATTACGTAGAAAAGGCATTTATGACTTGACATAAAACTACTTTTTCTAGATTATATTTTACGATTGTACTGTATGTAGAAGATACTGACTATTTTTATAATACTGTCACTAGCCTACAATTATAACCAGTTTAGTTTAAACTGAAATTCTATAGGTCCCAGTCTAAATTATGCATTTTTGTCAGAAAAAAAATTAAATTGAGCTAAGTCAAACTTAATTATGTTAAGAAAAAGTTGACTTCTTTGACAAACCCTGAAGTGGACGACCTACAGTTCTCACCAGAAGGGACCGGCGGGTGCTCGGCAGGGAGATTCGAAGTAACCGTCAAACATCCATGGATAACATCGCTAATGAGTTTAGACAAGCCACAGGTGTGGCCGTTTCGACCAAGACTCTTCGTATCGAGGCCCATAAGTTAGGTCACACTGGACGTTCGGCGGCCCATAAGCCTTTGATTACGAAAACCAATAAGGGGGCGCTCCTTCGATGGTCCAAAGACCACCATACTTGGACTCTTGATGACTGGAAACGCGTCCTTTGGAGTGACGAGTCACGATTTACCCTTTTCCGTTCCGATGGGCGTGTTTGGGTATGGCGTTTACCAGAAGAACGCCTTTTGCCCGAGTGTGTTCCCAACTGTAAAGTTTGGTGGAGGAGGATTAATGGTATGAGCCTGCTTCTCCTGGTATGGGGCTGGCCCACTGGTGAAGGTTGATGGTATGATGAATGCCTAAGGATACTGTGATATTCTCGACAATCATGTCCTTCCTACCTTCTGGGCAACGTACGGTATGGATGATTGCTTGTATCAAGACGACAACGCAAGATCCCATGTTGCAAGGAGGACTCTTGATTGGTATGTGAACAACAACGCTAAACGCATGGAGTGGCCGGCGCAGAGCCCTGATATTAACCCAATATAACATCTCTGGGACGAATTGGACCGTCGATTGAGGGCCTGCACCTCACTCCCCAAAAGCAAGCATGAACTATGGAACTTCCTCTTAAACATTTGGAAGGAAATTCCTCTTGCCACTATGGTTAATTTAGTGGAAAGCATGCCCAGAAGGGTTGCAGCTGTGATCGCAGCCAAAGGAGGCCCTCTCTCCTATTAATTTTAATAAATATGGGTTTATGTCGTTATAGTGTCGTGTCCCGTCACTTTCTTTCAAATAGTGTATATATATATATATATATATATATATATATATATTAAAGCTAACAAATTTCTGTTATCATTTACATAATATTTACCGATTTAAATTTGATTTGACAATTATTTAATGTTTTTAAATTACCAAAGCAGATACACTCTTTATCTGTTCATGGTTGTGAAAAAAAGAAAACTTAAAACTTAACGTTTTCCCTATCTAATATTATATGAAAATTTGTTTTGCTATGCGGTTTCGCAAAATGGAAAGGAGTCTTGTTTCATCAAATAGATAATGGGTAAACTTGAGGTATTTAAGTAACTTGCGATTTCATGTTATAGAAAACTTTCAAATAATAATAATTTAAGAAAATATGCTTAAACTAGAAACGCGCTATAGCACTCTTAAGGATATACAAATGCTGTTTCTCCCATATGCTGTTTCATTATCTAATGACATGGGAACATTTTGGCAGAAAATCAATATACGTTTCCTAACATCAGATAGACAGTTTTATGACAGATATTTCAAGTTATGCTAATTAATTATTAGAAAATTTTCAAAGAAATTAATCTGTGTAGCACAGCTGCGGATTCGCTGCTTTAAATTTTCAATTCCGACTCCGAACATTTCTGTGATCTTACTGCAACTCCGGCTTATACTTAATTTCAAATTGAGTGAGAATTCTAATAGTCTATTTTGTGTACGATTAGATTAAATGGAGAAATAAATATTTGATATTGATTAATAAAATCATTGAATAAAATGCTGAAATTGTGTAAAATCATTTTAAAAAAGAGTTGAATTTTAATGCCACGTATCCGGTAAATTTTATAGACCCTAATTCCTGGTATCTGGGCCCAGTATGCTGTCTCAAGACAGGGTGCCAGGTTCCCTGATTTGACTAATTTTACTAGACATCCAGAACCGGGTAATACTTATTTATTTTCGACACACTCATTAATGTCATGCTTCACAATAAATTCTAAACAATTCTTAAAATAAATAAATTCATTGCTTATATTGTTGGAGTTTCTATTTTATCGAAGTCTAATAGACTACGGTTGCAAAAAAATATTTGCCAAAAAATAATATTCTAATTATTCTAATGTTCTTACTAGTTGAAAAATTATAAGATATTAGTTTCTTAGTAAATAACAAACAGCAAATTCTAAAATCGTGATTGTTTTATTAAAAATTATTAAATAAATTTTTTGAAAGGTTTTATTTAAAAACAAGATACTTTAGTTTAATATAAGTCAACAAAAAATATTTAATTAAAGTGCAGTAAAATATTTTTTTAATAAGTATATTCACGTTTATATTAAAAAGAAGTATGTATGAATAAAATTGGTTATTGGTAACTGTAAACAAATCTTTTAACTATAAAACGTTCTTCTTACACGTTAGCTCAAAAAATTCAATTTCCCACCAGTTCTAAATTTCTTTAATTCTATATTTCATTTATTTATTTATTTTTTATTTATTTTTATTTTTTTTTTGCAGTCGAGATAACTACATGAGGTTTTTGCGGATTTCCTCGTGTTATGCAAACACGCATTAGTTGGAGAGGAAAAAGTTTTGCATGAAAGTAAGTTCTCCCCTTGTTTAGTGTTTGATTGAGGAGTTACTTTATCTTTTGGGTTTTAAAGTAACTAGGATACGGAAATGGAATCGTAACATTAAGGAAAGCAAAACCATTTTAAGAATTTCGAATCAACTTTGGCTATAAGAAAAAATTTCCGAAATATAATATAAAATATCGAAAAGTTTAAGAGATTGTACTTAGATTGCTGTCCGTTTATATCCATATCAGAAAAGTTACGTAAATTAAGTTTTTAATTACTAAATGATTAAAAGTTAAACCCTGGTAGTTAAATTATTTTTCTTTAATAAATCCTCATTTTATTAAACTATTCTGAAACTTTTGAATAAAAGCTATCGGAATTTTAAGTTAATCAAATGAAAAGTTAATTAAATATAAAGTCCACTCTCGGCAAATGTCTCCCCTTCGTATCAAAACTTTACGTTAATCATTCTATACCTGAACAGTCACGAACAATTTCTTTTTTAAAAATCTTTTTTAAAGAAACAATTAAAAAAATGAAAACTTCTTTTCTTTTTGTGTAGATCTTGTAAAATATTTGTTCCATAGAAAATTATACGATATTTAGATTGTTTTGCATAAATGCTATAATACCCAGGTGGGTACACTGAATTCCAATCGTGTAATAATCCAACTTTTACCAGATATCCGGAGCCGGCCGGGACTAAAGATTTAATTTTCATTGAGTACTTAAACCCGGCAGCGATTTTCCTAGCCAGCGGCATTTAACTACCACTTCTCTTTAGTCATTTTATAAAATAAACAAATAAAAAATTATAATAAAAATATTGATTATTGAATATTTTTTAATTTGGAAAAAAAGAATTTTTTTCAATAAAAGCTTCCATTGATTGCTTGTATTTTGACCAATTACAGCCAAGAAGAAAACTCCAAAAAAGAAATAAATAAATGAATAAAAATAAATAAATAAATTTAAGAAAAGAGAGAGATAGAGTCGTTAGAAGCTGCTGGATTGTACATGAGCAAAACGACAACATTTAAGGTCAAGATACATTTCTACGAATAATACACTACTGTAATTAATCGAAGTCGCCAGAATTTCTTTTTCGGAACTGCAATTCATGCAACATTTTCTTCGTCACTACAGTTCTTATTAAGAGGACGCATTACCACAAGAGAAACGTATTATACTTAATTATTTTAAGTGCTATTTTTTTTCTTTCAAAATACCAAATTGTGACGGGATTACTTCCCATTTCCATCACAGCAATTAATCCTGCTAATTTTTGTTCCATAATTTTATATTTTGAAAAAAAAAAGAAGCATTTTAAAATTCAGAATGTACTCTTATTTTATCTGAATTAATATTTTGGGCATTAAATTTTAATTTGCTAATGTAACTGAAGATAATTTACCATGAAGACTTTCTTTTACTCCATAGTCGTCCTCTTAAGTCACAGTACCCTTGCAACAATTTTTTTAAATAAAGGTATAATCATTCATTTTGTGGCTGCTTTACATGCTCATTTAACTTATAATCAATAATTTATCTTCAAAAAATAATTAAACTGTTTAATTTTTCTAAAATTTAAAAAAAAGTGAAAAAATTCAAATTTTTTAAATCCCTAAGGCTTTTTTATTTTAACATATTTTCAAAAAATGTTTTTTACTTAGTGATTACAATATTCATCTTAACAATTTTGTGCATTCGATTGTTGAAATAACAATTAAAATATTTTTTATAGATTATTTTGTAAAAAAGCAACTAAAAAGGTTAAAAATTCCTGTTAGGTATGTATAACATGCTGTAAAAATTGTGATATATCATAAAATGCTTATTCCATGCACAGTTTAAATAAGTGTATTATACTTAAGATAAAAAAGTTTACTTCAAAACTTTATCTTAAATAGAAAAAATTCCTTAGGGATTTAAGTAAGATTAAAACACAAAATTATCTTCTATGAGAAAAAGCACTTTAAAGTCAGTCTGTCGAGCAAGTTTCTGTATTAGGGCAATCTAAAATCATTCTTAACTTTTTTAAAAATGTAAATAGAGAGATGATTTTTTTTCAGTGCATCTGAAACAATTTGTAATACAGTAACAGTAACATTTGTAAACAGTTTTATTATAAGCAATAAAAAAAATTTCGGTGTTTTGGTCATTTTTTTGGGTACTGTGACCCCAAGGGACTAAATGCATATCACAACGAAGCAGATTTGTTGGCTAGCGGTTAAGTTGACCGTTTTAAGCAGGTAAGTTTTGTAGAGGGCTGAGTTGGTTTCGAAGCTATATGCATTCTAAATTAAATAGCAAACAAAAGTTGTGAGTAAAAGTGTGAATATGAATAATTTTACATTAAAAATATAATTAAAAATAATAATAATAAAATAATAATTAAAAATAAAAATAATGAAAAAAATTATAGAAAAAGTATTCCATTTATCTGTGAAATATTCATTATACTTGGAAGATAACAAATGATATAAATGCATTTAAGATATATGAGATCCAAGATACGAATATGATCCAAAACTATAATTGCATATATACTTTTCTTAATGATAAATCTACAATTTTCAATCTAAATTGGAGTCTATCCAACTTGACAATTATCCAAGTCTTAAAACGACAAAAATTTCTTTCTTTCTTCTTTTTGTGTACTAGTGTGACTATATTTGGCACAACACCAGTTTCTTTAACAAAACTATAGTACTTTAATGACTCCAAACATGAAAAATTGTTACATAGTTTCACAAAATAAAAAAAGAAATATTTATCTTTCCTATGAGCATTCAGCTGATTGACTTACCTTTGAAAATCGTACCAAATTGTTGAAGTCATTGTTCTTGGTTTCTTGATAGTAAAAGATATCCATCGCTGCTTTCTGTTCATTCGCGAAAAAAGAAATGATTAGTTTTAGAAAAGCAGAAACATATTGTTTCATTCACGTGTTCAATTAGCATTGATAAGATATGATACTTATCAAAGGTTTTTAATTTCTCTACGAGGCGTAAACAAAAGTAATTGTTTACTGTAAGCAAAATGCATTTATTCCTTTAAGTTAGCTTATTTAGAACACTATTTTTCGGTGGTTTATTTTAATCAGTGAAGTCAAACAAAATGATTCCTATATAGGTAATTTAAGAATGAATAAGATTTTAACCATTCAAAAATACTATATTAAATAAATATCCTTTTTTTTTTCTTCAGAAAAACTAAATTAATTTTGGAATTTGAATTGAATGAATTTGAATTGTCTTATTTTATGAATAGAAGAATTATTTGTTTTATGGTGGCAGCGTTTTAAAGATTTTCTACACAATATTCCCTTGCTTACAGGAAATTTTTTTGATTATAATATGTTTTTATATATTACACAAAAAGATATTTTAAAGATTGAAATTGCATTGAGATAAAATTTTTCACTTATATTTACATTTGTATCTTTGAATTTTTCTCAATCTCCATTAAATATAAGCAAAGAAAATGGCTATAATTGATTTGTCTTAAGAGATTGTAGAAATCTTTTTTCTCTGAAAGCTTTAATTTGCGAAAAATTAAATAATTCTCATATTTATCTTTATGACCTAAATTTTCATGATAAAAAGAATTAATTTTTATAAATAAGCTACATAAAACATTCTTTTTTAAACGAATTTTTATCTGCTAAAAAAATAAAATTAAATAAATAACGATTAAAAATTGTTGTTAAAAACGACTTTCATTTATACATACCGTTTTACACAAAGCATGTTCTGAAGGCATACACTTAATAAACCTTAGAGGCTATTATTTTTTTAAAAAAAATAATAACTTCTTTATGTGTACTAGTTTCCTAAAATATTCAAATAAGATATTTTCGTCTTAAATTATATATAAATGACTAGATAACTACGTTTTAGAAACAATGAAAACATTCAAAAAAGTTAGTGCGCAAATATTTTATCGACTATGTAGTCCAAAATATCATTTTTTCCACAGGTTTGTTTTTTACATGCATGTTACATTGAAAATTTGATTGCTTTAACTGAAGGAAATTATTCAACGCTGTTTATTAAAGAAAGAAGAATTAATTTTAAAAAGTAACTGTTCGGAAAATTAATTTTTAATTGAAAAAAACAAAAAAGATTTCCCTGTATTTTGGGGAATTATATGATTTATTTAGTAAAAGAAAATAAATAATTGATATTAAATAAAAAAATTAAAAGGAAAAAAAAAAACATCACTAAATTGATATTTAATAAAAAATTAAAAGGAAAATAAATCATCACTAATTTCTAAAAATCATTTAATGCAGGAAATATGTTCCTTAGTTAACAGAAGTTAACAGAAAAATATATCTGTATGGTAGTTTAAGAACGTGGGTTAAAATTATGTATTAAAATTTTATAAAGAATAGTGAAGGGATATCTATTCTAATATTAATTTCAAAATTTCGTGTAATATTTTGTTCGAATAAATTTTTTTCCGAATTGAGCTGTTACTTGTTAACTATTTTAGCCTTACTAATTTATTTAAAATTAGTTTTTAGAAAAAAAATTATAAACAATCTGACTAACTAAAAATAGTTAGGTTAAAATATATAATTATACTAATTTATTAATTCGGATGATACATGCAAATAATTCTTTATTTTTTTATAGAAGTCGAATCAATAATTTTTTTTAAAATTAATTTTAAACATTTATAATAAATACTATTAATATTATAACACTTTTTTTTTAATAAAAAGTAAACCGAATAAAGGAATTACTATAAAAAAAGTTTTTTTTATAAAATAATTAATCTAAAAAATTGAAAAAGCGTGTTTACTGACGAGTTACTGTTGTTACTCATGTAATTAATGTAATTGATTACTAGATCTTGTTAAAAAAACAATAAGATAAATCATTATGCATAAATATTTTATACGAAATGCATAGATATAAATTATTATACTTCGCGTTCAAGTGAGAAAATACAGATGGCAGCACTAAAAGAGAATCCTATTATGGCATCCTTATAATAAAATAGCTGCTGTTTTTCTTCTAAAATTATTATAATTCTTAGAGAATATTATAATAAATTACTTTTCTATGTTAAACCAGCTATCAAAAAAATTATCATGTATCACAATAAAAATGTCTACTTCAAATTTAACACAAAAAATATAGAATGTTCCCTTTTATTATTGAATTAAAAATATTTTACATATTTACTATTTACAGTATCTATCAATTATTTTCAGCTTTTAAAGGATATAAAAGTCTTATGAATTTAATATAGAGAGAGAAATCCAAATTTATTTAAAATATAGATATTTTTTTTAAAGATACATGGAGGTTTATAAATTATTCAAGACAAAATAATTCAAAATGAATCAAACACGCTCCAAAATATACAATAACAGTCTATTTTAAAATTAGCATGTGAATTGTCTCACATTATACATCTTCCAGATATCTGAATAAAATGAAGTCGTAAAAAAGAAAAGTGTCAAATTTCCAATAGTACAAAGCATTAAATAATTTATTTAATAACTTCTTATGTAAAATTGTTCTCACCCATATTCTTTTCTTGTTATTGCAAATAATAAGATAAATAAAATATTTTCTGAGTTTTTTTTAAAATTTTGTTAATGGATATAATATTTTACATCAAGGAAGGCTCTTTTTCAGATAATAATTTTTATTTAGCTAAATTTTTAGAGTTGTTGACTTTTATCAATTATATATGTTGAATTTTTATAACCAATTAAAATTTACTAGTGTAGATCACGATTTATACCATGATTTATTGGACAGAAACGATGATATTCCCCAGTGAGGTCCTCCAATCTTACTTTAACTGTTAATTTTTTTCCCTAAATGATGTGAGTATACCACTAAGGATCGAAAACTGTTAAAGTGCACATCGCCTAGATAATCTGAAGTTTAACTGATTTGCTCCGTCAAAGTGCAGAATCAAGTGCTTTCCGCTTTTGTCATAGGTAATTTGCACATTAACGAATTACGTATTGTTTAAGTTCAAAATTTCTCTCATTCGATCGACTATAATGTTGATTGTTTTGACTTAATTCTTTAGGTACGAGAAATAAATAAATGACGTAAGTTCAATTTGCTTTATAGTAATAATATTTTAAACTATTTGATTCTTGGTATTGCTATGTTTAAGATGATTGATGATTGTTTTTCTCAACTAATGGGTTTGATTACGGTAAATTGTAGTTTTAGATAAACAAAAATAAATAAATAAAATTACATAATTTAAGTACGAGGAAATGTTGTTGTGCACCATGCACCTTCATACTACCAGAAATCTTTTTTTTTTTTTTCTAGTTGGGGTAATGGACTGATTACCTACGTAATTTTCGCATTACCTAGGTAATTTGAGAAATTAACCAAATTGTTTGGTACTTAGGTGGATTATCCGAGTAAATCTGCTTATTAACCAGATAATCTTCTGAATATCTGTTTTCTTAACTTTAATGGTATTTTTAACTATAATGGTTTGATGGTAAAAAAATTGTTTTTATCTTTGTTGGCTAATAACATCTCTTCCTGCTGCAATCCCAATATTAATGATGTCAATTTTGTGCAATATAACTACAGTGAAATCTTGCTAAAGCAAAGAAATTCAGGATTGAGAAAAAAATCTACCTAACCATTTCTGACTCAGTGTGTCCAGTCTGGTCATATTTATACACAAATCATTACACACCACTAAAAATATAAAATCATTAGCTTCTAAACGTCCACCATCTTTTAGCAAACAGCATTCTTCAAGCAGTAAAGAGAAAAAGTCATTTATGTGCTGCGTATTAATGATTTTCAACTGATATATATTGTATACCGAAGAGGGTATATAATATACAATGCCGTAGAAGAGAGCAAGGATAAAAAGAGGTCTTAGGTAGGGAAAGAGGGCGGGCACAATATTAATTTAATAATTATTAGAAAGATTAACATCATAATTAACACGATCTTCAATTAAAAATCATATTTTAGTTATCGCTGAGAATTCTTTATATGACTAATATAATGAATGGTCCCTTATTCATTTCAATGATAATATCGATAAAATATAATTAATAAATTATTTTTTTAATAAAAAAATTATTTTTTTCACGTTGTCAACACAGAATTGAAATATCAAACATGTGAGCAATCAAAATCACGAAAGCGTTAACGGACATGTTTAAAAACTTCTATATAGAAATTCTTTTCTCGTGTGGACAATAAAAAGCTAAAACAAAATGAGCTGTAAGTTAGGAAGCATTAAAAGGTTTAAAGCAAATACTTCATACCTCCAAAAAAGTGTTCGTTATTATGCTTTAAACACACTTATACTTATTGTTGTATTCTATAGTATATTTTTATCATAAATATACTTATTTATTATAATAATTAACTGCCTAAAAAAATCAAAATTTTTTGATTTGTTGTAATAAAAAATAAAACAAAGTTGGAAAAAGTAAATCTAACCCGATAGAAGAAGTAAAAAACAAATAAATATGATACCATGAAGTCATACCATGTTGTTAAGAAGGCCAACAGGAAAATTGAATAACATTAGATCTTCTTATCCGCCTGATGGTAGAAGAAAAGGCAAAGCCCAAGAATAGCATAGCTAATACAAATGTTAACGGATTTCAAAAAGAGCCACAATTTGGGGAGCATAGAAAAGTGATCTGATTGATAGTGCACACTTCATAGGCTTCATAAAATGATAATAGACAAAGATGGTAATAGAATATGAGTATGATAAAAGTTAGCAAGTTTCGAGCGCACAAAAATAGACGTCCATTTTCCAGACTCGCCAGTTGTGAATGAGGAAATCATAGGTGGTCTGAAACAGAAAATATAAAGTTGCCAACATAAAACGGAAAGTAAAGGTGCAAAACAAAACTAAATAATCCATTGTATTCGACAATGAAACAGAAAATGAAAAATAAATAAAGGCTGAAAAAAATAGAAAGGTCGGGGGAGAAAGGCAATGGCCGAGAAAGGCAAATCAGAGCAGAATTTATATCTACGCGCATGGAGAGATTGTGAGAAACTCATGTCATTAACAAGGGGTTCGACATTCATGTGAATAAATCAAGATTTTAGAGCATCAATGGTCTATTTTCATTAGCAATTTTACATTTTCTATTTTAAATTATTATTTTCGTTATTTACGTCAGACGTATCTATGGAATAGGTGTATATTTTTGTCCTTTCGAAACACGTCACCTTTTATTACTTTCTTCACTTTTAAAAAAAAAAAATTATGTAGTTTTTATAATCAAGTGTATCTTTCCGCATCATATTCTTGGGATTATCCATTTGAAGTTATCTTGAGTGCCAAATGATTAAAATGCCTTAAGTGCCTAATAAAAACTTAAACAGAAAAGTTTATGATTATTAACTATTTACTAAACTTATAGAAGAACCCTTTACCATGTTCAGTTTTAAAGTGTATTAACTTTTTTTCCGAATATCATACATCAAAGCAAATTGAGCGGGAAAAAAATGGTTCATCATTATTTTGCTGTTTCATTATCAACTTCATAAAAACTTTTTTTTATAAATATTGGTATTCTAAATATTTATTTTTGTTCTTCCTTCTGAATAAATTGCTAAAGAAGAACTAAACAAATAAAACCAAACATCCAATATCGACAATTTCAAAATTAATCATATCTGATGGATCTAAAATAGGTAGCAGGAATTGACAACATCGGAACCACTTTTTTATATTTTACTATATGGAAGAAGAAAAAAAATATTCCGTTAAAAATATTTTCTCCATGCCAGCAGTCATCAGTCATTTAAATAATAAGAGGAGGGTGAAGCGAAGTGTTGGAGGGAAAGCATAAAGAAGAAAAAAATAGAATAAATAATAAAAATGCTCTTAAATGACATCATCATTGATTTTAATAAATAGCTTAGCCATCAGAATGTGATTTATGGCATGGAGTATTTGTGAGAGAGTAGTTTTCTTTATTTTTCATGGTTTTTCTGTTTGAGACAAGTTCGATGAATCACAATTTTCTTCCAGTTCATCAAAATTTCGTTTGGTCTCATTTTTTTAGTCATTAAGAAGCGATAGCATAAGCACCGATACCTGGTGTTGAACAAGTTTAAAGAAAAAAGGTCAAGTGTCATTAATATATAATTTTGAGAGTACAACTTTTCCGTCTACTTTCTTTTCAGACGAAGGAATTTTTGTATTTTTCTCTCAATCAACCACGATTTAAATTGAATAAATGAATTATTTCACCATTGATATTATTGTCGAGCATAAAATCCTGACTCACGATAAATAATTAAAAAAAACAAAAAAAACAGATCAAGCGTTTAGTATTTGTATTACTTTATGTTTTCATTAAGAATGATTTTTAAAAAACTTAGCCTACATATACTTTGCCCTGCTAAACTAGTGAAAAATGTGTCTGTGAAGAATGATGAATTGAATAAAAAAGCCATATTTATTAGTAAACAAATTTAAAAATTGTGAACAATAAAAACAAACAATATGATGGTGTGGTATTTGTTAGGCTTCCCCATAAGCCTTCCTTAGTAATCCGTTGCCTGCCACACATATGAAACTTTTAGAATTATTGTGAATATATTTAGAATTATTAAATTCTTAACACAAGAATATAATCTCTGAGAATGGTTTGTAAAAAGTTAGTCATGTGATCTGGTATTCAGTATTACGTCAGGCCTTCATATAGATTTATTCTTAAAGAATTTCACCAACATATTATCAGGCAAATATTTCGTTGGAGAATACGAATACATTTAAGGAATGCGCGGATAAAGGTAATTTAGCTTTTCATAGGTATGGTTAAAGAAGCATAATATCGACATTTTCAAATAATCACACCCACTCCTTTTTCAACAAAATTCAATACTTTCTGCAAAAGATTTAAAATGGAATTAAAAATGTCTTGAGATAAAATAGACCAAAAAAAGTGGTGGCCTTAGGTTGATATGAAAAAAAAAAACTTTTATAATTTTTTACATAAGGCTCTGGTTTTGTTTACTTAAATATGGATCGATTTTAATGCAAATGATTTCATTAATGTTTACGATTCGAACACTATTTTAAAAGGTTTTGTTTTCAAATTAGTTTTAAGAAGTAAAATTTAAACTTTTAAATTCGTGAGTGTTTATTACACCGAACAGACGTTTCTGTTGAAACTGTGAAAAAGCAAACGTCGACCAATTACCCAATTACAGTGTGGGTTTTGCTCATGTGACTTTTTCTAAGTTTTTTTTTTTTTTTTCAGTTTTGATAATCAGAGATATTTTACCGAAGATCGGTGCCACTGCCCTGTATACCCCTACCTAATGTTTTTTTAAAGGTTAAGTGCCACTGTTCGGTATAAATTTACCAGGCGTACACTACAATGATGCTTTTTTTTTTTTTTTTTTTTTTTTTTTTTAAATGTGTATGTATCACTACCTGATAAATGTTTGTCCATTATACCACTAATGAAGCGAACTCATGCTCGGATTGGTTTACGTAAAGTATTACTGTTGCCAAAACTCGGCTGAATAGCGGTGGAGATATTCTACTGAAAATCGGTGCAATTGCAACTACCTTTAAATTTAAGAAATTCATATAGATCATTACAAACAATTATCTTCATAGGATTTTTAATAATCCTTTTTAACTTTTCACTTGTTTATAAAAAGGCAAAATATCATTTTTACTATTAAAAATTGCATTAAAAAGTATTAGTTTTAAAAAATTAATTAAATCCGCTTTTGTTTCGTAAGTGAAAACAAAATAATCTAGAAAGTTGTTGAATTAGAATTTATTAAGAATTTGTAATCGAATGTTTTCAGGCATTGCTTGCATTTTTTTAATAACACGAATAAGTTAAAGAAAAATTATAATTGAATTTTATTAATATAATGCATTTGCATAGATCTGAAAAAGCTTAAGGCAATAGAGTTATACTTATTTTGTTGACTATTTCAATCTTCTGAACAAGATATTTCAAAATTAGAAAAAGCAGAGCAATTTAAATTACCTGCAATTTACTTACCAATAACGTTAGAAAAGTTAGGGGAGCAAGCTTAAAAATGTTTTCCCTCAAAAAATCTCGACATTTTCATATCGATATTTCATAGCGTACATGATAACTTGTTATTTTTTTAAGCAAAAAATATTAGGCTTATGTGTGTTGAGTCGAGCCAGATATATATATTGGTGTTTATTTTCCTCTGCACTTTTTTAAATGTGTTAAATGGGGTAAATATTTTTCTAGTAACGCAATTTTTGTTCACAAGAAAATCTGGTGCACAATTGCATGGGAATAGCTAAATTTATAAATCCAAAAAATAAGCAAAAGTAGGCATAGTTTTCGTAAAAATAAACACCCTGTTTTCGTAAAAATAAACACCCTGTTTCGTAAAAATAAACACCCTGTGCATTTTAATATACCTATGAATTATTAAATAAAAGAATTTTGAGATTAAAATAGTATTGCAAACGTATAGTTAAAATTTAACAGTGATCTGATGAAAGTTATACTATAAAGCAAATTTGAAAAACATGATTCTTTTAAAACAATATTATCTTCAAAAATGGCGTTACATTATGCACACAGGTTTTCCGTCCCTAACATTATTTTTATTTTATCCAGCAGCGTTTAAGTTTATTTTTAAAAAAGAAAAAAAAAAAAAAAAAACATCCATTCCTTAAAATTTGCTTATCTTATTCTTTTACTGCAGTTCTCCAGGGATTCCTAATATACAATTTTTACTAACAACAATTTTGTTATCCGCATTTTTCAGCTAACATATATATTTTATTCATAAAAAAATTACGTTGATATTAAAAGTTTTTAATTTTAATTCATTTCTCTTTTATTTATATGCAATATTTCAAGCCATACTAACAAATTTGAAACACGTATCGATGCAATTGTATACGAATATGGATGAAATCTACTTGCAAACATGTGCCGAATGTTCGCAAAAAAAATATAAGTAGAACGATTCAAGTGCAGAAAAATTCAGTTTTGAAAATATAGTATAGATTCAGTTTTTTCAGTACTTTATACCAATCCTATTTTAAAAAAGCGCTGTTTCGTAATCGCGTTTCCACAATGCAATGGATTACTCAGCGAAGTACCATTTCGAAAGTGGGAAATGCTTCTATTTTATTGCATACATTCCTCTATGTCATACATTTTTTATCAGGCTTAGGATATTGTTGAAGGGATTTATTCATTACACGTGTATATCTGGAAAGTTTACAGAAAAGAAATACCGTTATTTTGAATTAAATATTACCCGTAAAATTTTATCGAGATATGATAAAAAAAGAACAAGCATACAGTTTCTGATAGTAATTGTTTGTTCAAAAGTTATGTTATTTTTCTTGGTGGTAAGTTAATACTTAGTTACATAATATACAGATTTTACTTAAATAGAAGCTCCATATAAAAACGCTTATATAATGCGTTTTCAAATATTTTCTCCAAAATATATTAGTATATGTCTAATTATATTTAAAATTCTTTTTAAAAAATAGTTTACTTACACAAACGTTTTATACTTTAGAACGCAGTTTGTTCACTTCTAAGGAATAATATTATTTTGATAAAAATAAAATATTGATGGAACTAATATTTCTCCCTGCATTTTAAATTTCATTTCATTATAAAAACTTAGTTTTTAAATAATGCTTATTTTGTGATGATTTACATAAATAAGGTAAATCAGATATATAGATATAATATAAAAATATAAATACAATAAAAGTTTTGTATTTTAGATAATTATCTAATATTTAATATTGAATATTTATCTAAACATGAAGCCGACTTTCATATATACTATAATCTGAATATAAATTAATCTTGTTTATTGATAAAATGTTCCAAATGCTACGTATGAGGAGATTGACTCAAGGGCTTTTTATTTGTTCAAAATTAAGATGGTTTAATTTTTCATCTAACCGATCAGTTTAATTCTGTTGTGTAAAATTTAACTTTCAATTTCTACAAAAAAACCAGGAATAAGTTTTAAAAGATCTCTTTTTATTCTTTTCCGACAAAGGAAATTTCGCCAGTAAATTTTAGACAGACAAAACATTAGCAACTGCTAACTGCATTACATTCTAAGTAAAGAGACTCACCAGGAAAAAAAAAACTTAATCAACCTTATTAGAGAATACAAAAATTAATTACGTAATCTAAAGCAAAACTCTATTATTGTACAGCTGGATATACTACAGTATTGGTTCTCTAAATAAGAATTTTCTTCAAAGGCTGTACACCCAATGGCAATAGATCAGTAAAGCGTTAAACTGTCATTTGAAGTTCAGCTCTTTACATTTCTTCTGTCATTGGGTGTTTATCTCTTACTTTTCTACTGCCATTGGATGATTATCTATCACTTTTCTACTGCCATTGGGTAATAATCTCTTATATTTCTACTGCCATTTGGTACACATTATCATATTAACCTTGTACACATTTAGTACGAGATAGGATTTTGCATGTATGTCAAGACATAAGAAACGCTTGCTTAGAGAGCCACATTTGCTTACAGAGCCAAAACTAGAGTATGTCCATTTCTCTTCCTTATTTGTGCTTTATTCATTTTGTTTTTTGCTTCTTGTCTACGTTACACAAAGTATACTATATTTTTCTTTTGGATAATACCATGCAATTTCACCTTTTGTCTTTACAGCTGCCAGAAAGTGCAGTGATTCACAAGCTTATGCAGCTACTTCTCATCCTGTTTAAGTATACTATATTTACACAAAGTATACTATATTTTTCTTTTGGATAATACCATGCAATTTCACCTTTTGTCTTTACAACTGCCAGAAAATGCAGTGATTCACAAGCTTATGCACCTATGTCTCATCCTGTTTAAGTATACTATATTTACACAAAGTATACTATATTTTTCTTTTGGATAATACCATGCAATTTCACCTTTTGTATTTACAACTGCCAGAAAGTGCAGTGATTCACTAGCTTATGCAGCTACTTCTCATCCTGTTTAAGTATACTATATTTACAAAAAGTATACTATATTTTTCTTTTGGATAATACCATGTAATTTCACCTTTTGTCTTTACAACTGCCAGAAAGTGCAGTGATTCACAAGCTCATGCAGCTACTTCTCATCCTGTTTAAGTAATATCCTGATGATTCATCACGCAAATCTACCGAATTGTAAAAGTAATGATTTGATTTTTTTCTGCACGTCTTTCAGATTTTCTATGGGAATCAAGTCAAATGATTTTGCAGGGTAATTCAAATATTATAGGGTGTATGAGTGCTCATAAGACCTGTCACATATTCTTCCAAATTAAAAAAAAAGCAAGCTTTGCTGTTATCATCTTGAAAAAATAGGGATATCAACAACATATTCAAGATAAAAATGTTGATTGAAAAGCCACACATGATCATCTTGAATGTTAAATTAAAAATGTCGGCATTAATTTTAGTGGCTATGTCCGTGACGAAACATCACGTTATTAAATAATGCTTTTCAAGATTTCTCTTGATAAGATACATTTTTTGACCATTTGTAAAGTTGATCAAAGAGGTTTCTAAACAAAAATGAAAAATCAATTGAAAATTATACATTTCAAGTGATTCATAAAATTTAAAAAATTAATTGATTTCTAACCATATACTGTCGGCTGTGTGAGAATGGAAAATCTGCTTTTTTGACAAAACATCTCTGACAGTAAATGATGGACAATGATGTATAATCTGCATTTTGACCTTGATTAGCAATATGCATTTTTGACAATTATCACTATACTTGTTTTTTTTTTTCCTTTTTCTTCCTTTTTTTTAATTGTGTATTTAATTTTTTATTGTGTAAAAATTTCAGTGTGTAAGTGTGAAGCTGTTATAGTATTACTAGATGTACAAGATACCGCACCTAAAACAGTTAAATAGTTGAATGCTTCAGACCATAAAAAATTTTTTATTCAAGTTTAATTGAAATTTTATTATTTTTTAATGTAAATTGAAAATTTGAGAAGTTTGAAAATTAAACAAGAGTTGGATTAAAGAATCAACTAGTTTAAAAAATATACAAAGGAAAAAATGTATGATGTTAGTATTATTATTATTATTATATCTTGAATTTTGATTCCACGCCACTAAACTAAACAACTAACTGAAATTTAAAATTGTGAAGAGGTTTTTCTTTTATGAATAAGAATAAAATTAATTGTAGTGATTCATTTCAAGTATTTATTCTTATTCATTAATTGTAAATTTATGAATAAGAACAAATTCGCAGCAAATTGCCACATTTGCTGCGAATGTATTTCAGGCATAGATACATAATTACAAGATGATTTATGACTAGTATAATAATTAATTTCATACGTCACGAGCAGGACAGAATCGTCGAATTTCAATCTGCAATTTTGACAGTAATTCTTTTTAAAGTAATTGTCTAGTTGATAAATCATTTAAAGACCAGTATTATTGTTTATTAAAACTATTTTTATATTAAATAATTTCAATCCTTTTCTTAGCAACTACGTTATGCGTAAACGGTGTTTGCTTTTCTCTAATTTTACTCAAATTTACCTCATAACTTTTCATTTACTTCTTGAATTTTTCTTTTAAAATTTTAAATCAATATAAAAATCGACAAAGGAAAACCTACATTCTTTAGATAAATGCTATCGAAAGAGTTTATCTCTTCTTTAATGCATTAATTTAATTTTAAAAAAAAAATCCTTTTATACTCTATTTTGTAGTCATTTCTTGAAGAAAAAAACAAATTTATTTCAAGAAACTGAATTTTGCCTATGGAATTTTTTATTAGTTTAAAAACAAAATATAGCATTTACGAAAATCAATCAATTGAAGTTTACTGTCAAAAAGAAAACTTACTATTACAGCGACATATTATTTTCTCCAGAAATATATTTTAAAAAATTTTATTTTTAATGAATTTCCTTGATTTATTTTTGGAATTAATTTACAGGATAGAACGGGATGAGAAAAAAAAATTTCTTTAATAGGCAGTTTTATTTTGCGAAAAGTAAGATGCAAACAAAAATAATTTTCTCCAATATTTTAACTCTCAAATTTACTTCTATTTTCCCGGGAGGTATCATTTAAAAACATTTTATTTTTCAAGCATTAGAAATAGAAGCACAGTGGCAAAAAAGCTTTAGAAAGTAAATACAATTTTTAAGCAAGATACGTTATAGAATTTTATTTTTTCTTCCATTACACAAAAATGAAATCCACTTTCAATTCTTTGATTAAAGATAAAACCTGAAGCGGCTCTATTTTCGAATTGTATTCTGAAAATAAGTGGATAAAAATGGCGGGGATCTCCAATTTAGGATTCCAACTGAAATCATCTAGTTTCGAAATAGTAGAAGAAAATTGGAAAACGTATTATGCTCTAAATTTATTTTTTATGCCAGAGAAATTTATATAGATTGAAAACGTAGTTTATAATGGATCACAAGTTTAACAAGACTTACCACTTCTTACAATATTTTTTTTCCCACTAGAAACAAGTTTGTTTATTTTTCTTAGCCGGTAAAGGATTTAATAAAACGTTGAGTTTAAAACAGCTATTTAGAAAATTTTCACATTCACTTTGTAGCGCTGCTTTTTAAAGTATTTCCTGAAGAATTCTATAAAACTTCAGAGAATTTTGCCCCACTATTGATTTTGCATTCTATTTTTATAGATATAATTTTCAGATGGGAAAAGTCACTTTCTTCAGATAGAACGTTAATGGGGTGGTTTTTTTATTCTATTTTCGGGATGAAAAAGCACATTCAAAAAAATCAATTGACTTTCTTAATAGTTTCATTTATTAGTCCCATTTACTAAAGATTGTAAACGACTTGATATTGCACTATGATGGGTTTTATTCTCTTTGAACATTTGTGTTGAACAAAAATAATATACAAACTTTTATTTGTTAGAAGTTATAGGAAATCTGAAGCTAAACATATGCTTATAAGTTAAACACAATTTGAAAATGCAACATACATACCTTTGAAGTAGTAACTTTTTTTATGCCCAGTTCTTAGTGTGTGGTGACAGCCATGGTTAAAATGATTCGTACCGACTCAAAGTAGTTTCGTTTATAAAGCTATCATTGAATCGGTACAAATCACTTTAAGCCAAGAGTTCTGGTTCTTGGTTATAGCTAGATCTTCTCGCTCAGCTTGTAGTCGCTATCATTGAATCGGTACAAATCACTTTAAGCCAAGAGTTCTGGTTCTTGGTTATAGCTAGATCTTCTCGCTCAGCTTGTAGTCGCTATCATTGAATCGGTACAAATCACTTTAAGCCAAGAGTTCTGGTTCTTGGTTATAGCTAGATCTTCTCGCTCAGCTTGTAGTCGCTATCATTGAATCGGTACAAATCACTTTAAGCCAAGAGTTCTGGTTCTTGGTTATAGCTAGATCTTCTCGCTCAGCTTGTAGTCGCTATCATTGAATCGGTACAAATCACTTTAAGCCAAGAGTTCTGGTTCTTGGTTATAGCTAGATCTTCTCGCTCAGCTTGTAGTCGCTATCATTGAATCGGTACAAATCACTTTAAGCCAAAAGTTCTGGTTCTTGGTTATAGCTAGATCTTCTCGCTCAGCTTGTAGTCGCTATCATTGAATCGGTACAAATCACTTTAAGCCAAGAGTTCTGGTTCTTGGTTATAGCTAGATCTTCTCGCTCAGCTTGTAGTCGCTATCATTAAATCGGTACAAATCACTTTAAGCCAAGAGTTCTGGTTCTTGGTTATAGCTAGATCTTCTCGCTCAGCTTCATAACGTATATAGGAATAAGATATACCCACATAATTATCATTTTTCACAAAAGACTTACCGTGAAACTAGTTATAATAATACTATATATCATAAAGATAATAGAGAACTACATAGTCAAACATGAGATATGCCAATTCTTTCACTTTCAGCTATATATTTCACAAAGTGGAAGTGCATTGAAATATGAAATTTATAGAAATTCTTTTAAATTCATCATAAGTTAAAAATACTCACGGCTAGAAAAGGGATACAAAATAACGTTTTATATATTGCATAAAAAACGTTATTTTGTATGATTTTTGAATTACTTATATCAAGTGATGGGTAAAACAACTTTCCACTGGATTTCTTAAACCATGAATCATCCATTAAAGTATTTCATTTGCTGTCACAAGTAAAAATTTATCCTCAAAGAAGAGCCAGTTGGCATATTTATATAATACTAAATACCACATAAGCAAACGTATATATAACTAATGGACATTTTCTTAAATATACGACCTCTTTGAACTTAGGAAAAGTATTTATACTCCATGCATATTATGAACATCAAATATGTTCATGCCTCTAAGTACGTAAATAGAATAGTTTTATGCAATTTATGTAAATATGGATACTTGATGTATTCATTAGAATATATGCTACAAATATTAAAGTTCCCATAACAAAGATTTTAAAGACTCTTTAGTTTCAAAAATTCCTCTGACTTAGAATCAAAACTGCAAGGATATTTAGGCTTATAAAAATATATTAATAAGCAATTAATCTATTTTTAACCCACTGGCGGTTCAGAAAATGGGCAAAATTTGGAGAATGCTTCTCCCCAATGCACTATTTCCTTATCTAATTACATGGAAACACTGATTTTGCTATGCGGAGAAGACTCCAGGTTGAAATACAACTTTTTACGCACAGAACCGTCACTAGGTCAATCTTCTTAAAATAAATATATATTCAAATGAAGTATGATAGTTTAAAAGTCATAGGATGGATATAGGATTATTTCTATAAAATAAAAAGAAGTTAACGGTGTAAACAATGTCTATTTATTCACGCAATATACTTAATTACAAATGGACTAATACGATTTATTTATTACATCCTGCATTTATTATTGAATTGAAATTTAGTAGATTCAGTGCGTACCATTGCAACTCAAACATCTAATTTATTCGTATTATATCAGTTCCTTGGAATATAGTTCATGATTGATTAAAACTAACAAGTCTTTAATGCGTCTATTTCTTAGCAATGTATTTTGAAATTAAGCATATTTTTTGGATTTAATGTTAAATTAGAACACTAAGATTTACATTCTGTTCTTTTGATGATACAAGAAACAATCAGAGAATTGCGAAATTAAATATTTCAAGCTAAACTTTTCATGTCTGAAATAAAGATTCTGTTTAAATACATGCATGAAATGTAGTTGTTAAGAAAATGTTACCCAAGTATCTGTATCAAAACCTCTTTTGGCGATGTAGAAACCATTAAAAAGAATAAAACTTCAAACGTTTCTTTGATACAAAATGAGGAAGTTTTAAGCATTAGTTAAATATTTGCAGATAGAATAAATATAATGATGTAGGTAGAACTGAATGTATTTTAAAAGTAATAAATTTAATTGCTATGTTACAGTGGTTCGGTATAAAGTTCAGTAATTAATCCTGATGTTTAATAACAAAATTCAAATGGTTTTCAATTAACACTATTTTTATTTATCTTTAAGTAATAACATCAATTATGTCTAAATTAACATCACTTTCATTTTAACATAACGGAGTCTAAGTATATACTTTTTAACCATTCAAAAAGTTAAGAAAAATGTCTTTGTTTTATGAAAGCTAGCAATTGTACTACAACAAAGCAAAATAGAGGTATTGCTTTCATCTGTTTATCTTTGTGTGATGAAGGAGTGGAAAATATTTTTAAATTTGATATTAAATAATTTGCCAAAACTGTAATACTTTGATTGCAACAGAAAATGTTTAAGTAGTTGTATACATTAAAAATCGAAAAAAAAAAAGAAATTGAATTAAGAACAGGAACAGAACAAATCATAAATTGAATATTCAAGATATTTACGATAGATTAAAAATAGAACTTTAAGTCAACCAAAAGAAGCAGGTGAACGGGAAGTAAGTAAGTCTGCGTTATTAATGTAATGCAATTACCTAATTTAAGTATATTTTCTTTCAAACTCTCTAAAGAAAAGATCTTCGTATTGCATTTGAATTATTGTTCAACGTTTTTGTTTTTAAACATCACAATTATAATGAATTTTCTTGAATTCTCTTTTTGATTTAAAGGGGAAGTATTAATTTGTATCATATTTAGAACTAATGTTTAGATTTTTACATTTAGTTTTGTTTCCTAGCAACAAAATTTTTATGAATTCTCCCGCATTTTGTTTTTGGTTTTAAAGGGTGTTTTTTTTTAATATTCGGTTTTAATTCGTATGACATTTAATATTATTCCGTGTCTTTTAATCATACGTTCTTGTTTCTTAACAACAAAATTTTTATGAATTCTCACAAATCCTCCTTTTTGTTAAAAAAAAATAGAGATTTTGTTACATCATATTTTGATTTTGTCCGTATCATATTTAAAAGTATTGCCAGACTCTTCATCATTTAGTGATGTTCCTAAACAACAATTTGATGAAAACTCATTTATTTTCCTTTTAGTTCAAAAAGATAAATTTTTTGGACTATCACAACACTACTTTTCTTGTAACTTTAAAGTTTTTTTTGATTGTCATTTTGAGAAAGTATATTTTAAAAGTTTGTAGAGAAAAAGATTGTGTTTTTTGAAACAAAAATAAAAAAATTGGAAATTGAAAGAAGTCATTGATGAAGAGAGGTCATTGATGATCGTAAAATCATTGTTTAAATTAGAGGAAGGATTTTTTCCTATGAACACATGGAGAATGACCTTTCGTCATACAAGCATCATTGGGCAAATTTGTCAGCCACTCTTTCAGGGTCACCATATTAGGTGGATCAACGTTGCTTTCACAGTAAGGACAGATAGTACAGATAATGAAAGAATATCCATGCCTTGCCCGGGATTCAAACCCAGAACCTTTGTGATGCAAGACCAGTTCCCTGAACCAGACATTGGGCCGCCGGGAACAAAAAGGAGTAAAAAATATGATACGTGTCAAAATATTAAAAAAAGCATGCATCTTTATGATTCTTGAAATGCAAAATTAAAAATCTCTAATAGTTAAGAAACATTTCTAATTTTATAAAAATAACTAGATGCCTGAAATTACTGGGTACAATTTATTGAACTTGATTCATAATTAATAAATGCTAATTTATTCATTTATTCAGTAAATAATTACTATAAAGTTGTAAACAGATCAGAGGAATCATTAAGCTTGCTAAATTAACTTTGATTCATACAAAATACATGTCAAAAATGGGAGTATGATGCATGTCAAAAAATTCCATCTGTAAAATTTATTAAAAGCACAAAACCAAACTATTCAAAAGCTGAAAATAAATTCAAATTTCTGAGAAATATTTCTAAACCTCCTAACAAATAAAATTCACTTTTGAAATGTTGACAGATGATTTTTTTTTTGGTCGAAACATTTTTCATACTTTCATTTAAAAGCAATAAAGGAAATTCGTTGGTTATATTTTTAATCAAGAGAATAATTTAAATGAACGTAATACAAAGAAGAGTAAAAACTTTTTTCGTATAAAAAAAGATGAAACGAAGTATTCCGTACAATGTAAGAACATTTCATTCTCTTTTTACAGAAATCAAAATGCGTTATCAGAAAGAATTTGATCAAAAGCTTTTCCTTTTTCTTGTAATGTCAACCTACATTACTGAAAGTTTCAGGTGTTTGAGAAACACAAAAGTAGGTAACATAAGTTAATTATTTTTAATGTCAACTGAAAAATTCAGATTCATTCTGATTTACGGGAAGAAACATTTAAAGTTACGATATTGTACTAAAGAAAAATCAAAGCTTTGGAATTATTTTTATTCATAATGGAAAAAAATATTTTTCATTAATATTTTTTTTCAATCGAGAATATTTAATCAGTGTTATCAAGCAATTTTATAAAAAAAACAGAAGTTTTATTGTGTATATGCTGAGTGCATAAATTTCTATAATTCAGATATATTTTGAATTACAAAAAATAATTAAAAGTTATGATATCGTACAAAAGTTTGAAAGTCTACATGCATTATGGTGCCAAAAATATCATAGCTAGAGACCAATATTTCAGTAATACAATGGATGAATAGAAGAGCGTCATTCTATTCTTCGTTAAGCTTGTTTCTAGAAATTTTTGACTTTTTTGGGAGGAGTTTATTGGTAACAGTTAAAAGTTTGAATATTTGCATACAAGCTATTTTAAAACGTTTTATTTTTTTAAGTTTAATTTGAATCAATTAACAATTTTATTGTTTTCTTGCTCGACTCTGGAACGTTGACGTAACGTTCATGGATACATAACGTCCTGGAACGTAGCGTTCATGGAACATATTTATTATAAGTCTAAAAAATATTTTTCTATCAATAGCTAAAATAAGTAACAGAAAAGATCAGAAAACTGTTAATCTCAATACATCATATTTTGTTTTATTTATTAAAATATTAACTTATTTTTGTGTTGCATAACAGAGTGCCATAATTTTCTAACAAAAACGTACAAAAAATAGATCTTTCTTTTAGACAAAAATGGGTCAAAGACATCTTTTTATGGCATTTGAGACATGAATGGAACACATTTTCTGTTCTTTTTCTTAAATTCTTTTATCTAGTTTCACCGAAAAGTAGAATTCAGTTTTATAAATTACCAACAAAAACTTACTAACGCACAGAAAAAAAAAAAAGAATGAAGATATATTTTCTTCGTACTACGTTTTTTTATTGAAAATATGAAGTCCATTCTTTACGATTATCATATTCAACATTTTCTTTCTTTTGCAGTTGATAGCTCTAGACTCTTCATTGAAAAGAATTTCCTTCTAGATCCGGTAAGGAAAAAAAGAAAACTCTTTCGAAATATCATGCAATCTTTTTTCTTCCTGAAAGGTGCATCAATTCAAAGATAGTAAGTTGCTCTCAAATAAGAAGAGGCAGCAAAATTCTACAAAAAGTAAGTTTGATGCATTTAAAAAAAAACACGGAATGTTTTGAGTTTTCTACGCATGCATTTTCCATCCATCAAATTCTTAAAACAAATGCAATATTTCAATTATTTTCTGGAAAAAACCTCGGATTTAACACTTTTATAAAAACGTGAGTGCCTTGACGTTACGTTACAGTGCCTTTCTAAGATTTATTCATCTTTTAGGAATGTTTATATAATTGATTATTTTATAAGAGATATTTTAATATTTTAGCATCTTTATCAGAAAAATAAAGCATTTTATATATATATATATATATATATATATATATATATATATATATATATGTATATTGATGAAATATGAAAAAAAACGGATAAATATGACAACCGAAGGTGACGTCTTCAGGGGGTACCAGCTCCGGAAGTCATAAAAGCAAAACCTTTCCTATCGAGAAAGCACGACAAAAGTCTAAAATTGCTCTCTCTGTACCCCAAAGGTTTTGCCAAAGTCCAGGAAAAGAATATAACACATAATATAAAATATAAAATACATAAAGCAAATACAGAAGAATCAGAAAAAGACAAATACAAAAGAATAGTGCGTACAAAAGCTTACTTGAAACAAAAATCCAATTACCAGATAACACAACTGACTGCGAGATACAACTAAATTGAAAAATTTGCTTTAAGTGTTTTATATTATGTATTATATTCTTTTCCTGGACTTTGGCAAAACCTTTGAGATACAGAGAGAGAGCAATTTTAGACTTTAGTCGTGCTCTCTCGATAGAAAAGGTTTTGCTTTTTTGACTTCCGGAGATATTCCCTGAAGACGTCACCTTCAGTTGTCATATTTATCCACTTTTTTCATATTTCATTGTTTCTTTTGTTTCAATTTCACTGCTGCCAAGCGCGTTTTTCCATTGGAAGTATTATTTTTAATTGCTTTTAATATTTTGAATTCTTTTCTTAATATATATATCGATCTTCGTTTAAACGGAATCATGCAGTAATTTCGCGCAATATTTTCGTACAAAGCGATAAAACAATGAAAAAGAATTAAAATGATTTTTTTAAAAAAGCGAACCATTAAAAATAGATCAAAGAATTTGAATTATATTTGTTGAGAAATATTTTAAGATCAATTTGAGGGTCGTTTTAACTCAGGGGAAAGAGTACTCGCCTCCCAATGAAGTAACTTGACCTCGAATCCCAGGCTGGTTGAAACGAATATTGAACATGTCTCATACCAACCACAGTGCTGACGTAATCCAGACGGATCATGGGTTAGAGTTCCCTTGCTGCAAGGTTAACCGTGGGAGGTTTTCATGGTTTTCCTCTCCATATAACGCAAATGCGAGTTTGTCCTATCAAAAAGTCCTTCACGAAGACAAATTTTTCCGAATACCTGAGCACATGAGTTCCCTTGTCTTCTGGATTGGATTGAAAATTACAAAGCTACGGAGTTAAACATTGGTAGAAAACTCAAAGTTGGGTCAGCTGTTCTATGATGGTTATGAAAAAATCATTTTGAGATTATCAGGATGCAGCATTTAATTACTGTCAAAAAAGTAATTGTTATTCCTTACTTTGTCTAAATAAACTGTAATTCTCCATCTAAATATTAATGTAACATATTGCTTTGTATAAAATGCATTTTAACAATTTTATTATATGAAATATGAGATATTTAAGAAATAATAAATACTACTAATAATTTTCTTACTACTGCTTATCGAAAACCATTTGCTGTTTCACTCTCCCGCTTTATAATTGTTCATCATATCCCTCAACCGTAAGCTTACGCTTGTTAACCGAGTTTCTAAAATTTATTCAAATAGATAAATCGCCTAATAGATAGATAAATCTCCTAAATGAAGAGCTGCTTCCTTTAAAGCTAGCACTGTAGACCGTTGCTTTCCTTTTAATATTATTACCTATAGAAAATTAGTATCGCAATCCAACACACTCTCAGAGTAGAAGGTAAACAATTTGATAGTATCAACGTAGTATCCGAAAATCAGTTCTAGAATCGCTAAAATTTTGAATAAACTAAATCTCAGCTACCTTAATGCTGCTATTAAGATGTGGTATTTATCAAATTTCATGTCAATGTGTTTCTTGCGTATATATTTTATAACCGTGTTTGAACAGCCGACTCAATTTTTGGGTTTACGATTACTAACGTTCAACACCGTAGCCTTGTAATTTAAAACCCAATCCAGAAGATAAGGGAACTACTCTTGGATCAAGAATTTAGAGAAATTTGTCTTCGTGGAGGATTTTTTGATGGAACTAACCTGCATTTGCGTTACCGCATTGGACAAACTAAACGTACTTCACACTCAGAATTAGGGATTAATGTATTTAATTGATTGATTGATTGTGTGTATGTTTGGCGGGCACACGGTTTTAAAAATGCTTCAAAATAAAATTTATTTTACCCTAAATATTTAAAAGAAATTAATACCACTTTTAACATTTTCTGTTCATAATATGGAATCCCTGCTGTAAAAAATAAAAGTCTCAGGGACACAATGATTGCATTGTTACATTTTTGTTTTGCTAGTATACAAGCATGTTCTTTCACTAGCATATAAGATATGCTAACTCAAATCTATCTCGGATAGCCTTATGATGCACCCGTCCGGATCACCAATGTAGAGACATTCGTTATAAAACCATGTCATCCTTCATCTATCAAATGATACCCCAATAATAAATCGAGTTAGCATGTTTTATATACTAATAAATTCATGTTTAATAATCGTAGCGGTAGTTGCGCTTTTTGGGGGAATAAATATCATCACGATTTTCATTCTTGGTTATAAGAAGTATCTGTACTTTATGTGGTTACTTAGAGTAAATTTAGAAAAAATATAAAGCACATATTTAAATATAATACCAAAGTACGGTTTGATGGAAGTCTTTCACTCTATAAAAAAGTATAGCTTCGATGAATTATTTGCGCAAAATAGATAAATGTATATATTATATATTTTAAGTAAAGCAGATAAATTTAGATTTTAATATAAAGCATGTATTTCTATAGTTTTGTATGATAAATTACTTTTATTCATTATTCTGACTAAATTATTTTTAACTTTTATTAAAATAACAAAAATGTTTTTAAATATTTCTTTGAAAAACCTTTTGTTATACCTATAGCTAAAAGAAGAAAAATTTCACCTAAAAACGTTACAAAATGTGAGATCGTGAGTGAAAATTAACCACATCTATAAATATTAAGTTCAGACAGGAAATAGTCTTTAACCATCAAAACCGATCTCAAGTAAAACTTTTATGTCCAATAAAATTCAGTTTTAGTGCCGTCTTTCGACACTGCAGCTTTCATGATCTATGCTACAAACAGTAATTCAATTTGTGCCTTTTTTCTACTTAACGGAAATCTTTTCCGTACTGATGAATACTTTTACGCTACTTGGCGAGATTGGTTATTTAATTAAACTCATTTTTAGTGGTAACGGCAACAATCAAGAGTTTAATGACTGGTATCCTAACATTCTTTTATTATAAAATTGAATTCGCTTTTTCTACTACAAAAGAAAGAAACATGCATCTAAACGAAGATAATGGTTATAAAAAGTTAAAACACTTTGAAATATTTAATTTTTTTAGAGTTAATTAATCAATATTATGTAATTTTCTTTATTCTAGCGTAATATATTTTTAACGGATTTTTTTTTCTTTTGTAAGCGTATCTATTTTTTTTATACAACAAAATAATCTGATAAAGAAGGCTAAACTTCTAAGGGAGATAGGAGATCATTACATTTCAGTCGCTATGATTGTACGCCACTACGGACAATTCCATATCGTGAACTGACAACCTTTAATCAGGACAGGTGCTTTTATTTATATAAATTATATTGATTCCACGTTTTCTAATAGTTATTTTCAAAAATGACACTTAAGTCAGTTCAGTATTAGATTTTTATTCCTAATTTACAGATTTGGATTTAGCCAGCTTGCCAAATTAATCTCCAAATTATTTGATTATGATTAAAAATGTAATACCAATTTCTACATTAATTGATAGAATACCTTAAACTAAAAGAATTTAGATAAATAAAAGCATCTGTTCACTGATACACGAGCACGAGTTCATAATATGGAAGCACACCAAGCAGCGTATGATGACATTTCCTGTCATGGGTTCGTTTGTAATTTTCAATCCTTATGATACGTTCTACCTCCCTTACAAGCTTTGCCATCTTTTTCAGATTCAGTCTGCATTCTCCGTTTTTATACTGCTCTTTAAAACCAAAGAATTGAAAAAATTATGCTTCATAAACTTTTTCAATAAAATAAAATAATACATATTCATAAGAGATAGTTTTACAAATCTAATTAGTATATGTTTTATATCTTTTTATGCCTATTGATGTTCAAGTTTTTATTTATGCGTAAAAGTAACAAAAACGTAATATCTATACATTCATTTACGCTTTGCTATTAAAATTTCATTGAGAAAAAAAAGTTTTAAATAATTTTAATAGACTTTATCGCAATAAAGAAAACCTTAAGGAATCTACAAAAAGAAATGTATATTAAATCATGCGATGAGTTAAATATTAAATAATGGACTGGGCAATACGGCGCTAAACGTGAATTGCATTGAAGTTTCCAAGTATTATGTTTAAACGACACTGAACTATGTTTGAGTAAAAAGAGGAAAAAGTCATGAGACATCTTAAAAGCATATGGCTACATTAGGCTGTTAACTTGGCAAATATTATATATCACGTTTATATATTTACTATGGTAATAGTTAGTGATTACGATGTAATAATAAGTAAAAATATATCACTTTTATGAAAATATAAATGAAGTAATGCCATTTAATAATAATTAATAAAATTTAAATTAACACGCCCATATCATAAAATTCAATTTCGTTTATTTCTCCTTTTAAAATCACACCATGTTTGTCATTTTAATAAACTTTTAGATTAATTGGTTATTTTAAAGTCAACGAAAAGGCAATCATTGCCTTTCATAAATGTCTACGGTTTTAAGATACTAGTTATTTTTTTAAGAAAATAAAATGCACAAACATACATGACATAGCTTCCGATTTCTAAAACATGATTTAAGTTCAATATTAAACATAAATGCAAATGACACCAATTGCTAATGATTCATTTGCTTAAATCTAAATGAACAAAATTCCCTCGCTAATTTGTACACCTGAAAGTGATAAGATTTGATGAAAATTGATAAATATTTTTCGCAAAACAGCCAGATGCGTTTCTAAATCCAAATTTATATTCCATTAGACACAATTTAGCTTGAAAAATGATGTTTTTAAGCTAACATCAGAGTAAACAAATTGAATTCCGGATCATTAATAACAAACGGAAGAATGCAAAGTTTGCCCATACCTTCCCATACCATTACAGAGTACACACGATTAACATTATAGATTTATCGGTACCCACCCCCTCTTTTATCCTAACTGTATTTAAGAGAAATGAATGAGTTCTCTTCATCACGTACAGCGTAGGCTAGTAAATTTCAGTAGGCGGCCATCTTGTTTATTTTTCAATAGCCGTTAAAAGATAGGTTAAAAGCTCGAGCGAAGAGAATTCTTTTGTTCATCATCGTCCTGGTTGTGAAAGTACTTGGTAGTCAAGCCCTGCATTAAATGAATTTAAGACTTTCTTAGGACTAGAGAGAGAATTTCTTAATGGAAGTGGGTCTTTGTTTAATGAGGGATGTATAATTCAGTTTGCACTTCTGTTCAACCCATAGTTAGTAGATTGGTAAAACCGTTAAGAAGACGATGAGTGCTCCTAATTTTTCTTAGCATCTATTCTAAAGAATCAATTAGGCAGTTTCCATTAGATTTGCAGAGTTCTAAAAGCGATTAAAATTTACATTTTTGATGTTATTGTGTTCCAAGTCCATTGTAATACATGGCGTTATCTTAAACAGGCATATTGGATTAAAAATTATGTGGATTAGAAGGACAAAAAATGGTTGTATAATGGAAGTAGTGAATATTTTGACATTTATATATCGTTTTTTTTTTAGAAATTTAAATTTTTTGTTTTAAATATTTTAGCGCGTAAAGTTAGTAGATTGGTATAACCGTTAAGAAGACGAGGAGTGCTCCTAATTTTTCTAAATTTCACCTATTTGAATTTAATATTAAAAAAACTATAATTATGTCAGTTATCTTAATAGAATTTTGATTAAGTGAATCAAAATAAGTTAATGAATATTCATATTACATCGCATTTTAAAGATGAGATTTGACTTTAAATTTATATACTTAGTATTTTACTTTTTACGAAATTAATATTGAAAATACTTTGAAAATACAAAACAACACATTTTTGGTGGGAAAAGACGTCTTACTTCTTTAAACAAATATGCAGTGTAATAAATTCCAGACAAAATTGCGGTTTAAAGTCCTGGCATTTTAGGTGCATCATATGTTAAATCAATTTTACTGTAAAATCCATTTTTACCTCAAAATATTATACAATAAAATTTTTTTAATTTCAGTAATTTAGTGATTTTGCAGTAATTAATACTGTAAGTATATCAGATTTTTCATTCCTTTACATGCTCTGGTAAAATTGAACTTTACGGTAAAAAGCACTGGTACCCTGAGTGCCGGTACTTTTTACTGTATTTTGATCCAGAATTTTTGGGGTGTATAAATATATTACAGCACTTTAATCTACATAATACAATACAGTATAAAAACCTATTAAGTGAGATAACTTTATACCCTGAAGAAATTCCGACACAATTTCCATTAAAAGTAACTTAAATTTATCCTTTAAAAAACACATGAGTAAAGGCTTAAGATAATGGTTAAGGAGAAAGTACAAAGTTTTTGATTAATAAGAATTACGTTTAAGTATACCGAGTGAATCTTGTCTTCGTATTTAGACAATTCTTCTGAATTATATTGCTAATAACAACTTTTAAATTTCACTAATTAAAATCTGAGAATTATTTCGGAGATATAAACAGTTCAAAGATTATAAACTCAAATAAATACATTATTTCCCATAAATTATACACAATAAAGAACTAAAGCTGGAGATTTTATTTTAAGCATATTGCTTTATCATAGTAACACTCACGTAAAAAGAAAAAAAAGATAAAACCTAATTCCCCATAAAATGGCATTATTCAAATGAAGTCAACGAAATGATTGTGGAAAAAATCACCTGGATCCCGGCCAGCAAATTCTTTCCTATTGAGCCATATATTTAGAGTTTCGAGACTTTGCCTGACACCATTAAGTAAGATCTTCTTTTTTTGGCAATGTCTTCTAAAGTTCTTTGTTATCTTCCCAGTTGCATTTCTCCTGAGGTGTGCTAAAACTTACATTTTTAACTCATAAATAAGAGATTTGTCGTTGATAATTTTAATGGGCAATAAGGCATTTTGTCTTTTACTAGCCTATTAATGTAAGCAAAATGGTCTTTTTATTTTCTTTAAAATAAAAGCTAGTCAAGACTTTAGTGTTCATTACCCTTTCCATCTTTAAAACTTCAGTAAGCTATATTTATTTTTCTGTATGTAAGAATTTTGAAATTTATGAACTGATATTATTGCTGTCATTTAAGGCAATGTGCTGTTATGTTTGCGAGAAAGAATGAAGAAAGTATTTTTGAATAAATTTTGCATTTTAGTTTCCCTTTTTTAGACAAAAACAACTTATTTAAAGATAAAAGCAAAATGGAACGGGAATTGAACTTTTAAATATACTAAGGAGTATCTGCTAATACGAAAGATATGAAAATTAAGTTATGGACTAAATAAATCAGACACTGCAATTGCTGTTAAGCATTTTGCATTGTGAAGGAAATTTTAAATCAAGATTTAATTATTCACTTCCAAATGCATAGAACAAATAGCCTTGACCTAAATTTTGTTATGGTATCTTGAAGTTTTTGAAAATTAAAGAAAACCTTTTTAATAGAAACATTAAACTGTTGATGTGCTTCTGTAAAAAAATATTTTGAAGTCATTATGATTAGAAATTTTTCCTTTACTTGAAATATTGGAAATGAGCACGATGAAAAATACATATTTTTATGACACCATTCTTTGCACTTTGAAAAAATTTAAAATTTAATTATTCAAAAAGCTATGAGTTAAACTAAAATAAGAATAGATTATGGAAGTTTTATTAGCATTGTATAAATATTTTGAATAACAGTCACTTCATATTAAACAAAATCTGCTCGAGCAAAAATCGTGCACTGAGAAGAAAATTATAGCCAAAACTACAAGAATATACTGTAAAATTTACCTTGTTTCTCGCTCTATAGGAACATAAAAAATTTGGTAATTGTTACAGAAGCACTCTGATAAGGAATTTGGTAAAATTAACTATAAAGTATGGTTTTATAATATGTGGTAAAGCTTTGTAAATGTGGTAGAAGATGTAACCACTAGAATTTCAAACAAATAAACTACAGATATAAAAAAATCAACTAGTTAATTGAAATTGGAAAAGAATATAGCTTAATTATTTATGAACTACATTTTTGAATTACTTATATTTATGAAATTTTTTTAAGAGTTAATTACATTTTTGAATTACTTATATTCATAAATTATTTTGATAAATTAATTATATTATAACCTTTTAATATATACGGATAACACATCCTCATAAAGTAGTTAATAAAATAGGCATCCATCCCAACTCGATTGCACAAAATTATTTCTTTTTCTACTATGTTTGATTTTAAATGGTGAACATCAAATAAATTATTTATTTTTATGTAATAATTCATTTTCAATTTGGAAATTGATAAATGTTATACCTTATTAAATATTAAAATATAAAATTTGTAACGTTTATTTTTTAGATAACTAATTCTAAATTGTCGTAACACACCTAAAAAGAAATAATTACAATATTTTGAGTATACAATTTTAAATAATGAAATATATATATATATATATATATATATATATATATATATATATATATATATATATATATATATATATATATATATATATATATATATATATATATATATATATATATATATTCAACATGCGAAGATTCTAGATTCTATGTAGCATAACAGTAAAATAATAAATAATAAAAACTCTAAATAAAAAAAATCATTGCTATTGCTTAAAACTTGGCCAGCATCCAATTTTATTTTATATTTCTTTTAGGGGTGTAATGTAGCAGGCCTCCTCGTTGGTGCACCCTGGGTAATGCTAAATCTGCTACAGCAACTGCCGCTCTCCGTTTGTTCTGATGATGCATTCAAATTCTAGTGCTAACCGCCCTTCTCCCGTGCTACTGCGGTAGCCATATTTAGACTTTTGACCGGACATGATTGTCTAAGTTCTCATTTATTTCGCCTCACGCCTACTTCATCAGATTGTCTTTTGTACAACTCCGGACAAACCATGACTGCTGCGCATTTGGGCACGTGCTCTACACTAAAAGACTTTGACTGTATTGTTAAGAAGTACTGGAGAGCTAAGTGACCTAATAGTTATTTGTATAATATTAATATTTTATTTTACAATCGTCATAGAACAGTCGACCCAATCCTGAGCTTACGAATATTAACGTACAACTCCGTAGCCTTGTAATTTTGAACCCAATCCAGAAGATAAGGGAACTCTTGGATCAAGCTTGGAAAAACCAGCTTTCGTTGGAGAGTTTTTTGATTTAATTAACTCACATTTGCGTTACACTGAGAGAAACAAAAAATTGGAAAACCTCCTATGTTTAACCCGACGGCAAGAGTATTCCAACCACTGACGATATTTATGTTAGCATTGTTTTCGGTACGAGCTGGGAGTAGAATTCGTATCAACCAGTCACCTTTGGGATTCGAACCTGGATAACCACATTGGGAGTTAACCGCTTTCTTGCCTGAACCACCGCCGCTCGAACTCAAATAATTTAAGAGGATTGGAACTCTCCTGATATGTTTATTCGAATTAAATCCTGAGAATTTCTTATTCACAAAAATATAATAACACCAATTTGTGAAACTCTTATTCAAACAAATTCAGAAAATAATGTTAGGTGGGGAATATTTATGTTTTATCTTTTTACTCAAATGTTACAAAGATTATTAAGGCTTATAAAGATTAAAAAAAGTGCTTAGAAATATGCACAAAAGCGAACTCCAAATCGAGGACAATATCTTGAAGTTTGTTAGAAATTCCATCACACTACTTTTCCCATTTTCTCCTCCTGAGTGTAAAAAAATCTTTCTTTTCTCACATGCTAGGGTAGAGTTTATTAATAATTCTTATGGCATATTTCAAAGCTTCTTAGCTATTCGGTTTGCATTTTATTCCCTCTTTTGGACGAAACGTTCTGTACTTTTTTCGAGTGATCGAACATAAGATTATTCTATTCCAGGAATATATATTTTTATTCAGAATATTTCCGGTGAAATTGCTATTTCTGGAAGAAGTAAGAATATTATATGTACATTAGGAGATTCAATTCTTTTTTAAATTTAAGCAATTGTTTCTATATAGTAAGATTAAATTATTTATTTCAAATGAAATTGGCTTTATTTATCAATTTTTTTTTTTTACGTTTATGAGAAAATATAAATAATTATTTTTCTAAATTACTCTTTTAACGAATACGAATAATGGTTTATTTTTGTATCATTTGTATGTAACTTTGAAAAAAGGAGACGATTTTAAAGTATTTTTGGAAAGGATAACCACAAAAATCAATAACAATCCTTTTCAATGATTAAAAGGTGGCAGATGTAGTTATACAAATAGTGTATAGATGCGGTAAAATGGCTATGCTCTACAAGATGAAACTGCTTACAACGCCAGACTGAGAAAAAAAGTATTTAAAAAGTATTAGTAGACAAAACTACCAGAATATAGTTAAATTTACCATGTCTCTCTGGGAACATCAAAAAGCTCGGTAATTGATGCCGATGCTCTTGGATATCAATGATAAGATAAATAATATGGTCGCTTAGAACATAATAAGAAGACTTTAAGAAATGCAAGAAAAAATATTTAATGCTCAATATTGCTTTTATTTCCATTTTTATTAATCCGACTTAGAAATATTTTTTTCCTTATTACTTCACGTTGTGAATGCAAAATTTAACATAAGTATTTCTGTATATGTTTTATTAGAAAAGAGATAAACTTATCGCACAGTGTAAGCAAATTAAGCAATTAAATAAAAATAATTGAATTTTTCTAACGTAAAAATTAACTCATTTTTAACTATAATTCTAATTTTAGGTAAAAATAGCATGGAGAGGATGAAAAATTGAAGCGAATGCTTATCGTAAATTAACACAACAAAGAATATAATTAAACTAGGGGGCTAAACCCCCTGTTCGCTGCCGCTCACCAACCCCGATGATTGCTTCGCAATAATTGTCTTTTCTTGGCAGAAAACAAATTTTCTACATAAGTTAAAATTATTCACTTAACATATATGTACTAAAAGGAATTCTGTTTGTTTACTCTTGTGCCACTACTTCCCAAGTCCAAATATTACTATTTATTGGTATTATAAACATTTGGATCTCTTGATGAACGGAAGTGATTTTTCGAAGTAATCATTTTTTAAAATAACATTTATATTCTTATAACATTATATTGTTCAAACAAATTTGATGAGTTCACAACCATAATTTAATATGCTCGCTAATAATAGCAGTACTGGAAAATAAGTTTAAATTAGGGATACAAAAATATTTAAAAAAAAAACAATACCTTTACGACTATTATTAATTTTATGCTGATGACAACCAAAACAATATTTAAATGAATGAGGAAAAACTGGATCCTATCACGTGATTTCGCGGCCAATAAAAACTCACGAAATTGCGACACCATCATTAGATTTTTATATATAGTAAGATATAAACAATTGAAAAATACATCACTTCAAGAGCAAAAAAACTCATTATACATACAATTCAATAAACTCGCTCAAATAACTAATATATTGATATGCACTTGCTTTCATAATTTAAATGAAATATTTATTTTAATTATTAAGACAATTGTTTGCTGTTCATCAACCTATCATATTCAATATGAAGGTTTTAATACTACATAACATTATGACATTATATGTATCAAAAATCCTTAACTTAATGTATTTTTAAACGTTATAAAATTGAAATGAATTCTAAATTTAAGCTAATCTTATAAGACTGTTAAATAAATTGATGCGAAATAATTTAAGTATAGAACTGATGAGCAAATTCGGAAAGTCAAATTGCCGCAGGGAATTTGTCCCATATTGCTACTAACATTATTTAAGCTGATGAAATCTCTCATAGCGTTTGCTCTCTTTTCCCTATACAAGACACTGAAGTAATCCTTTGGCATTTTCCTTCATGTTTACAGTATTTACTATTTTCCGCCTCGTCATTATTCAAAATTAGTTACTTCGTTTTAGGATTAATAGAAAAGTAAAAAGAAAATCCTTAATACTAATTTAAAGCAGTTTGAATGATTTAAAGTAAATATTTCAATTACATTTGCCTAAAACTAGAGCTTGTTTGTAAAGCATATTATAGAGTTTCTTAGCATTAATTTGTACATTTTTGAATGCCTTCATTTTATTTTTTTTTAATTGATTTTTAAAAAGTTAAATTTTTCCTGATACATTTTATTTATAAATAAAAATACATTTTATTGATTTTCCAATTTTGAATAATCGTTTTTCAAAATGTAACTGTTCCAAAAAGATTGCGAATTATAATGGGATTTATATTTACCATCACATACAAGATAGAAACTATAGTAATGTACTGAATATACATGTGCACATATATATTTTGTTACTAAGTTTATCCTAATACAAAAATTAAAACACGATTCAATTAATTCGCGATACGATTCATTCTTACAAAAAAATCAGTGTTTCACATACTTTGACGTAGAGTTCTGGTACTAGGAGTTGAAGCATGTGTATTGTAAATACGTAATTTAATCAACTATTCACGTATAACACCAGCATAGTATTGCCTTAAATAATAGCAAAAATAAAATTAGTATTATGTTAACGATTTGTACAAATCTAACAAATTAGTTCTCATGCCATATTTTTTAAATTTAATTCTACAATATTTGAGTTTCGTTTAAATAATTATGAAAATATATAAATACATACAAAATATATAAGTTAAAAGAATACTTAAGTTATTTATTTTTTTATCTATTGCAAGGAATACCACGAGATATTCTGGTATTTTTTTCTTCAGAAAACACAAGTTAATTTTTTTATTTTATAAGAATGTTTTGCTTCAAAGTTTCTAAAAAAACAATTAAAAGACATAATAAATTAAAATAGAGAGATAGATGAATAAAATGAGCTCTATGTACTTAAAAGTATATTATACATACATATATTAAACTAAATATCTGAACAAATGAATTTAGAATTTAGATAAAATTTTAAATATTTATAAACAGAAAACTTAAGAAAGAGAAAACAAAAACATTTTTATCAAAATTGCAGCTACGGTTTTTAGCGTTTTCCTTACTTCAACAAACCGTTTTATTATAAGAGTAAAACATAATTATTTTTCTTTAAGTATATCCAATTCAGAAAGTTCAGGTTACTTTTATCTTTCTTCAAAAGAAAATCAAGTTACACGTAAAAGTCTTATCTTTTAGAAAGTCTGTTTTTATTAAGGTAAAAATTACAAGCTAGATATGACATTAGCTTAACGGATAAGAAGCCATCTGCACAAAGTTCCCGTGACCTTTTTCTTTTTGCATTTAGAAGTGCTTACTCAAAGGGAAAGAACACATGATTTGTGCTTTCGTCTTTTTGAAAATAAATACTTCCACCTTTTAATTTCCAGATAAAATGAATTCAGTTATTCAATCAAATACACTAAATCTAGCAAATTTAGACTGAATTACATAGTTTAAAAAAATCTTTTGTTAAATAATAATTTATGCATTTTAAAAACCTTGAAGTTAATTTATAAGCTATCGATTTTTCTCAACTAAAAAAAAATGCAATTTGCAACAATGCCAACGTAATTTTTAATAAATATAGTTTAATTGTGGGAAATGAAATTTGTGGATAACCCCTTATTTTTTTACATTTCTTTTAAAAAATACAAAAACTACTTGATTGAAATTAAAAATTAATTGAAATTTTTGAAATTTTTAAGATATTTAAAACGATTTTTTTAACAGTTGCCGAATACCATTCACAACAAAATTAAAAAGATAATTTTTCCCACACATGTGCAAATATAAAAGAATTATCTTAATTACTCATATTTAGCACAAATAACAAGTCTTTCTCAAATTTTAAAGTAATAATTTTGTAACTAATTTCGAATTGCTCCAAAAATGTTGAAAGAAAAATGTATGAAAAAAAAATGCATGGCAAAAAAATTAATTTTTAAAAAATACGCATATATCCATAAAAATGTAGGCTATGCTTACGAAATTTAGTGCATTTATTGCATTTAATAGAAAATTAGTTGTTACAAGTTGCAAATATACTGCTAAAATTTTTGGCATATGATGTTCAAACCACTATTTTCCGTTTGTAATTTATCGTCAGTCCTTCAAACCTCTAAAAGCTTTAAACTTCATTAATAAGTATGAGCAATTGCATAACCTAATTAATTTTAAATTTATAAAACTAATCTCTGAGTAATTTTTGAGAAAAAGGAAAAATGTGTCAGTATAGTATATATAGTTATAAGTTAAATGTATAGAGGGAACATGGAGAAAAATATAATATAAATATAAAAATAATGTGTGTTTCAATAAAAATTAAACTATCCGTTATGTGTGATTATTATCAGTGATATCTAATATTTCGAAATTTTTGTTGTTGATAAATACTTTCAATTAAATACTGATATCAAGAAAAGTCTAACCAAAGTGGAGAAAAAAAAATAGACCATCTGCCGATGAGTGGGATTTATTTCTCAATTTGCTACACGATTTTCTCATTTGATGTTACACAGCGTAAATCGCGTAACTTAAGGAATTGAAAGAGGTATCTGCGTGAGAACTGCCCAGATCCTTTTATCGAAGCTGCCATTTGTCAGGTCGACCTTGTTTCGGCTTCGAGGACAGGAAACAGATATTTTCAGTCTTCAATTCGGTAATTTACTTGAAAATCAATAGAATTTCTTCCATTAAAGTCATGTAAAATTGCTTTCTTATTGTTATAGTTCAAATCCCAAAGCAATTTTGACGGAAAGGAATTTGAGAATCTCATCAAGTTTTATGCCAACATTCCAAGACGTGGACTAACTTTTAAAACTGAGTTTTAGACTTTTATTTTTGGATATAGTGAAATAGTTAAAGATATATTTCTTCAAGAAATGCTTGCAAATTTGTATGGATATATAGTAATTTTATTTCAACGGAAATATAAATGTTTATAAGTATCTTTGATTTTCCCAGTTTTTAATTTTTTCATAAAAAGTATCCTAAAATCGACACATTTTTAAGAAATGAATTTGAAAGGAATGCAGATATAAAGCTGCATTGAAATGAAAATCGCAGGAATCCTAAATAATTTGAATTATAATTAACTCTTGGAACATAATGTTTATATTGCATTTATTTACAAAAAGAACTAGGGTAAGTTTAATTATCATTTGTGTAATAAAATTTTTTAATATATTTTGAACTTATAAATTGCATGCTTTTGTTTCATTTGCATCAACGTACTATTATAATTAATAATGAAGCTTTACTATTACTATGCAATTGCTGTGTATGTATTATCTATATATATATATGATATATATATATATATATATATGATTATATATATATATATATATATATATATATATATATATATATATATATATATATATATATATATATATATATATAAAGATCGAAGATATTTATGATCGAAACTGACCTTTTTAACAATAAAATAGCATTTTGAGGAAGTTATTGTTTCTTATTGTTTTTCTCCGTTCTTAATGTTCATGTCTGGGTTGCGCTTACGTCAAGTTGTAGTATATAGAGAGCTTGTTCCGTAACGACCACGCATTTTTAAAATTCTTATAAGTAAAGAAAACATATAAGAGATACATTTATTGTCACCATTTAATATTTAAGTAAGGAAACATTAAAAACAAACTAAATTCTGACAAATAAAAATACAAGAAAGCGTACATAGTAAAAAACAAGACAACTTTAATTGCGAGAGTAAACAGAGAGGAGTTGAGAGATGATTAGTGAAAAGAAAACTATTAGTGTTTCGTATATCCACCTCCCTGTAATGCTATTTGTTAAATTTTAGTGTTCTAGAGTTTGCCTCGTTTAGGTATTAATTTACGAATATATATATATATATATATATATATATATATATATATATATATATATATACCAAAAGACCGAGAAGCTACGAAACATAATATAGAAAGTATTAATCTAAAAGCATTCATAACTTTCGAACGAACTAACAAACAATTTTTTTCTTTCCTTGTTGTCTTAAAAATATTAAATTGGCTCTACAATTCTAAGAAATGTACTCTAGAAACATATTTCTTTCAATGCAATACTTGATCTTCAAATAACCTTATAATCACCCATTTTCCGGATACCTTTTTTCCTTTTCACTATATCTAACATTAGTTTTATTTTCCTTTTCTGTAACGAACAAGAAGAAAAAAAATACCCATTCCGACTTCTCCTGAATATAATTTGAGGATTTGCCAAGAACGGAAATCAATAAAACATAGGGTAGAAGAATCGCCGTTGACTAAACGTAAACATATATTTACCAATAAATATTCTCATTTATTGACCTTTATGTATCTTGTTAGAACAAACTGTGTATTCATATATACATCACTCAAGAACACAATCACCAAAACTCTAAACTGACAGAACATGTTTCAAAGACTGGTTGAATAGCCACACCTGCTTTCCATTATTAAGGTTTACGCTTTACCCTTGTGATTAGACTTCCCCGTTGAGCAGCAAACTCACTAATTAAATCATTTAATTAGAGGGCACACGTTTCAGTCGATAGTGCATTAAATTTTGATGGTGCTATGGATGCATGGAGAAAATGTCCTGGATATTCGATAGGACACCTCCAGGAAATGGTGGTCTAAACCTACAATTATTTATGAGACCTGATTGGTAGGAAGTATGGATTTTGGTTCAATAGTCATTCGCTGTAGAGTCATTCACTGAAATCAGTTTGAGAATAAAAAAGGTAGAATAAGGTAATTTATGTGTTTCAGAAATGAGAGATAATCAATTTTAAATAGATATATTGAATTTTAAAATGGTTTTAATGCATATTTTTTCTTTTATTGGTTTCATTGCTTTAGGAAATGATTTCGTTTTAAATTTTGGTTATTTTTCTAAATTTGTAGTATTTGGTTTTTTTTTTTTTTTTCATTATTATTCTGTTGTTTTTTAATTTTAGTGAAATTATAAATATGCTCCATTTGGATATTGTTGAATACTTAATTTTTTCTTGAAAATCGTTTAGCAGTTAAAACTTAATAAATTTAAATAAAATAATTGATCTTTTTCAGATTTTATTTTAATAAAATAATTTTTCTTCATATTATGTCAGAGAATTCGACTACGTTCTGTGGAAACAATTTTTTTCTATTGCTTTTAAAACTAAAGGAAGAAAAATATATTATTTATTACACATTTAGACATAGTTTGTTGAAATTAAAAATCTAATATACGGTGATTATTGTATCGTTTTGATTGATATAGAAATTTTTTTGTATCAGTCAAAAACTAATTGCATTTTGCACATGCAACAAAATTATAAGGCTATCAAAAATTATTAATGGTCTAAGAAAGTGTTATTTTTTTTAATTCAGACTTTTCTGGTATTCTGAAACTTCTGTTTTGAAAAGAAACAGTCATCGTAGTTTTGTTTAATCAATAACGTTGTTAATCAGTTTGAGTAAAAAAATAATCGCTCTTTGCTTAAACTAAGAAAAACGTTTGAAGCATTATTTACATTGTTTTAAAAATTGTTGAAATTAAGACAGCTGGCAAAATCAATTAAAAGAATTCCTAGAGATACTTTAGTGTCAAATCAAAATTTGCTATTATTTGGTAATTTTTAATAAAATATAAACTAATGCAGCAATAAACGTTTCTTTTGTAGTCCAGGTGAATTTAAATTATAAAAAAAATATTTAAAATACACCTCGAAAAAAGGAAAAGTCGGAGAATATAACACATTGTCTAATAACATGTATCTAAATATTGAATAAGTTAAATAATTATTCTTTTTTTTTAAAAAAAAAAATTAAAATTCATCTGTGTACATAAATCAAATTATCTCCAAATTTTCACTACAGATAAGAAAATTCTCCTAAAGGCTTTAATTTTTTCATAATATTTTATGTTATGCAATTCAAGTATTTGAATAGCAAACGCCTTATCATTAAACATATTGTAGTAGTTTTTCACGAAATTTTTTTTTTAATTTTCAGGGATAGATTGTAAACAATTCTTTTCTGTCTTTAACACAAAGAACAGCTTAAAAAAACAGTTAGTTGTTGCCAAGGTGCAATCCTCCCGAGACAATTCTCCAAAATATAAAACACACACTTGAAAGGAAAAAAACAACAAAAAAACTTAAATTTCTTCTTTCATAGTAAATAAACTAAGAAATTCTGCACAACGTAAAATGGGCGTAAAACACTCAGATGAGGCCTTAAATTCATTTTCCGTTTCCCATGGGTGACATTAAAGTAGAAGCGTAGTCAGAATTAAATCAAGTTTCTTGAAAATCTGGATTTTTGGATTCTAAGTGCTGATTAAAACAGTTTGAAGAAACAATCATTTGGAATTTGCAAGCATGAGTAGGAAATAAGAATGTAAACTCGTAAGATTTTAAAAACGCAATTATAGGCTTGTGAACTGTTAAAGTTAATGACTAGTTTGCTAAATTGTTTGTTTTTAAATGTTAAATTTCGATAATAAACGAAAGAAATTTTTGTTGTTGGAGTCCATAGAGACTTGGTATTTGTTATTGTTCAAAATGTTTTAAACTTTAATTGTTTGTAGGTATTCTTAATTCAAATTAATTACTATTTAGTTCTTCCAAACTCAGCCGGATAGCAAATAATTCTGCAGTGTGTTTTTGCTTTCACTGTATTTATACATTTAAAAATTACATATATTAATAGTTTTAGAATCTTAACTCCAATCTTAGTCTCATCCACTTTTTTTCCTTCTAACTCGTGAAAAACTGTTTGTATCCAACAATTATAGATATGCTTTTGTTTTCATCTTTATTTTTAATTTTAAATATCTTTTTAAAATTCCGTAAAATTTAAATTAAACTATGTAAACAGTATAAAAAAGCATTTAAATAGTGAATATTCAATACTACAATATATTTAAATTTATAACTATTATGTTTATTTGTTTAGAAATAATTAGAATTAATTTTTTAGAAGTCTTTTTAATTGATACAAATATGCGAAAAATTACATTTAAAAAAATAGAATTTTTTATTCAGTGAATAAATATTTTATGAAATACAAATTCCTCTTTGATGTTAATAATAATATAATCAATTATTATTATTATAACAATAACTAATTAGGGTATAGTATGAAAAAGATTGGTGCAAGTGTATATCGAGCAAAATTTCACACATACTATTTTCCGTCTTATTGTTTTAGTTACTCGAATAACATGTTTATAAAATAAATAAAAATAAATAAATTTTGTTTTCGCATGTGAACATTAAAAGGTGTATGGTATAGCGTATGATAATTCTTAAAAATATACTGTAAAAACGCAGTTCTTTTTTTTTTCTTTCTTTCTTTCTTTTTTTTAATTTTTTTTTTTTTTTGAATGTTTGAACTGAGTTTCATTAAAATATATTTATTTTTTCATATTGCAAATGTGTTTTAAAGCATTCTTGAGTTTTAAAATAGCAAAAAAAATTTTATTGATATGTGTACATATAAATAAACTAAATGCAATTCTCAAGAAAATTTATTTACTTACTCAGGTAGCTAAAATGGTTTTCTAATTTCAAACACTTACCTAAAATGTAAAACAAAAAATTATCCACAAATAGAGTTGGAAAATCATGTATTAATCACAAAACAACAACAAAAAAAACAATAAGAAGTTAAATTACGCAGCAAGTTAGTTTTATATAGATTTAAAGAGTTTTAAAATTTAAACAAATTTTACGAATTAAAACTGCAATTAAATGGAACTGAAATGAAACTCTGACGCAAAATTGACTTTTTTCCCCCTTCATTCCATTTTTTTAATAACGTTTCATAATTTCCATTCTTAAATATATGCTTTAGTAAATTATGTAAATTAAAATATGATACTGCAATTACAAACGCGTAATTTCTTTAATAAACTTATCAATAACTAAATAATAGTATTCTTTTCTCATTTTATCCTTTAAGAAAATTATATCTGAAATTAAGTCATTTTAATTTAAAAATCATTTTTTTAAATTATGAAAATTATATAAAACGCAAATTCTACGCAGCCAAAACATTAAATGCTCTGAAATATGTTAAAATCATTTAAAACTCATTAAATTTATACTTAACATAAATTATGCGTAAAAGAAGAAATAAACTTAACTTAAAAGCTAGGAATCTATATTCAATAAGCATGAAAGTCATCTTTTAAAAGAAGCAGTTTTTTTTTAATTTTTAGAATTTATAAGATTACTACACATTTTGCAGATTGCATTAATTTAAAGTCTTATATAACTAAATGAAGTATTTTGTTAGAAACTGTGTATGCAATAATATCATTATTATAATTTAAAATATCTTTTAAAACCTGCCTTGAAACCAGAAAAAATAGTTGCCAAAATCTGGAATTGTTTGATAAAATAAAGGTAGAAATAGTTATAATTTAAAACTTATTAAACTGAAAAAATTGATCGTAAATACAAGAACATTAACTACACGTATTTTTCGTGGGTAACTATGACTTGGGTTTCGTTATTAATACCGAAACTCATGCCGTAGGTATAGTTTCACTTTAAGTCACTCATGAATATTTTAGAATAAAAAAAATCTAAGTATTAAAGTAGAAAATCCCATACGAATAAGTGAAAAAAAAACTTTCTTAATAGAGAAAAATCATTTATATTAATAAGGGTAACTAATTAATTTAACTGACATTCACTAAATCTGTTTTCAATTAGTAACTGTGACTATGACTTACATTTCGTTATACCTAAACTCATGCCATCCCTTAAAAAATTTAAGGCGTTTTTGAAGTTTATTTGAGGTCATGCTGAGCTGTTAAGGTTGATTTGAGGTTTTTTGATGTTGGTTTCAAAAACAACCTTAAAAATTCACTGTCTTAGAAGGTTTATAATCAAGGTGTATGAAGTTATTTTATTGACAATTGAGATTATTTCAGGTTGATTGAAATCTATCTTGGAGAAACCAGCTTAGAAAAGTTGTTTTAGAGATGTACAGTTTTTTTCTACACTTCAAGCAAAAAAGTATGTTTGAGGTGTGCATAATCTCACACGACTTTAACTGAAACTATTGAGGTACTTCATGTGGTGTGAAAAAAATTATGTATTTATACTTAAGCTTGTTTTGAGGTTGATAAAAATCCAGCAAAAGGACATAAAATGACATTATACACATAAAAAGGTATTATACAAAAATGCATGCAAATTTGTTCATTTACAACCTTTAAAGTGTGTAATAAAGCACCTTTCAATTAAAAGAAAATTATTTAAGTTTTAAAAAGAGCATAACAAAGGTTTATATCTGATAGATTCACTAGAATTCGAACGTCTGATAGTTGTAAAAAATAAGCAGTAGTTAAAATTAGGTTATGTTTAGCACAAAAAATAATCTCATCAATATACTTCAATTTCAAAAGTATTTACACCTTTTATGTATCTCAAAAACTCTATTTTTTTGTAAGGGATACTTAAAATTTCACTTTAAGTTATTAATTATTTTAAATGGGATTAATTGAGTGCTAAGCAATTAAATTGAATAATAGTGTATTAAGCTATCTATTGGGAATCATTGTTAAAACCTGAAGCAAAAATTTCTCTCCCAATGAATGCTTTTGGTTTACCCTTGTGGATCTCCTTTTGCCAATAATAAGTAATCTAACCTATTATTAGTTCACCGAGGCATAACGTCTTTATGCATCAGCTTCAACAAATATTACTTCAGTTATGGAGCTTGCTGTTTCATCGTATTGATTCCCAAGTCCATTACGATCAGCCGGCATCCCCTTTTATTCCAAAGACACAGATCGGCATAGAAGATCCGAACAAGTGAGTAATTATCCCCACGATTGGCGCTCTGCGTTGGATTGACAAACATAGTACCACACATTTGGCAATAACAATTTATATTGAGCATGAGTTTGGGTTATTAAACAGGCAGAGAGCTGGGCGATTGCTAGGATTGTATAATATGGGATGAAAGCTAATTGCTGCATAGGGAACATGTGCTTCAGAACATTATCCCTCGCATTTCACTGAATAATATACGGTATTATATATCAATATGTTGTACATATTTATGCATTTCATTACAGGAAAGATAACAAACTGCCCACTGAATAGTTATGAAATAGCAAAAAAATATTACATAAATTTCGAAATTGTATTGAGTATAATCCACTTTAAAATCATGTAGGAACATTTGTGATTAAAAGTTAAAATACAGGCAAGGGAAAACGAAAGAGAGTTACAACTGATAGCTCAAGGTATTGTTTTAAATGAAGTGTTAAGTTATATAACACGTTGTCATTGTTAAGAAATAGCTGTATCATTTCCTGGTTCCTCAACGGTAATCAGAATTGACTGCCCAGATCATGCGCCTGAAAGCGGGTTTTTTATGAAGAGTGTTACAAAATGGCACAAATGCATGATTACAAGCGCTTTGAAGGATGAAATTAGGGGCAATATCTATAGGAAATTTAACCATATTTATGCAAAACTTGTTTCTGAGTTACTTGATATGCTGTTATAGGCTGTCCATAAATGACGTCACGCTGAGAGGGGTTTGTGTAATAGTAATTAATAGTTTGTGAGAAGGAAAAAAGAGGGATAACAAAAAGCGGGGCATGACACATTTCGGTTAAATTAAAAACATTTAAAATAACTGAAAAAATATTTTTATATTATATTTTTTATTTTTTTTTCAAAATATGAATACTAATTAAATTATTATTAACTTTATGCTCACAAATATTAGTAAAACAAATAGATAATGATTAAAAATAAAATGGGAATTATGCTTTAAAAACATTTTCTTTTTCGGAACTGATAAAATATATTTATGCGTTTGACAGTGAAGGCAGAGGAGGATGGTAAAGCAACGATAGTTTGTCACAAAGGGGATGGGGCTCAAAACAAATTTTAAGAAAATGTGATCGCATTTTTAAACATGTAGCTATCAGATTTGGTTTTATAAATTTTGATAAATTTAAAAATAAAAAAAAAATACATTTTTACAACAGCTTATTTTTTTTCCCTTTTATTGCTAAAAATAGCTTAATAAATCAGATTTATAATAATACATTTCGCAAAAATAATTATCTAATTTCGTGTAAAAATTTAGAGGCACTTTTTAGTATTTTGGTCTTAGTTTAGAAACCTTAAAAATATATATGATTTGATGAGTAGTTTATTAAATCTTCCAATTACGAATAAAGTCAGATACTTAATCTATAATATAAAAAAAAAATGTTAAATTAAATTTAGCGATGACAGGCATTCTTATAATTAATTCTTATTTTTAATTTAATCCGAAGCATTATAGGATTTATTTAACTTAAAAATGCACATAAATCAAAGCTTTAGCTAATTAATGCACATTTATTAGTTTCCTGAAATTAAAATTAAATGGACATTATGTCTAAATATATAAATATGAAATAAATTATGCCCATTGGTGAAACCCTTAACGCATTATCGTATTTTAGGGCTTAATATATTGGGATTTAAAAATCAACCTGGTTTTTTTTTTTTAAAGTAATGTGAAATTAAAAATAAATTTGAAATTCATTATCGGTGAAATATTCGGATATTAAGTATTTTTCATTCATTTTAAGTCAAGATGATTCACCAGAAAAGAAGGCAATTTTCTGGTGAATAATTTTTAACTTTTCTCAACATACCTTTCCTTTACGTGTAATGACGCTGCTTTATTTCTGTAAAAAGTATTTTATTTTTCTGTTCTTAAAATGCTAAGAATGAAAGACAATTAACAACTTTAACTTAAACAATGATTTAACTGATATGCTACACTGAAAAAAAAATTCCTGATCTAATTAGGGTATAAAGTACCGGAACTGTGGTTGCATCATCCGTAAAATCCGCTTTAATTTGAATAACGTAATATTTTATTAGATTGGTTCATTGATAACAAAATATTTTATTAGTACTCTTTAATTAATTAATACATAATATTTAATTAGAGTGATTAGGCTTTTGCCTGAACCAGGCCATCATGCTGATGGAAGAAGATTCAGTAATTTTACGTAATCATTACTGTAAGAATTCCAGTGCATCCCATTTTTTTTTCGGTAGCATGTTCCGGTAAAAATGGATTCAACGGTAAAAATTACCGACATCCTACCAGTCAGTACTTTTTACAGTAATTTGATCCGGAAGTTTTCTTAGTGTAACTGAATAATGGTTAATATTAATGGATTTTAGAATTTGGGACAGAAATTATCGCTACCACCCACTTTTCAAGAACTTTAACAGAATAAGACGGGACATACATATACACAAACTCATCTTTCTATTATTTATGCTTTCATTTACATTATAATACTGTAGTACAAGTTCTCAGTTTGCATCTTGTAGTAAGATAATAACTATAAAAATATATATTTATAGAAAAAATGAGGTTTTTACTTACAAAGAATTTTTTACTACCGAAAAAAAATGAAAGATTGTAAAAACGTTCACCAATGTGTTAAAACGTTCACCAATGTTTGTTGTTTGTTCACCAATGTTTTTTATTTTATGTTCGATAAACTATTGGTGCTTATCAGTTTCGTAAACGGGAATCTATGAGCAATGTGTCAATGATAATATTAGGGGGACCGGAAAGTAAAGTCGTTTCTGTGCATTTGATATTTGTTATCAAGTTTTTATTTTTAATAAATAATGTATTCACCCTCGTTAGAAACAACCTTTCAGTGCCGAATTGAAAATGAATCGAAATGGATCGAAAAAAATGAATTGGTTTTTAAGACCAACGAATATTTTATGCGGCGAAACGACATTACTTTCCGGTCCCCCTAGTACAGGGATGGCGAAACAATGGCACGCGTGCCATTTATGGCACGCGACACAATATTTTGGGCACGCCACCGATCACAAAGTTTACTATGAAGCATATTAACAATTAAATTAGAATTCACAAAAAACAAAAACAAAAAACAATTATCAGCAAAAAAATTAACAATTAAAGCAAAAAAAACAAACAATTAATAACCATAAAAAACAAGCTAACAATAAATAACAAGCAAAAAAAAAAAAAAAAATATTAACAGTCCTGCTTAAACTAACATCTTACAACCTAATATAAGTTATTTGCCATCTAATCTGCAGCAACAGAACTAACACTGATGTTACTTTAAGTTGAATTATGCATATGACTGAGACATAGCAAAATGTTTTTTTTTTTCAATAATAAATAAAGAGTTTCGAGTTGATACTATTTCGTATTATTATTTTCTCAATAATCGCGAAGTCAAAATAATTTGGTGGCACGCCTATGACCTCATTAAACAATTTTTTAGAAAAAATGGCACGTTGGTGTATAAAGGTTCGCCACCCTTGCCCTAGTAGTTTTCAAAGTATTAAGAAGAGTTATTGATTTATTGAAGGCTCAGTGGCATATTGAATTACAATAGTTTAAAGGTTAAAGGTATTGGGCTTCGATTCGTAGGGGCGTGATTCACAGTGGTTAGCCCCTGATTCTAAATATTGTAACAAACTTCATTTAGTCAGTTCGAGGCAAGGGTTCTTTGAAAATCTTTTTTTTTCGCATTGTGCGTGTTGTTATAAATTAAACTGTACCTATTTATCCTTTTCAATTATATTAAAGATAATTGAAAGGGATACATCAGTGATGCTTGCTAGCTTACAGATCTTTGTTTTTTTATTGAAAACAGTGATTATTGCACGCTTAAATAATTTGTTATTTGACATTCGCAAATTAAAATTAATTTAGCACTTTGTTTGTCGAAATTTTTTCATAGAAATCATGTCATGTCTCCGGCAATTATTTTTGATTCACGATGCGTAAGGCAAATGCAATATTCTATGTGACCATGGGGTTTCTTAAATTGAAATATACGATGCATATGCAATGATGAGATAACTCGCCATTGGTCAACAACGCTTGTGCATGAAAATATGAGTTAAATTGTCCTGCAGTAAGAATAAAATGGGAATTCCACGTGAAGAATATAATCACTGAATTAGAATTTCTAAAGGTATCTGAAACACGCGTTTAGTTTGTTTCTGGTTACGCTTTTGAAACTTGTTTATACAAAATGTAAGTATTTAAAATCAATGGTAATAAAAATTTATAAAAAAATAAGTTATCTACATAAGAGTAAAAAAAAAGATAAGTAAATTCTTGATTCTGGTAAATTGTGACCATACTATTTCAGTTTATACTAATATATTGTTGGCCGGGGTATACAGCACTATTTCAGGGTAGCAGACAAAACTGAGTATAGTTAAATTTTATTTTGGTGAGATGAAATTCTAAAAACATATTTTGTTAATTCTATAAAGTAAAATAACCGGGGAAGGCAACAAATAGTAATAAATTAAAAAATCTGAAATTCCGTGAATTTCATTAATAGTAAATGTAAATGCTTTTTAGTTTTCTACAAATTTCGTAACGTTAGCTAATTGTGATTTATTAGTTGTTTTATTTTGTGCTTTCTCCATAGAAAAAATGGATAATCGAGTTTTGGATAAAAGAAATATTCCTTTTAACTGTAAATTTCTGAAGAGCACCAGGAAAATTATTAAATTTAAAATAAATATATAATAACGCATCGTAAATCTTTAAACAGATCATAAATCCTATTATGTATTTTATAAATACTTAATAAAAATTAATTGCTAAGCATTAACATTTTTTTCGTTAGATTTTAAGACAATTAAGAATTTTTTCACGATTTTATTCAAGCTTTTATATTTATTTCTTCTTTATGCAAATCTTTTTATTGACTGCTACTACTCATTAGCTTTCAAAGAAGACAAATTCAAGAGATTAACTAGAAAATTCAATCAACTTTGGAAACATTTTTTTTTTAAATTCTTATTTTGAAAAGAGGACAAAAAAGGTTATTTTATCTCTGCTAAAATAAATTTCTTTTATATAAAATATTGATCCTTTGAGTACAGGTGCAAAACTTCAAAGTAAAAGGGGTGCAATTTTCTTTTCCACCCGTTTTGGGTACAGCAAAATCAATAAACAGAAAAAAAAGATTTATTTGGGTAATAAAATAAAAACTAAATATATCGATTCACTACATGGGCTGAGTAAACAAATAAATAACAAATACTTCCTTAAATAACGTTTGCATTAAATAAGTCGATATAGCTTATTTTGATATTTCCGTTGTAGTTTATGAAAAGTCAAGATTTAAAAGAGTAAAATACAGTACTAAATCTCTGGTTGAAGATGTAAATTTTAAATATTAAATCTGTACTATTTTAAGCACTTTGCGATATCATTATTTGATTTGCCTCTTAGATATTTTCGACAAAAACGCAAAGAAATAGTATCTAAAAAATAAATAAAATAATTATTTATTTCTTAGGATAAATAATTATATCAAAATTATATCATATTATATCTTATTATATCATATTATATCATGCTATGGCATATAATATCATAACATATCTCAGTATATCATATTATATCAAGATTATATCATATATCAAGACTGTTAGATGCGTTTGAATACCTTTTGTTTAACCTTTTCTTTAAGTATCTTTTTTACAAAGAAGAAAAAAGTAACATACAGTGTAAGTCAAACAAAGTAGTCATAACATAAATTTATAAACAAAAACACGAGCACTAAGTGTACTAACATCAATTTAAAGTAATTACGTTAATGTAGATGCTGCAGTGTTAAATTAAAACACCATGAAGAAAGCTTGAATAATCTTATCTAAAGTGTCTAATTTCCATATAACAATTTCATTTTACATTTCTAATTTCAATATTTTAAGTTACATTTAAAATGTAAAAGGAAGAAGTTCACTGAATAACAAACTATTGGTTTCGGTCGTAGCTAAAAATGGCGAATCGTGGTGTAGATTTGAATGCTGAAATACTACCTCAGCACAATGTGGGGTAGTACTCCACGTTGCACTGGGAAAGTATCACTGTGCATCGTATAACTGGGGTAGTACCATTGGGGTAAATTTCTATTCATACATTCTTTTATAGATATATAATTTAATTAAAACGTAAACTATTTTTTTTCTTTAAAAATCGGTGTTTTTTTAAAAATAATAATAGTTTGGTAAAAACATCTGAACTTAACCTAAAAAATGTCGAAATATAACCACCCTGAATACTTTGTGAACTAATGATCGGATATTCACATTATAGAACTCAATCTTAACGGTTTGAGAGTGTGACCTTAAATATGCTAATTATATAGAACAGACGATATCTGCTGAGATACAAAAATTTTCTTTTTCAGAATAAGCGTATCTTTTTCTTCAATGGATTTGGATTTCTTAAACCCAAAATATAGGGGAAAGCCTCAATCTAGGAAATTTGACCCCAATAATTCACTCAGGATATCTGTCCAAAGTTCAGACCCTTTAATGTTAATTTTACTTTTTGTGTATTTCACAGTATCTTAAGAAATTTTTAAGCGAATTGAATTTTTTTTTTTTTTTGCACATAACTATAAAATTTATTTATCCAAAGATGCCTCCATAAAAAATACAACCTTTAGTAAATATGTATTATTTTTAACAATTTTATTTAATAATCGACAAAAGCATTTTGAATTGTAGGGTAAACAAATTTTTACATAAGTTTAAAAAATGCAATTTTAAATGGCAAAATACAATTTTTGAGCGAAATCGCTTGAATAGCTCCTAGGAAATTGAATTCTTTATTGATTTATTAAAAATCCCCTGGAACCATTTGAGACTGAGTACTGAAACGCAAAGATCCGATCATTATATCAAAGTTATTTAGGATGGTTCTTTTATTTTTTTGCGCACTGTACGTGGATTAACTCTAGAGTGGCTTACAGTTTAAATGTTCATTTAGCTTTGATTTTCTTTAGCTAACAGAAACTATTAAAAAAACGCATTTTAAAATATTAAAAACAAATATCTATTTAAAAAAAAACTTTTCTCGTGATAAAAGGAAAGGTCTTAAAATTTACCTATTTTCTATCCAAATCACGTAGACTCAAGTGTTCTTTAAAACAAGAGAGTTCCCTTTTTTGTTGTATTGATGGCATCTTCTCTTTCAAATTTAAATCTTCAGAAAATACTTCCCCCTCCCCACAAAATACCGGCAATACGCTTTTCGAGATAAAAAAATGGGATGACTACCCTATTTGAAGTACTTTGCACTGTAAATAAAGTCTTATTTTGACGCATATTCGTAGTCATGGTGACCAATATTATTCCACCTCTTTATTTTTCCTGGAATGGTCTCTGAAATTCGTGGACTGTAAGAAAGTCTTATAAACCCCTGTTAAACTTATTTAACGTTTTTCATTCGTAAAGAGGATTATAGAAATACTTCATTCGAGTGATAAAAAAAAATTGCACTAATAAGTTTTGGGGACTATATTTAAATTGAAATTTGCATTAAGCTCTGTAAATATAGTTTTAGTTCTGGAAGTGATGAGAAAAACCATAAAATATTTTGAGCGGTTATTAAATAAAAGTATCCATGAACGAGGATTGGATTCCTGTTAGGAAAAAAAAGTAAAGCCAAAAACACTACGAAAAAATTTAAATTATTGATTTTTTATTGTCTTCAAGATATATTTTATTTTTATTTTATAACCGTCGTTGAACAGCCGACCCAATTTCATGGGTTTACGACTACTAATGTTCAACTCCGTAGCCTTGTAATTTTGAACTAATCCAGAACACAAGGGAACTCCTGGATCAGTACCCCCAGAGGTATAGATTTGTTATGGGAACTTGGAGGACTTTGAGACTCGACAGATTTAACGTGCATCAGTCTCCATTTACTACACAGGGAGTCTTCGGCCGACGAGGATCGAACCCACGACCTCTTGGACATGGGCCCAGTGCCCTACCGACCCCGGCCTCTTCAAGATATATTGTTGAAAATGTATACAACTAACAAAAATACGTACGCGCACACACACACGCACTAAATATAAATATAAATACAAAAAATTGTTTATGCCAAAGCAAAAATGAAATTTTAGAAAATGTAGCATTATTTTCTATTACTATAATTTCATTTTATAACCGTTGTGGAGCAACCGAAAAAATTCTAAATTTACGACTATCAATGTTTAATTCCTTTGCCCTATAATTTTAAACAAAACCCAGAAGAAAAAGATACTTCTGGATCTAGCATTAGAAGTAAATTACCTTTATTTAGGATTTTTTTGATGGGAGTAACCCGCATTTCCGTTACACCGAGAGAAAAAACTGAAAAAATCAATGATTAGCCCTACAGCAAGGGGATTCTAACCCGTAATTCGTTCATCACTGATGATATTTCACGTCAACCCTATGGTCGGTCCAACCCTGGAGCAGAATTCGTATCAACCAGCCACTATGGGATTGGAACCTTGGTCACCTCATTGTGAGGCGTATGCTCTATCCCCCGACCTAGCGTTGCTCTATTATTGAAAATATTTTTGAGTAATAAAATTTTAGATACAAATGGGATCGATCTTTGTTTGATACTTTTAAAAGATATAAAGATGGTCGAGTTGAAGCCACTTGAACTTACCTTGTATCAATTGACAAATTAATTGGGATTAGCAAATAAAAAGCGAAATGGGAGAAAATGCATTCTCGTTATTCAGCAACCACAAAACGCACACGATTGATTAATTGTTTCAGGACAACTTATCCAATTCAGGGTCACATGTTTAACATATCTCTTCTTATTGATAAAATATAACTCCATTAATTTTTCATTTTAAATAGTTTTTTTTTATTGTATTTCAAACATTTATGCCCATGCTTATCATTAAATCATCAAAATCAGATCGATGGGTCAAAACTTCTCGCGATCACAATGTGGATCACATTGCCACCCTCATACAAATATTGTTGAATGATATGGGTGAGTCTTAACGTTCATAGCCTAAATTGGTCAACAACTTACTGTTGTAGTACTATATTTCGTTATAGGGAATAGTAGGGTAGAGGATATGAAGCAAGTTGTTGACAAATACTAGCAGGGCTAGAAACCTTGACCATGGTATTAATAATTAATCGCTAAGAATTTATAGCATGGAGTATTCATAAACACTTAAGTATTTGTCGGAAAGATGGTTAAATTACAATTTATTTGTTATTTTACAATATTAAATAAAACAGTCAAATAACCAAAAAAGACTGTATTCAAAATATCAACTGTAAGAAAAATTGTCTAGTGACTATTTTCACCTAATACATTTAAACAACCAGGATTTTAATTCATGGTTCAACAACCAGAATAATCAAAATATTCGGTTAATTTATCAGGTTTAGGCCCACCTCATGAAGTCTTTTAGTGTTTTGCTGCTGGGTGCCTACTGTAGCCGAGAGGACTAATTTGTAAATCTAATAAAGGACTAAACCAGGATTCGTATCCTAGCTTCGCAATATTTCTCCCATTCCTTCAAGATATGATGAACTTTCAGTATACCGCATTCCCAAATTGGTGACTCTGAACTATTACAATAAAAACTCTCATTCACGCATAGAAGGTAACCACAGAGTTGCTTGAAACAAAAAAAAAGTATAGTATTTTTTATCTCTTATGATATATAGCATAACCAGATAAACTAACTGAGCCACATTCTAAGATTCATTTGACATAACACTACTAAACTATCATCTAACTCAAATGTCTAATACCAAATGAAAATCCTAGCTCCAGAATTCAATTTAATAGTTGAATTTCATTTACAGATTTGAAAGCATGCTACTTGTAAATGGTTATAAAACCATGCAGTTTTGCTGCATTTTTTTTTAACCAAACCCATTGTAAACAATTTAAAAAATGTAAAGGTAGAGAAATGTTCCTAATCATAAACTTTGATTGCTGCCGGTTATTTCACCGTAATTTTAGAAGAAAGATAATTTGCGTAATAATTGAAACATCATGGGATAGATTGACATAATTTTATTGTTAACAGTGAAAGGGGCATAATTGTCTCCCTTTAATGCATTACGTCAATGCAGGTTATCTTCATCAAATTTGCAATCTGCGAAGGGCATTTAAATAAACATTATTCTTTTTAATTCTTATCGAGTTTAAAATTACTAGAATATAGAGGTTGGCTCTTTTGTAAACAATATTTACATGAATCGTTAATTGAGGGTAAATAAGGAATAAATAGTTTTAAAATCATGAGTTTCATAACACTAAAGATAATCTTGATCGTACCCATTGATGTAGATGCAAGCTGTACAGCTACCGAGATAATCTGGCGGAACATCACAACTCAACTCTATTTCTATCAAACACCGGTAAGTGCAAGTTGCAGCATTTAAAAATGATATTGAAGAATAGAATATTTTAAAAAATTTTAACGTTTAATTTTGAAAATTCTTTTAAGACAAACTAATTCTTAAAGTACGGGAGCCATTGAGAACAGGTGAATATAATTTACTAATTAACGTAGAAAAATTACTTTAGAGTTTGTAAATAACGATTCGATAACTTCAAAAGCCACTTATTTAAAAAAAGAAACTCGTCAAATTATAATTAAGTTAAGAAACTCACAGATGTGAGAACTTAGTTCGAAATAAAATGCAAACTATTTTTAAATTCCTCTAATACATGAGACCAGTGTGAAATCCATGATTTTTACGAGAGGGTTCAAATTTAACTATACAAATAAATAAATGAGTTCTAATTATGCAATGATTTGGTTAAGGAATGCGGTTAAGGAAATGGGCGAAATTGGGAGAAAGTTTCTTCCCTACACACAGTTCCACTATCTATTAACATTGGAAAACCGGTTTTGCTATGCAGTGAAGACTGCAGGTTAAAATACGACTTTCTACGTGCAGAACCGTCAGTGGGTTAACATTTTTAACTAATGAAGCTTTAGAATCTTTTGATCATTCAACATTTTCAGTAATAAAATGTACATAATACCAGCCAAAAATGATATTTGAGAGTGTATTTTGTGAATGATATCTTATTAGAGATAGAAAGGATTTTTTAAAGTTAACGGCAGACGAGAGGAAATAAATTTATGCTATTTGTCTAGCTATCTTTACTTTCTTCCGAAAACTGAAAGCTCTTAATTTATCATTCCGTTATTTAAAGTTTCGATGAGTCAAGATAAGAACTATTTACAATCTAAAGAGCTTTAACCATGACTTACTCAAAAGATTGAATTTTCAGTATAGAAATAGCTTTGCTTTCGTGATAGTTCATACTGAGATATTTTATTTTATAACCGTCGTAGAACAACCAACCCTATTTTGGGCTTACGACTACTAATGTTCAACTCCTTAACCTTGTAATTTTGAACCCAATTCGGAAGATCAAGGACTTCTGGATCAATTATTGTGAGAAATTTGCCTCCTTGGGGGAACATGAACATCTTTGCGTTACACGGAGAAGAAAACCGTGAAAACCTCCCGTGGTTCGTCTGACCGCAAGGGGACTCCAGTCTATGATCCGTCTACCACTGAGGATATTTTACGTCAGCACTGTGTTCAGTGCGAGCCGGGTGCGGAATTCGTATCCACCAGCCATCGCTGGGATTCGAACCAGGAACAATGAAAAGCGAACGCTCTATCCCATGAACCAACACTGCTCCATACTAAGAAATTGTTACCGCCTTAATAATAACAGTTTAGTTGTGGTCAAATTTATTGCTCTCTCTTTTTACGTGAGTACCAGCACTAAATACCTAGCTTACTCTTTTCATATGTTCAATTGCGTCGAATACCTAGCTTTCTCTTTTCTTATGTTCACCATCACTTAATACCTAGCGGTGGAATCTTATACTGCTTATATCCTATGCTAACATGAATTATACTAATCTCAGCCAAACCACATGTTAATATATCTTTTCTGTTGTAATAATTGAGAAGTATTTTCGAGATTTTATTTTGCAGAGCAACAAATAACATAAACACAAATAGTTTCAATCAAAAGTTCAGTAATTTAATTGATGTATTCTCGACTGAAAGAAAAATTATAACAGTTAGTTCTGTAGTTTCAATAAACATCAAAGATTCTTTTTAAACATACTTTATATTTTTAAAAGTTAAGCACGTCTGTTTTAGATTTTTAAAAAAATCTATACAAATTGCATTTATTTTTCTTGCATTTTTTTTTTTTTTAGATTCATCTATATATAATTTCGTTTTGAATTAGAATGAAAACAATATATTTCATTCAATAGACGACATTAATCAAACTTTTCAAAAGACTCGATAAAAGTTTCACTTGCTTATTTAAAATAAGAGTTTTAAATCACAAAAGAGTAATTAATTAAGAATAGTAAATAGCTCCCGATGAATTTTCAGGTACCTGTTTTGAATAAAAAAAGATTAATTTCCTTGCCGAAGAAATTGCATTTATCTGCATTACTTGTCAGAAGCAATTGCACAAAAGCATATAATTAATAAAAAAATATTGGCAGAATTAAATGCAGAATAAGCTACTTAATCGATTTTCTTGAGGAAAAAGCCACGTGTCGTGTCTGTCACATCATGCAAATATATTGATTATTTAAAATATGAATTCAACTCTAACTTCGAAAGATATTAAATTCAGATTAAACTAATGAACATTTTTTTACATCAGTATTTTAAAAAATCTATTTTATTTATTGAATGAATAATTTTAAAACCAGCTTGATAAAATTGTGTTTTAAAATTAATTTTGCAATTTTTATTTTCAAAGAACGATGTTTATTGTTCTATCTAAGACTGACTAATTTTGAAGAATATTTCTTTCTTTTTCCTTTTAAGAAAATTTTTATGCCTTTTTTTTAAAAAAATTGACCAAATGCAGGTTAGTTCTTTATAAAAAAAACATAATAACCTCAAAACTAAATAAATAAGAAAAATAAAATACTTCAAATAAGATTTTTCTAACTAATAAAAATATAAACAATACCAGTGATGAATACTATTAATAGTAATAATAATGAATTATAATAATAATAATAATGAATTATAATAATAATGATGATAATAATAACAGTAATAATAATAAAGAATATTTTCTTAAAAAATGATCATCATAATAAAATGTAACTTATCGAAAAACTGAAACGTTCCAAGAAATAATAATTATTTTAAAATTACTTCAGTCTTTTTGTTTTCTGAAAACATTATACTGAAATTCAAATGTGTTATTGGAAAATGCTGTCTCCCTCAAAATTTCAAAAAATATATCAGATTGTAAAACTTATCTTATCATATTTTCTATTCTTAATCTGTTTTTCAGAAATCAGCTTAGAGAATTTGGAACACGTTGTTAATTTACATTGTTTAAATATAAGTCTACATTACACAGTACTTAAAATAAATAATTTATCACTCTTAGTATTTAAAATTCTGCCTTTTTTTAAATTGATATACTTCAATTTTTACTTATATGCTTACATTAGAAAAACAAAATTTGCTTGCACTTCTATGTTTAAGTTTCCAAATGCAATAAAACCAATTTTTTCAAAAATGCCACTAGTGCTTATGTAACATTTAATGGCATTCCGCTAGACATTTTAGAAGATAATTCGTTACATCAATACTGAAAAACTGTTCTTTTAAACCATTTGTTAACCAGATTTGCGTATTCTCAGGATTATTTACCACTAAATACAGTGAGAATGTATCGAAACTTATGATTTCCACCTTTATGCGAGAAAAAATTATAATTCTATCGTAATAAGTTTGGAATCTTATACTAGGTTTTAAAATCAATAGTCTTACCGTGGAGCAAGATCTTTGCAACACTTCGGCAAGATTGTTACCAAATAAGATGGGCAAATTAAGTCTGTGCTGCCGAGATTCCGAGTACTGTGGTACTAAATTCAAGACTCATTCTCGATTCTCTCCTTTTCTTTTAATTTTTACTCAGCAATGATTGATAACACAATAGTACACTCCTACATTCGGAAATTTTCGTACCTAACTTCTCAACGTGCGAGAGCATGTTATTGAAGTGGCAAGTGTTAAAGAAAAAAAGCGAATCTTATTGATCAGCACAACACTTTTTGTGGATTAATTGATGTTGAGGATGTGATTAATTTAAAATAGAAGGAATTATCTATAATATGTAATAACGTTTCAAACTTTATATTTAAACACTTGCTTAATATGAAGCTGAGTAAATAATTTCGAAACTTGATATCTTATCAATAGTACCAGGAAGTTACTTTTGTGATCTGTTTTATAGCGTCATACATACTAAAGCTTGATTTCTGGTCGTATTCATAGTATTGGTCATGGTGAAGACTTTATTAAAGCTGGAGTCATTGGTGGTTGAATGACGTCATCAACCATCGGCAAGAAATATTAGTAAATATACTATGATATAGACCAGGGCGGTCCAACTGCAAAGAGCCCACGGGCCAGAATTCCGGTCACTGATCACCTGGCAATCCGCAGTTTGAAAAAAGTTGAACAATACCCTCTTACCTCTTATACAATAACAATTAATAGTTGAATTATTAATTATAAAACAATGGAACAGAAGGATTATGAAACGAATTGCTTACATTTTAATGGGAAAACTGAAGAGGATCAGCCTGAATAAGAAGTTGGCAGGCCACACAATATGTGTTGGCGGGCCACATGCGAAACGCAGGCCGCCACAGTTGGACAGCCCTGATATAGACCAAATTTTCTAAAACTGTGGGTCTCGGACACAAATAGGATAATATTTTAATTTTTTTTTTTTTTTTTTTTTAATTTTTTTTTTATTTTTTTTTTTTTAAATCTTTTGCAATATTGATATTTCTTTAATTTTACAATTACCAAATATTTTTCAAAATGCGACTGAAAATAGATAAAAATAAGAAGATAGAGACAAAAAAAGACATTTTTGTTGTAGTATATTTTAAAGTGTAGATTTGCGCAATGGGAATCTTATAGAGTCTCACAAAAGTTTCGTAAATATTATAGGGTTCCAACACTAAATCTTTAAGATACCCTATTGTAGCTAAATTAACCTCAACAAATTATTGTGACGTGCAACTAATTTTAGTATTGCTCTAATACACACATAAAAGTGCAAATATTATATTTCGTAGCTAGTATTAATTTTTAGATCTTCTCTGTGCACCTCGCGTATCCACGCTGTAGTAATATGTTCCCTGACGGCTTTAATATCTTAATCTGAAAGTGCTCTTGTCGATTTTTGAGATTTAATAAAACCTTATGATGAGGCAGCCTGCATCTAGGTTGAAGCATATCGAGTAATACTTGAGATATCTTCTGCAAGAAGATAACAATACAGAAACTTTAGAACGTTTTTCTTTTCTACCTCGCCATGAATAAAGTAAGAAAAGAGTAGGCAGGACCATACACACGCATGTGTATTTATCTTAGGACTTTCACTTTATAGTCTCACTTTTATAGTTTTTTCAATAAAATTGGTTTAATTTTAAGCAATTCTTCATTTGTGATAAAAAAAAACTAAGAAGTATATACTCGAAAAATTTCCGAAACACTTTGTAAAGGATTATTTTCAGTTCAGAATTAAAAAGACGAGTTAGCACTGATTATAAAACATGTTAAGCAAGAAACGATTATCTAATTTTCTAGCATTCTATTATTCAAAATTTTCAGTGTAATTCCTAATAGTAGTATTAATCAAAAATTATAATTTCTGAAAATGTATCCTCTTAAAACCATTCTTCGTCAAATATTAATTTTCTAAACAACATTTTCCCAAACGAGATTTCTAGCATTTCATATAGGAAATGCATTGCAACAATCCTTTAAAATTAAAAGTTCAGCATTAAAAGAGTGAAAATTTTAGTCTAAAACTCAGTTATAAAGTCGATTTACTCTTATAACGACTTATATTTTGAATTAACTTCAAGAAATTAATTTATTTTATAGCATCCCAAGTCCAAAACTTCTCCTTCTCTGAAATAAAGTTATGCATTTTGCTGATTAAAATAATAAATTTTGCTTAATTCTTGCCCTGTCGCAGTTTACATTTTATTCAAAATGCTTAAATCCAAACCAGTATACATCAATGGTTCTCGTCTGCCGCGTGTTTAATGCGAGAATTTAAGTGGATTAGGTTTTGAAGCGTTGCTTTACATATGTAATCGATGCTTTTGGGAGGACCTTCATTAGTAAATTAACATATATGGAGATGAATCCGGACTACTAGTCAAAGTAGAACTATTAATTCAGTATACGAACGATTTCTCAGTTTTTAATCCTTATTATATCATTTTTTAAACTAAATAAATTTTAAAGTTATCTCAAGTCATTAAGTATTACAAAACTAATCATAATTTCAAAAAGAATAAAAATAGGAAGAAGAAAAAAAAAACTAAAATGAATGAATAAATAAGAAACACGGTTTTTCTAATTAGGGAAATTAAGGACAGCTATATATTTAATGTAATTCTTGAATCATTCTGATTTCAACAATGGTGTCGAAAACATGTCATTAAATCCCAAAAAAACCTTTACTATATGTATCATTATTATTTTTAAATCGCATTTATATTGAAAATTATTAAAACTGACATTCTATGTAGTTTGTTTTTGTTTAAAATTTTTGAAAATATATCATAAAAATTAAAACGAAGCAGTTACGGAATTTTATTATTTCAATGAATGGAATTTTTATTATTTTTTTCTTATACGTTGTTTTATTATTTTAAATTTGCCGAGTAAATATTGTTGATAGTGCAAAAATCTCTACAGTTCTTGTTATAACTCATATTTTCTTTCTCTTCAAGTTCAAAAATATTTTATAGAGTATTTTGTTAAATAAAACCACGACAAAAGATGAAGAGGTACATTTCCAATCGAAGTCAAATGCAAAACAGCAGAAGGAAGGATAAAAACAGAAATGAAAGACACAAGAAGAGAAAAAAAAAAGTTTCATTTTTCATGCGCAATTCTTGTCTATTTTTAAAAAAAAAAAAATTATTCTCTCTAGTAAATCGATCTAATTTTCGAATAATAATATGGAATAGCCTACTTTTAGTGACCAGTTTCGTTGTACATATGAACTCGTAGCTGGGTGAACCTCTTACTTCATCTTGGCAATATGTAATGAGAATAAATCATTAAAAAATTCAATTACAGCTATACTGGATTCCAAAATTTAGAGTATTAATGAAACTCCAAGAACTATTGAATTATATTGAATTATATTTATATATAAATGTATACATTTTTAAAATATATTTTTGCTTGAATTTTTTCCTAGCTTTATAGTTTTCAAAATACAAAACTCACGTTTTTCTTTTTCTTAGATATTAAATTCTCAATTATTTTCGAACAGAAATTAGTAATGACGCAATTTACCTAATTAACATTTATACTCTTTAGTTACAGTAATAAAGCAAAATGGTTTCAAATGAATTGTCTGCATATTTTGCTTCTATATCACTTTTGAAATCGAAACACGATCTTGGCTTTGCGCCATGTTCCAAAACACTAATAGAGAGTTATTATTCTCGACTTTGCTCAAAGAGTCACGTAGCTTGTATGTTGTCGAGGGAAATATTTTTCAATTTTAACAGAAATAAAAGAAACGAAGTAGCATTTTGAATTATTATCATTTTTGCTTTGAACTGTGCATTTAAATAGCACTAATAATTTTAATACTCTACAATTTAAATATTTTGTTAAATTGAATTATAGGCTGAAATGTTTTTACCTTTTATAAATAATTTAAATGGCTCTTGAACAGCTTGCATACGAAAGCAAATAAAAAAGAGTTTATAAATATTTAATTATTTACTTTTAATTTTAAATTATTTAAATTAAGATTTATGTAAAACTGATTCACCCAAAAATATGTTTCACAAATTCTTATAATATTTTGAGGTCAAATTTAGTTTATCAATTACATTTTGTAAACTTTTTTTTTACATAGTAAAGGTTTTTTTGGGATTTAATGACATGTTTTCGACACCATTGTTGAAATCAGAATGATTCAAGAATTACATTAAATATATAGCTGTCCTTAATTTCCCTAATTAGAAAAACCGTGTTTCTTATTTATTCATTCATTTTAGTTTTTTTTTTTCTTCTTCCTATTTTTATTCTTTTTGAAATTATGATTAGTTTTGTAATACTTAATGACTTGAGATAACTTTAAAATTTATTTAGTTTAAAAAATGATATAATAAGGATTAAAAACTGAGAAATCGTTCGTATACTGAATTAATAGTGCATCCCTTTAAAATAAAGACAATTTGGAACAATGTTATTGCTTGATGATAACTTCTGATTGTTAAAAATTACTAAAACCAATAAGTTTTCACGTACATATCCTTTTCGGTAGGCTGTAATAAACTATTTGTAAGTAAATGTCTTGATACTAATCATAGTATATTGAATAAAACAACACCTATCAATGTAATAGCTGTGTTATTAAAACTAAAAGCAAAATTAGCTTTAAAAATAATAAGGATAGTCTTTTATGGTTTACATGGATAAATAAATAACGTTTCTCTATTGATATTGATTAAGAAATTTATTACAAAACTTTTTTATGTATGTATGTACCTATCATTAAAAATATTGAATAAATTTATTGTAATTCATGAAAATAATTGGCAATGACACTAATATTTTTGTAATAATTTTCGGCGAACAAAATAATGTCGGTTTTTATTTCGAATGCCATAAAAAATTTCCAAACTATTATTGATGTAGGTAATGCTTTATTCAATGTGCTATTAAATTCTTTTAGTGTTTCCGTAGTTATGAGAAACTATTTTACCAAGGTGTATAAAATAGGAACTGTACTAATAGATTTATTACCGCCATCTGAGATTGTTAAGTACCTTAATATTACCATCCTATACATTTTCATGGCACACCTATATATATATATATATATATATATATATATATATATATATATATATATATATATATATATATATATATATATATATATATATATATATATATATATATATATATATAACCTTTACTTTTTTATTATTTTTCTGTGTGATTTCATAAAATAAGAGTCACCACAATCTGAACTACCTAAATGAAAGTTCACCTCACTAAAGAAATATGATTTATACACATATTATTATTTAAAATTTTATATTCAGGCAGGGCTCCATAGTAAACTTCAATTTAATTTAATTAGTTCTTGTTCAGTTTCCATTAATTAAGGTTTATATAGACACGCTTTAAAACGCAAGTATCAATAAAAGAAACAGATCGTTTCAACAATTTTTTAAATATGAATGAAATTTGTAATACCATTGTCGTTTATCGTCAACTTATTAAGGTTGATTTTACTTGTGCATGAAAACATGATATATATGAAACCAAAAATAAAAGGTAACGCAAAGATAAACCAAACAAAACGTCCCGGAAGCAAGTGCTTAATCTGCAAGAATATGTTTACTTTTTTTTTTTTTTTTAGTTTACTTCTTTTATCTTTTTTGTTTATTAGATATCGTTTTGCCTTTTTTGACTGTTTGTATGATTAAAGTTATGTTCCATATTACGTTTAAAGAGTGTTGTACATATATCTAAGAACACATACGCTTATGTACAATACCAAAATATATTTAACTATAAATAAGAACATGCGATAAACTAATTTTTGATTGATTCGACCTGAAAGTAAGCAAATCACCTTATAATAAAATATTTATCAAATCTCCTTCTTTGGGATGATGAGCGCGAACTAGTTTTAAAATAGACAATCAGGTCCGAGTCTTAGAATGTATAGACACCAAATTTCGTACTGATGAAAATGAAATTGTGGATTTGTATAAGTTACATGCTCACATGCATAAAAAATTCTGCTTTATTCTGTTTTTCTATTTTGTTTTTAAATTTAAAAATGCATAACATTTTGCATTAATTTACCCCAAAAAATAAACATTGATTAAAATTTAACCTTTCTTCCAGGGCTCGAAAAACCGCCCGTACTCGGCGGTCAAAAATTCCCCGCGAACAACGAATTTCTCGAATCCGACGTCCGCGCGGACGGCCATTTCCCCGTTAAAGTTCGTGATACATTTTCAATTTTTATTATCTTACAGGAGTCTATCGCCTCACTTCTATAATGATCCTCTAATCTAGAAATACAGCAGCATACTGCGCTTGGTGAAATTGATGTTTTCTCTGTCTGGGAGTACTGCAGCGGTTGAAAGGAGCTTTTCAGTAATGAACTTACAAAAAACACATTACTGGTCTTAACAAGATGCGTCATATTTGATTTATTTAATAAACGCAGTACCCTCGGATAAATGGACTTTCCAGATAACTTGACCTTTGTCATTTAAATTATTTCATATAAGAAATAAATTATTTCATAAAATAAATACTAGGTTACAATTAGTAATCTAGTATTTCTTTTATTACTGTATAATGTAATCCTAGTATTTGTAATCCTAGTAACTACTAATTCATTGTGCAATTTATATGATAAATGTTTGTAATAAATAAGGGAAAATTATATTTTTATTTATTTAGAAGTGCGGGTTAGTTTCAAAGCAGGATGGGTACATTGTTGGACAAGTCATCCTCGGGGACGGTAAAAATTTCCGAGTTTTTTCGAACCCTGCTTTCTTTCTAATAGATAACTAATTCCGAAGATTACTTATAAATATATTTCAGCTAACATAACAGTTTCTAGTTTTTGTTATTAATGCAATTTTATACAGTAAAAGAATGGCAAAATAAAACAAAACAAAAAGAATCATCTCCAGTGTTGAAAATTTTATTCATTGTTTTAAAAGAAGACATCGCTTATACTCTAGAATTCCAGTTTTGTAATTCAACACATTTACAGATAAAAACATCTTTTGTCTGAATAAAATAGCTCTTACTACAACACAATGTTTCAATTTCTTAAAGGAAACATCAGATTTTTTTCTACGCTTAGCTACATTTTGAAATTGAAAGCGCAGTTTGTTAAGGTATCTGACTAGTGCAAAAACATGATTTTGGTCAAAATTTGGGAAAATGAATTGATTAAAAATTCTGAATTTCTCCACGTTTAGCTTTCTAAAAATATTTTACCTTTGTATATATATACTTAATATTTTACACTACAAATATTTAAAAAGTTATAGCAGTTTTTGTGGCTAGAATTAATAGACTAATAATTTAAGTCTCTAAATGCGATTATTTTAAAATCAGATTTTTTCTCAATGTACACCACCTTTAACACGACATCTCATTATATCTTTAAACTAATTGTCTACAATTTTTCATGAGTGTTTATGTCTATAGTACGTATGTTTTGAACTACAGGCTAAGAGGTAAAAGTAGAATTTAATTTTTTACGCATCTTTTTTCTCAAATATAAGTACGAAAATTTTTATACATTTATTTTCTTATCTACATTGATCCATAACTCAATAGTATATAAACTTGCTTTTAAGGTAATAAATCTTAACATAGCTGATCACCTTCTGAATAATATCCTCAAAGAATTTTTGGCTTTAGGAGATAGAAAATGTTTTTACTGTGTTTAGCGTATATGCCCTGTTTTTTACCTAAAAATAATAATTAAAAAAATTATATTAGTAATAATTTTTTTCCAGTTTTATAAGCTTTTACACATTATAAAACAAATAAACTAGTCTTAATTTTTAATTTTTTTAAAAAAAAGCTGTCGAAGCTTCAGAGAAGCAAACATAATGGAAAAATAAACCTTTCTAAAGGTAGAATTTTTTATCAATAAATATTTTTTTTTATCCCAAAATATATAGACGAATAAAAATATTACCTGTTTTCATGCTTTAATTATAATTACTTTGTAGTTTTTTCATCAATATTTAAAAGTTTTTGAAACACATTATAGTTCAAAAAGACAACAAAATAAAAAAGTATATTTAAAAGAATTTTTAATGCACATTAAAAACTTAATACTCGTATGTAATCGATAAAAACCTTCTTTGCAGCGTGGTTTAGTGTCACTTCAATTTAAAGTGAAGCGCCAACCATAAATTAAATATTTATAAAAGAACATTTCTACAGAGAAAATCCATTTAATACCAGTAAGTAAATAATACTACAAAAAATAAAAACACAAAGTTGACGGTAAAGCACTTTATACTAGCCTACTGTTAACAGTAAAAAAAGAGGAAAATATTTACACCTCAGGGAATAAACAGCATTACTTTATCCTAAGTTTTGTGAAGCAATAAAATAATTTTAAGCCACGTCAAAGAATCCGTTGGAGTCTAATGAAGATTTATAGCTTACCTTTAAGTACTCTGTGATAATTAAACTAATCAGGATTATTAAATAGTTTATATGAATTCTAAGTTTACGAATTTCATTTTCTAAAAAAAAAAAAAAATAAGAAAATGTGTGATTTTATTTATTTCACAGTTGTATTGAAGATTACATAAACTAGGTTTAATTAAAACTATCACGTTCATAAGTAAAAATTGTTTCTTTTAGAATTTAGTGTATTTAATTGTTTTTTTATGATAAAAATTTAATTAAAAACATGAAAAACTGACACGACTTAATCAGTGATAATCTGCAGTTTAATATGGAAATATAAAATGACAATGCAAATTTTCACTTACTTTTTTAAATTAAACCTTTAAATCACGTACCTTAAACCTTCAAATCAAAAACCAATTGGAAAATAATAAAAATGTATGGCTTACTTAAGTACTACTATAACTAAACTGTTCAGAATTATCAAATAGTTTATATGAATTCCGTGATTACGAGAATATTATTTTTCTAAAAATAAAAATAAATATGCTGTGTGATTTAGTGTATTTTGAAGCATTAAAGATTGCATAAACTCATCAGTTTATTCAAAACTAAAACTATTTTCAATTAATTTTTTTCTTTTTTTGCATTTAATGCATTTAAATATTTTTTATTTTACTTAAGTACTATGTTATTATTAATTCTGTTTAGAATTATTGAACATTTTATATGAATTCAGAGTCTGTTCGACGAGAATTTTTTTTTCCTAAAATGAAAATAAACTGTACAGCTTTATAATTAATATACTTGTTATCTAGCAGTAGTAAAGATTACAAAAGCTTCTACCTTAATTAAAGCTAAAACTTATTTAAATAATTGGTTTGACGCTGATGATTGCTTCTTTAATTATTTGAATTTTTCTTTATTTTAACTTTAAAATGGCATTTTAAAAATGTGCAAAGTTAGATTTAAACGATTATAAATGAAAAATAAAAAATTTAACTATTATATTTTAAAAAAAAATTGAGATTATTATAATTTGAATTATAACAATATTTAACAGGGGAAGATATTGTGCCTAGAACCAGTGTAAATACTCGTGGAGGAAGTTTTTATTTAGCATGTATCGTTAATTTCTGTATTCTAGTGTTTCTAGTGTTTATTAAGTAAGGTATTAACTTCTGTTTTACTGATCATAGATAGTTTTGCACGCGGAATTCTGGTAAAATTACCTTAAAATTCTGGTAAATTTCTGTTAAAAGAACGTAATTCTGCTTATTAAAATCAAACTATACATTATTTAAACCATTCATATAGTAGTTTCTTCGTTCATATGGTATCATTTTTGTGGCAATTCTTTTTTACAAAGTTATAGTTGGTATAACCACGCATTTAGTTAAAAATTACATAAACTAAAAAGTAAATTTAATTGAATAAATAGTTTTTATGCCATACTCTAAGGTTCCATTATTAGTAATAAAATTTACCAAACTTTGTCAAACTTTATAAAACTACAGTTTATTGTTAACTTTATTCAGAGTGCTTCCGTAAAATTACCGAGCTTTTTGATGTTCCCATTGAGCTTAAAACATGGTAAATTTCTGTATATTTTGGAGATTTTAGCGATACTGTGTTTGTCAGAGCACGTATAAACTACCAATTCCTTTTTTTTGCCTTTTAATTTGCTGAAATTTTTTAATCAATTTAATTGTAAAATAAAACTATTGAACTTACATTTGGAATTAAAACTGAGGTATATAAGATGACATACAATATTACTAATTAATAAACATGCTCATCTATGTCACAAGTACGTGCGAGGCAAACGATTTTCTCGCATTTTCTAATATAGTTACACAAAAAAGTTTAATTTCATTTACTGCTTAGCAATTTTATTGTTTAATTTAAAATAATTTGAAGTAAAAAATAAATTTAAGTGTATCAAAAATTATATTAAATCACATTAATTTAAATTACATTAGTTAAGATATATATTGAAAATAATCGGAAGAATAGTTACTGAGGAAGGAAATTTTAAAAATAAATATATGTGAATTTGTGATTTTAGACTAAATTGTAATTTATTATGGATTTATTTTATACTATGTATTTTATACATATATTTTATACTATCAAACCTATTTTACTCTTTTATTTTCTATTATATGATGAACTCTAATTTATTTAGTTCGTAAGATAGTTCGTCTAAATTTAGTTTATTAATTAATTTATGAGCTAAACTCTCATTAATTTATTAACTAAATAAATTTTCGTCTAAATAATATTCATAATATCATCGTTATATTTATAATATTTCGTATTATTTCCTCTAAATCTTGCAAGCCAGTTTAATTTGTCTTTAAGTGCTAAATTTATATACTAAATAAAGTAACATCGTAAATGATGGTTCCTAAATTTATTCAATTTAATTTTAATTTTACCCGAGATTTGTTGAAATCATTTTACTTGACCCTTACGTGTTTAAATCTGTCCTTGTTTAAATTGTATATTAATAATTCAAATCAAAAGCTTTTGTCTTCTTTTCGCATTTAGATACCAAAACATTATATAAAATCTTATTACGTACTCTTATCTTAAAAGTAATTATAAAAATAAAATTGAAAAATATTAATTTACATGCCGTGACATTCCGTTACATGCCGTCAAGTAATACATGAATGTTAATAGATGAGTTCAGTGTCTTTTCTTTTTAAACTTTTCATCCAAATTACTTTTAAATGAATGATGCCATGTGAATTAATTGTATACGAATTAAACACCATTTAAACACTTACATATTTTAAGTTACTCTTTATCTTTTCTTATTTATTTGACATTATAAAAACATCCATTCATGATTTTAAAACCAGTATAGCTATTACCTACCCAGACTTAAGTGTCAAATTGTCTAATTTCCGAGAAAAATGACATTTAACTTGAACTAAGCGATATTAAGTTTCAATATTCTTACTTATTTCACTATTATATTCGACAAAATTCTCCAGTGAATGCATAATTAAATTGAAACGATTTATTCTACCTATTAAAGGTCGAAAACTTAGTTTTTTACTTTGCTTTTCAACCAACGAACAGCTTGTTTAACATTATACACGCTAATGCGTCGACAGCTGCACGTAAACTCAGTTATGGTCTCCAATGTACTGCCTGATCAGAAACATGCGGGAACACGTTGTTGAAACATAAGGGGTGTTGATTCAGTACCTTTATGTTTGTTTGTTGATCTCAAGAATGCTGTTCATTAATAATGAAATAGGTGCGTGACATAGTCCACGAAAAGTTATTTCGAAACTGTAGCATTAATTTTACTACTTTGTCAGATGAGGAGAGTCGGTGACAAATAGAAGACTGCGAATAGCTTGTATCTTAATCAACTAAGCCTACTTTTAATATAGTGAAAGCTTTTATAAATAAATAGTTTACTCACAATTTTATTCATTACAAATTTTGTTTTAAAATTTGTATGAGGATTAAAAAGTTTGACTAAAACAGAAGGGGTCAAGTAATAAATAGTTAAATTATACTTTTATTAATTACAAAATATATTTTAAAATTTGAATGACAATTTAAAAATTTAACTGATATATATAGGACAAAGTAATTAATAATTAAGTTACAATTTTAATTATTACAAGCTGTGTTTTAAAATTCGAGTGCCAGATTAAAACTTTTACTGATACGCAGTAATAATAAATAGCTAAAGAATATTTTTTTTTCATCACAAAATATAATTTAAAATAAATTTGAATGATGATTTAGAAATTTAATTGATGCATATAAATCAAAATTGTAATTTTAGTAATTACACAATATGATTTAAAATCCGAAATATTATTTTTGGAAATTCCAAAAGTGTAGATGGGGTGAAGTAATTAATACATAAAATGTTATTTTATTCATTACAAAATGTACTTTAAAATTTCAATGATGATTTAGAAACTTGACAGATACAGATAGGGTAGAGTAGTTAATAATATAATAATAACTATATTTAATATTGTATTATAACTAAATAAAATAGTTAATTATAAAATTATATAATATTATAATTACATAAAAATATAAATAGTTAAATTATAATTTTATTAATTACAAAATTTAAACAATTATTTAATAGTTTATCTAACACAGATGGGGTATAATAATAAACAGTTAAAAATAATATTTATTTAAAGTTTAAATGATGATTCAGAAATTTGACTGTTACAAATGGAGTATGCGCATTGAATAGTTAAATCATAATTTAGAAATTTATATTCCATATTGTGTAAATTAGAAAGAAAGAATATAAGATGATTATTAAATCTAAGTAGTTGCACGACAAAAATATAATTGAATTTATACTTTAGTAATATATTCTTTATTATATTTTAAGCATTAATACTTCTCTTCATATACTTAAAAGTGAATGAAGAAATTTTGAAACTCAGGAGGGTATTGATGACAACAATTCTATTAAGTGTAACAGATTTTCCTCAGTATACACTGTAAATATATAATTATTAATTTTCACTTAAAACAAATAATTAATTTTAACCTATTATAATATATTTTAAGCATTTTATACGATGACTAAATTGCTTAAAGCATACGAGTTATATTATTTTAGCAAGAATTTATCATTTCACTATAAATTATAAATATTTTATATTTAGTATATCTTAATGACCTCCTCTGACCTTTGTTCAGCATGACCATACTGATAACAAAAAATTTCTCGAGATACTTTTCTTGCAGACAGTTAAGCTGTGTTAATTATAACTATTATGTCGTAATATCTTATGGTAAATTAGTTTTAGCTTTAAAGCTTATAGATACTTAATAGCTATTCAAGTTTGTATTTCACCAATTCATTTATTTCTTTACTTTAAAACTAAGAGAAAATAATTTTAAAATTATTATTAAAATGTAATATCAAGTTTTGTCAATTGTAAAATTTGTTAATTATTTTCAATTTTCTAAAATTTAATAAATTTTACCATGAGAAAAGAAATGAGTATAATTAAAACGAAATATATATTTTCTTGACTACCCACGTTTGTGGGTCAAGTTGTGGAACTTGTTGCTGTATTTTCACTATAATCTCGAATTATTCACTTAATTTACACAAAGTGTTATAAAGTTAGGAGTTGAGAATACAAAATGTAACTTAAATTTTTTGAACGTATAATAAACTCCCAATAACTGTATATTCATTTATTAAGAAATCAGTTAAGTTGTACTCAGTTAAGTTGTACTTACACTGCTATTATCATAAATAAACACCAACACACAATATAGTTAAATTCGACTAAATTCTTAATATTCACTCTCTTGGTATCCTCTGGTATCATTTTGAAAGAATATCAGAAAATCTCATTTGCATTTAAACTCCAAGAATGACCTCATTGTTATTCTCCTGGAAATATATGAGGATTTAAAAATTGCTATAAAATTTAAAAACCGGGAGTTAAAAATTATATTCATCTGCAACTAAAAACAATTCGGCACAAAAATAGGTTTTCGTAATGGAACTATTTTAAAAGGAAATTAGTTATTAATAGTGAATTTCTTATAGCGAATCAATTTAAAATTTATTTAATGATAATCTAAAATTAAACTGCCTTTACTACAATCAATACAATTATTGTTGTTAATAGTTAATTTTTTGCTGTTTACTACACAGAATTTTGTTTTCATAAATTATGGGTGGGCAATTTGTAGTTGGCGATGAATAATTTTATTATTGTTTATAACTGAAAATTTTCTGGACAGGAAAATTGTATTGTTGTTGATAATGACAGTTTTTAAACATTTATTATATTTAAATATGTGAAACCACTTTCCATACATTTGTAAGTCCCACATACTTAATAAAGCTAATATATATTCTACACGTAAGTAAGTAAGAAAGTTAGTACTTTCGTATAAGAAGGTTTTTTTGCCTTCTAAATTAACATGATGTTTTGAAATGACGATTTACCATTTTTCTCAAACATTAAATATACAAATAAAGTTCTTGAAAAAATATGCACCTAATTTATAATCTTAAACATTCTTTTACAAAACAAATAAGAAAAAGAAAATATTTTTAAAATTTGCTGAAAATGTATTTCCTTCTTTTATTTAAACCGCACCTTCATCAAAAGTTGAATCATAACTAACGAGTAAGGAATAATTACCAAGGGGTATGGCGCAACTTTACAGAATGTAGTACTTTTTTGGCGATAATGAGAGAAAAGATTAACGGCTGATCTTATCACGGAGAGAAATTTTTAATTAAAACCAGCTAAAACATTTGCGTTTTTATTACTTTACTTCTATGTCAGCCGCTTTTGGCGACAGGGCGAATTTTTATTTTAAAATTTGTGTACATATGTTGCGATTTGTCACGAGAAAGGTTACGAATCATTTGAAATTTCCATTTGTAACTGTAATTTGTTTTAAAAAAATATCGACATTAATTAAGATTCAGCTCATTTGCTCTGCAGATAGGTAGACATGGAATATTTGTTTCGTTGCCTTTTCTAATTAATTATTCATCATTTCATTTAGTTTTAAACTAAATAAAGGTATTGATTGAAATATTTGACAAAAAATGTTGCATAAACTGTTATTTAAGTAGATAGTTATTTTAATAAATCAAACTTGTCAAATCCACTAAATTTGGTAAGTTATAGAATGAATAAGTTTCTTAGATTCTTTCGTATGATGTTTGGATTTCAGGCTTTAACGTTTTTATTTATAATGATGATAAAGTTACAATATCATCAGAAAGATGACTATTAAAAAAACAGAAAATTCAAAAATGAATTTAGTAATTAAGTGAATTTTTCAACATATGTATTTAGATTCATTATTTTTATCAAAAACTAGAAAAAGAACAAGAAAACAACACTGTATAAAATGAGTTAAAAGAAAAATATCGTTGTTAAAAATAGTTTTATGATTTATCATTTTTTAAAATTTAAATTAAAGTTTAAAATATCTTACTATTTTTTAAAACAATAAGTTTAGTCTTACTAGTTTTATTAAAATTTGTATTTGTGATTTCTTCATAAATTATAATTTTGCTATTATCATTCATTATTATATGTCTCTCTAAACGGTTTATTTTTAAAAACTTTACAACGTGTCAACCAATTATCAAATTAATAAAAATTTCATAAATTTCTTCGTTAAACGATATTACTTTCTGGAGAGATCACGCTAAGCACGTCAAAGATAAAATTAATATTTAACTTTAATTTCACAAATGCTCAACAGTAATAAGTTATAACTACCTTATAATAAGCTTATAAGGTAGGTGTGGTTAAAAAGATTTGAGTTTTTAGTAAATAAAAATGCATATTTTTAGCAAAACCTAATCTTTTATTTAAAATATATTTTATCATACACACTTACCATACTACTTACACTTACCATACACATACGTGGGAAATTTTGGTCTTTAGAGTCAATAAACTCTGATATTTATTTTTTCCGACTGTCTTCGTTTTTATAGTGTTTAGCCAGTAAAGACTATGCTAAATCTTTAAAAAAACAGAATTCGGGGAGTAAGCTGTTAGCTGCACAATTTTTTATTTTAATTAATTTCATTTTGCAAACTTTTTATAGGGTCAATATGACAGACCGTTGTCATAAAGTTGTCAAATGATGGAGTGTTGTCATTCATTTTTCTGTCATTTTGCCAATTTCAAAAAAAAAGATCGTGATATTGCTGTATGGTTAAATTTAAGTCTGGTAGAAAATTCTCTGAAAGATATAATGGGATTCGGTTTAAGGGAAAAACCTCTAGACCGAAATTAACCTAATAGTTTGAGGGAAAACCTAATAGTTTGTATAGGGTAATCCATATTCGTAAGAAATTTGAAATAAATAAAAAAATGAATCACTTTTGAGAAAAATCTATGTCAAAATGTTACTTTAGCAATCTAAATTTATAACTAGAAACAAAAGCACAAAGACAATAGGGTGACAAAAGTTCTTCCGTAAATACATTTCAAATGCAAATCACGCCATTTTATATACAACAACCTAATACATTTCCAGTTGGAAATTATATCATAAATATCATGCCTAAATCTGTTCGAAATTTAACACAGCCTTGGGTACCATTCGTGAAACCACACTCCTTGTACTGTGTGATTAACTGACATTACGTGCGAATATAATAGGGGTTGTAACTGCCGATTCATGAGTGACCCAAATTAAACAACAGTGGACAAATATTCACTTGTTCAAATAAACATACAAATTCTGTGATCTTGTTTAAACACTTTAAAGTTTCACTTTACTTAGTCATTGTCATTTTTCTTTCCAATGTGAATTTTTTTTAAATTTTTGGTTGAATGAAGTTATGGTCATGTACGTGAATGTTTATTTGTAGTAATATTTTTTTTTACTTTCTTAACTTCGTTTAGCTGTTGTTAATACAATACAAAAAAGTTATAATCGATGCGTTTCTGAGTGCATTTATTAGACTTTTAACGCAACTGAAAGTGCGTGTAAGTAGGCCTAAATAAGAGTTTATACTTCAGTGATCTTAAACGCATAGAAACAGCAGAAGACAGCAATTTAATTTTCAGTATGAATTGGAAAGTAATTAACTAATTTTAAACAGAAACAAGTCACGTATAGTTTATTTCATACTTTGAAGACAGTTATAAAAAAGAAAATTATTATGATGTAAAAGGGAATCGATTCAAAGGTAAGTTTTAAGCTAAGTATGATAAAAATTTTAATTTTATTTCAGTTTTATTATTAATTTATTAATTGTAATTTTGAAAAATAGATTAGGAACTTTTATCTTGACATTAAAATGTTAACAATGCAAATTGGGAGTCGAAAAAGGACCTACGTTTTGAAAAGGAAATGGGGGAGAAACAGAACTGAAATTCATAGGTTTGCCGCATTTTATGTGGTGGGAAGTATATTTTATATTCACTAAGTTTCAAAGCTTTAAACAATGTTTTTTTTATTCGAAAGGTATTTGAGATCATTCAAACTGCAATATTTAGATGGTTGTCTCTTAATTTATTATTCTGGCTGCACTATATTGTTATTGTAAACGAATTTTTTTATTTAAAAACAAAATCGGTCGTTTTTCTTATAGTTGTTCTTTTTAAACAAATATTTTAAGTTCTTATGAAACTTATTGGGGAAAAAGTAGCAAAGGTCGTGCATGAAATCAGATCATGAAAATAATAGATACTCAGACGGTTTATTTTATTTATTTATTTATTTAAAAAAAAAATTTTGTGTGCATTGCACGACACAAAACTGGATAAACTGAGAAAATCTTAAGCGTAAAAATTGGTTTAGTCTATTAGTCATATTTTCTAAAATATATTTTTTCCAGCTATATTATTATTTATATTATCTAAATTCTAAATATATTTATACATGAATATTAAATTTAAAAGTTTCATCTAGACATCGAAAATTAGCTACATAGCAACTTAGCCATAACCTATATTAAAAAAACAAAAAAACAATTTCTATGCATTTAAGAGAAACTCGTAAGAGGCTTTCCAATTTTTCTGATATATATTTTGCTTAAAAAGCACTTATTTTTTCATACTCTAAGACGATATGTGTCAAGAATAGAATTGTGTTTACTTAAAAAAAAAAAAAACGATCATCAAACAGGACATTTCCTGAAAAATAAATCTCATTTGGATGAAAGACCTCTAAGGACAACTCTTAGGAGAAGGAAAAGTTTTTATAAGCACAAAAGTCCAGCACCGTAAACAGTTTATAAGATGGCTTGCTTAGCAACGCAAGAAACATCAAAGCAAGCCTGAACTTGCACCATTATTTGCTTCGATTCAATTTTTAGTTTTGAAAAGACTTTACTTTTTCTATCTTTCCGCGAGTCCAACGTTTCCTGGAAATGTTCAGGAAGAAAAAAAAGAGGTGTAACGTGGGTAAAAGCAAATAAAGCGACAGAAATCGGGAATTTTTGAAACATTTTGGTCTTTTTTCTTTATTTTTGTAGCCAAAAGGGAGTTGGAAAATGGATTAAGTAGCGCTCGCCTTCTTTACTTTAAGAAATCCTATTAAGAAAGTTAAATTTTTGCGAGCCGTAGTAACACTTATTTATTTACTATTTTATGGCAGTATCTTTATGTACTACCATTTAAAATTGTACATGATTATTTATGGAATTTTATTTTGCTTTTTAAATTTTAAAGATGTGCAATATAAATTTCTATCAAAAATTTAAAATAAATATACAAGCATTTAATTTTTTCTGTCCTTCAACGGAACGTTAAAGATATTTCACTTGTATTTACACTTAATAAGACTTATTTATCTACGAATTTTTGGCACTATCAACATGTATTGTCAGGGAAAATTGCACTTTCGTTATTAATGGCATTTTTTTCCTTCAAATTTTGAAGATATATAGTATAAATGCCTATTAAAATTTAAATTTATCCAAGTATTTATTGATTGTATCATAATAATTTATCATATTATATTTATTTAGTTTAAATAATTTAGTGTTGCATACAACACTAGATTTCCTAGTAATATTACTTATAAAATTCTCAATAATACTTATTATTCTTTTCAAACATTTTTCAAATAGCCAAAAGCATATGTACACAGATTCAAAATATCATTTTTCTTGTAAACTTGTTTTAAATGTGAGTTCATGCTTACAGAAATTGAAACGAATTTACATAAATAATGCGAACTTTTCCAGAAAACTTTTAAATGGTTCTGATGTTTAATAGCACTGAAACTTACTCATGCATTAGTAACCCAAATGCTCTTATTCTATTACAGTAAAAATTTACTATAAAAGTAAATTCAACTTTATGATCCTCCTTGTTTTGAGTATTTGAAAGTTATATCTCTGAAACATTAATCAACTTTTTCGATAACGGTAGTGGAAAATCTAACAATACATTTAGAATTGTATCGTGGTTTATTTGAATCATTTATTATTTTTAAAGTGACAATAATTATTTAAAAAAATAATATCGTTGTAATTTTTTAAAAGGTAAAAATTTTTTATTGGATTACTTTGGTCCTGAGCTAGTTTCGGTATAAGAATTAAAAATAATAGTGTTTGTAAGCATAATTTTTAAATGAACATGGATAATAAATATGTGAATTTTTAATTCTAACTCACTTAAACAATATTGTGTGTTTTATTAGCTTTATTACCTTTTCTGGGTATATTATATAGCGCAGAGTGTTTATTTGTTTAAATATAAGTTTTATTCCCTCGTTTTTAACCATCATATTACAAGAAAAAATTTCATGTTTTTAACCTACTAATTGATTCAAACATTTTACCCTTTTTCTTATAATTTTCAATTCAAGTTTCACTTCCAAGATTAACCTACTAATTGATTAAAACATTGATTTTAACCTACTAATTGATTAAAACATTTTACCTATTTTCTTATGATTTTCAATTTAAGTTTCACTGCCCTAGATATTGTCGAAATATTTAAATTTTTAAAATTCACCATAATTTGGTTCCTTAAGATCTTAAGTTAATCAATACAGTTTAAATATTCGTACAGTTAATAAATACAATTTAAATACAAAATAGTTTAAATATTTACTTTGCCTGGAAAATGATTTACTAAGATTGGTAATAAAATCAAACACAGATAATTAACAAATAACTAATATAAAGGAAAAATATTAATTGAAATTTAAGTAAAACTATGTAAGAAGCTTTAATATTAATAGTTTGTTTAGTTTTAAATAAATGGTTAATTATAACTCGAAGAATACTAGTTGCCTAAATATGCGAAATATCTACAAAGATATTAAATGAGTAAATGCCTCAGTGTAATCAAGCTATGAATAATTTAATAGACGGTTTGAAAATTAATCAAAACTAAATTGAGTTTCCATAGTTTAATTTAGTTTTGTGGAGTCTTGTAGATATTTAATTAAATTTGGTATATTCGTATAGTTCTGAACAAGAAGGATAATTTCTAAAAGTACATAATAATTATTAAAAGCACACGCGAACTATATGTTTACAAAATCCAATTTTTGATTTGATATCTCTCGTTACGAAAAAAACAAAATTTTATATACGAATGTGAAAAATCATAAACTTCTTAATTTTACCGGTTTTATTCATAAATTGAAAAGGAATTTCTTCAGCAATATTTAGTCTAATATTTCTGAGTGTTTTAAAGAAATATATATGTATATGAATAAAACAGGAAAAGAAATCTATAAAGCGAGTATCGAATTCAAATCAACTTCCATAAGCGGGACATTTTTCAAGATTGATTTAAAATATTTTCGTAACAAGATTACCAGATTACAAAATATGAAAACAGAAGCACAAATTGAAGTAAAAGAGTACATAGAGGGGTTTTGTTTCATAGTGCGTTCTTACTGCAGTACTGAAGTGCGGTTGATTTGTTAGTTACCAAGAATGGGCCTGAAAATAGATGTGCGCAATTTAATATTATACTGGATAGTTTAAAGAAGATGACAATTAATAATTTTAGGAAAATTAATAATTTCAGAAAATTAATTTTTATTAAATAAAGGAAATAAAATAAAATTGAAAAGTGAGGAAACATGAATTGCTTTTTTTGCACAGAATTTTAGCCACGAATTTGCCCGAAATGTATTTGCACATGGCAAAAATTATATAAATTAACAAAAAAGTAATTTAATTTACGTAATTACGTAAATTTTTTTACGATAATATACAATTAAATTAATGGTTTTATATAGAATTTAATTACTTTAGTTGGGTATGCATTGTTTTTTTATCAAATTTTGAAATAATTTGTCTATTTGTTTTTAGGATAAATAAACATTGTTACATATTCTTGTAATTTTATTCATTTGATTAAAAATGGTATTTAAAAAGATGTTCTTAGAAACACTAGAATTCCAAGTAATTTGTTTATTTATAATAAAATAAAAATAATTTCTTTTATAGTATAAATCAACTTAGCAGATATATTATATATATATATATATATATATATATATATATGTAATACAAAAATTATAAAAATATTTTTGTATTAATAAAACATTGAAACTCTTTCATTTTCATAAAATGCAGATATTCTATTTTGGGACTCCAAGGTTAAAAATATACCAATGAATAATAATTAGATTTATGTTTCAAAAGAGAAGTTATTTTAAGATCTTTCACTTCCATATAAGGAAAGATTAAACGATTTTCTATGAGTATTAAATGATTTGTGATGAGGCGTAGGAATACAATATGACTGCCCTTTTACCCATGTATAAAACGCGAGACTGATGGTTTTTGCGTGGCTTTATGTTGTCTAAATGAACTCCGTCAGTTTTGACGGGAAATCTGTGTCTCTCCCCCTCCCGCTGGAGAGGGGTTGAGACTTGCTTCACCATCTTTTAATTAATAAACAGCTATGCAGAATCTGGACTCTTTATTCATCTGATATTTGGACTAATTTTCCCATTAATAATAATAATAGTAATAATAATAATCTTATGTACGCATTGTACAGCAGGTGTTTAAGTGCAATTTATATAAACTAGTTTAAATTTTGCGAAAACAATATTTTACTTTAAGGTAACATCTTACATACAAAAATAAACTTATGATCTTTGCCGATTTAAAAATCATTAAACATTTTAATAAATTTGACGTCACGATATTTAACGAATTATGAACTATCTAATTTTAACTGTTGCCAATATGTGATTATTTAAATATGTGATAAATTTTTTTATCTATCCTGTATCCTGAGAGTACATTTCGACAGTTTATATTGTTTCCTACCTGTTAGTTACATATGACATTAACAAGTATTATTGTTTTAATTAACATTCAAATTTCTCTGCAAACTATTCAGAAAAATAGCCTAAAGACACTTAGATGATTAGAAGGTCAAATTAGCTTTCTTTTTTATTTTCTATGACATCGCGATCACGATTAGTCCTTTAATATTTTTTATCTGATTTTGAAAATGTCTGCACTATATGACGGGATGGTACAGGTATTAGTGTACCTTCCAGTCAAACAAGTTTTGTAGGCTCAATATCTGGAGATGACAGAATACTTTTTCATTTTATGTAGGATATCCTCATCAAGGTGGTATATTAGGCTAAAGGCTTTTGATAAATTTCGAAAGCCCGATAGAACAAATAGAAAAGGTAATTTTCTGAATTTGACGAAATCTTCTTGGAGAAATTTCCATGATTCAGTATTTTTTTAAAAGGAAGAAATCTTTATAAACTTGAATTTTTTTTTATTTTTTATAAACAAACGAAAAAAATATTTTTAAACATTATTTAAGTTTATTTTTATTTATTAAATAACATGACCAAAAACTAAATACAAACTCCCGTTTTTATTTATTAAATAAAAACTTGTCTTTCAATTATTTTTTTTAATTTAATTACAAAACTAAGACTGATTTCATAATGACGATAATATTCATAAATTAAATGTTTCATAAACTGATTTTTATGAGATAAATAGATATATAATTCAATTCTGAAAATAAAAATTTATTCAGTTTAGAAAATATCGCTTATTATGTATATATACTTAGTAAAGCAAGCTCAAACATAGAATAAATTTAGGAGGTAAAACTTCCAAGAAATGCCTTTGGAAATCTTATTGATCAAAATATTGAGTGAAGAATTCAGTCCTTTGTTGAATAGAAGTAAAAATACGAAGAAACATTTAAAATACAAAAGGAATTTCTTTTATTCAACTGCAAAAGAGGTCGATGCAAGTTATTTGAAAAGTTTCAGGTTTCTTGGTAAGCGAAATCTTCGAATTCTCGTTTTTTTTAAGCAAAGTTTTAGAAAAAATGTTTCTGATGCTTTGCATTTTTTCATATATAATAGTGAAATGGAAATCTTTTAAATTATAAATTGGATATACACTACAAAAGAAATTCGTATTAAAAAATGTTTATTTTATACATTTAAAACTATTTTCAGAAAAAAAAGTAAAAGTTAACTAGTGGTTGCAAATATGAGATTGTTTGCTATTAGTTCAGTCTAAAGTGAGAAAAAAAAAACACAGGCCAGTTTTGAAAGTCAAAGAAGAATGTTGCTCTTAAATTAGTTTTTAATATGTGAAAAAATTAATATAGTATTGTTAAAGTTTAAACATCAGATAAAGTTAAATTTTCAAAATATGTTATAAATGTTCATCTAAAAAATTTAAAATTTAGTTGTTGAGAACAGAACCTCTTTTCAGAAGCTTCTAAAAGATGAGTGTCCTGGCAGAAAACATTTTTAGAAAGTTAGTTACCTTATTTTTTGTACATATTAGAGGTCATTCATTTAACTTTGACAATTTTAAAACTTTTAGATGTAATAAAAGAAAGTATTTGTTTCATACTTTTTCTTGCTACATTTTTTTTTTCAAGAGCTTTCTAAATATTTTCCAAACCATACCTATTTTACAGTTGGTATGCTTATATCTTAGATTTATATTATCTTATATCTTAGTTTTGCTAATCCTTAATCCAGACGACTACATATTCTATATTCCTTTGGAATTTTTAAAATTATAAAAATATTTTAAATTTGCTTATTACCAGCGGTTTAGTTCAGAATTTTATATTTTCAATAAGTTTTGTTGCATTTTGGAACTTTAAATAGCTAATGGAATTTCAATTTAATTACTTTGAAATATTATTTTATTATTTACTTTATATTTAAAAGAATAAAAAAGTTTTTTAAATCACGTTCCTTTATTATTCTTTTCATATTTAAGCATTATGTGCTTAATATAATGTTAAATAGGAAATATTTTGTAGAAAAAGATTTTAAACTCCTATGTTTATGAAAATAACTCACATTGTTCTAATTTTCGAAAAAGGCAGCAAGGTGAAAATATTTGAAATATTATATTTAAAATAATAAAACATTATGTAGGATTAAGTGAGAAAAATTTAATATTTTTAACTATAAGTATGATGCGTTTGAGACAAAATAAGATAGTTTAAAATAACATGTTATAAATCATAATTTACTGAATACATACCCTTATAACCGATGAGAAAAAATTTATAGAAGACACTTACCTGAAAAAGAAAAATAAGATTATTAGTATAAGACGGGAATAGAATAAAATATGACATTATTTAAATATAAAATGCATCATAGTTAAATAAATTATGATGGAGTTGTAAAACTTTAATGATCTTAAGGTAAGCAGGTAATACTTTTTTATTTTTAACTTTATAAAGCATTTAGAAGGTGTAGAAGTTATAAATATTAATTGCATGAATGTTGTTTGTCATGAATATTAGAATGTCATGAATATACATAATAGTGTGACTTGGATTATTTAAAATTAATTAATTAAATGAAAAATTGAAAGGAATACTTTTCTTGTACATAGAAACGAAATTAAAATTGCTTTGAAATAAAATTAAAAGTGGAAGTGGAAATAAGTATTTTATTTTCAAAGTTAAATGATTGGGTATAGAAAAGTGTGTTTTTGTAAAAGAATATCATCTCTATACTAACAGTGATTTTTAAATAATAAATGATCAAAATAAAATCGCTATAAATCAAACAAATCAATAAACAATTTTTTAAAATATTTGACCTTAATCACTAGAAATATGCAAACATATTTGAATAGTTTTCCATTAAAAGGTGAAATTTTCCTTTCCTCCCTTTATTTAAAATATATATATATAATAAAAATTTAGATTTAACTAAAAAAAGAACTCTTAAAATATCAAGCAAGTGCAAATAATGCAAAAGAAAATCATTCTGAAACAGTTGCAGACATAAATACAAATAAACTAATAAATACCCTTTATATTTTGCTTCATGTCATACCATTGCTTATTTTCAATTCTTATGTTGATCAGCACCTGTTTAAAAGCTGACTTTAATATTTTCATCTATAATCCAATAGGCACTGACAATTGTTGGTAAAGGGTCGAAAATTCATTTTGTTGTCAGTATCAGTTATTACATCACGTGATATTTTTTATAGGCTAAACTTTAAATCGTATTAAGTGGCGCATCATTAAATCGATCATTGCTGTGATCATTGCCATTTCTCAGCCCATTTGAATAAATATTTTTTTAAAATGTACTTGTTAAGCAATATATGTAAAAATTATGTGGTTGTCGTTAAAGTTATGCTTTAAAAGTAATGAATATAAAATTCTTGATTTTGAAGGTACAAATAATTTTGAAATAAAACAAATTGACCACTTAGTGTTTTCTTGGAAGCTGCAATAATTCATCAGAGCGTATATTTAATCAATATTTTTTTATAACAAAAGGTAATTTAAGTTTCAATATGTGTTCATGGCCTATGTTTTTTTTCTCTTTTTTTTTTAAATAAAATTGTTATAGTTATCATAGACAAAATTCAGATACAGGTAAAATAATACGACTTCTTTAAATCTTTAAGATATTGCATTCAATTAATAAATCAAATCTAAAGCACGGGTTGATAATTTAAATTTAATAATCTAAAGTACGCAAAATGACTCTTTCAAATAATGGATATTATAAAAACAAAGAAGAAAAATTTCAAGTTTATCAAATTTTTACGTGTAATCCTCAAGGTAACTATAAATAGTGAATAAAAATCGTAAACTCAACTTTTTTGCCTTGGATAGATTAAAAAAAAAGCTGTCTCACTATTTTCCAGTAACAAGAATAATTAAGAACCAATGAACGACACTCTTAAAAAGTTTAATTTACGAAATATGTGTTAACGATTTTTTTCCCCTTAGTTTTAGATTTTAATATTTATTATTCATTTGGGGATTTCGCTGAATGCTATTTTAAAAAAAAAATAAACTACACTCCATTGACACATGTAGGGTAATATACCCATACAATATTCACAATTAAAATCAGAGAGCACCACAATAGCTTTTAATCTTATGGTCTGATTTTAAAAGAGGCGATCGTATTAATTCTAAAGCCTTACCTTAAATATTCTAATCAATTGGAGCTGGCTATATAAAAGTAATGGAGCCAGTAAAAACAATACGTACATAATTTGAATAAACATACTATTTTTTTTTCAATGGATTTAAATGTTCACATAAAATTGTGGGAGTAGCTGCACTCTGGAATATCAAAAGCTTTCTTTCTAATTTTGCGTACTGTAGTTTAATATTAATATATATATTAAAATCCTTGTCAAAATGAAGTCAAAGAAAAAAGTACATTATTTATGTTAATTTTAAAGCGAAGAAGTAACAAAAACTATATTGAAATCTGGATCATCACACTAGCGAAAAATGTTGTAAAGTTTTATAGATACTCAAAATCAGAGCATAACTATAGAAAGAATTTTTTTTACATTTGTTAAAATAAAATATACTTTGTAATCTACAAGTTATTATTCTTTAAAGTTTGTTTATCTTCCCGGACCAGAACAAACGTATGTTTGTTTTGAATTTATACAATATTTTTTTTTCAGAAGCATCCGAAAGTAGTAAAAAACCCATACATCCCAAAGACACGCTATATGCAGTTTCGTTGTCATTAGCTTTTCTGTTGCATTGCATGCCATTCGGTCGTTTCATCAGTTCAAAAGGCTTCATTAGATAACATTTTTCACGTTTTTTTTGTGCCCTCTAACTGTTCGTTTGTATTTTTCTTTTTTTTTCGCCTCGTTATTTCTCTCATCGTAACTTTTCATGTTTTCGTTCATTTCTACTCAGGCGATTTAGAGAAGAAAATCATTAATTCTAAATGCTGTTATTACCGTTGAGTTCTTCTTCGATAGTTTATTTAGTTTTTTGTGTTTATTTTCTATAGTTTTTCGTTTCATTTCGTAAGTAATTAAACGAGCATCCTCTCTACTTCATTTCTCATATCCTATAATGGTATCATACGATGCTGAAGATTGAATTCGGAGTTGAAGCTTTTGGAAAAGCCCTTTTATCTTAGATTTATTTTCTGTACTCTGATTTTGATTTCAAGAACAGCTGCTGCATTTCATCTTTTAAAGGAGTTATTAAATTCAATAATGCTTAGAATAAACAACAGATTAAGTAAGTCGGTGGATATTTTTTAAATAATTTATTTTATTTTATTTTTAAATAAGTCGGAATTATATACTCATATAATAATAAAAATCACACAATATCAGAAAAATGATACACCAATTTAAAGTGACAAAAAATAGAAAAAACTATTTTTAAGGTGCAACCTTTTCTAGAATAAAAACCTTCGTACTAAAAGGAATACGAATGATTATTAATTATTAAATCCTATTTTTTTAAAAAATTAAAAAGAATATGAAAGTCTAATACAATAAATAAGGTAATTGATACTCCAATTAAAAAAGCATAAATAAATATATAAATTTGTTTATTACATATCCTTAATTTTATTTATTTTTATGTTATCCCTATAAAATAATTAATTGTATTAACAATAATCTTTTTATTAGAGATATATACTGATGTTTAGAGAGATATATACTGAGATATATACTGATGTTTTATTTAAATTTCTTTATATAACTTTAATTAAAATTACCTGTTGTAGAACAACGTAAAGAATTTATAATTCTTAATCCAGTTGAATGCTTTTTATGTACCATTTAATAATTTGAGTTATGAAATGCCAGCTTAAACTGGTTAAATAATTCATTAAAACAAGATTTTAAATTTTATTAATACTTTTTAAGCTATAAATGTGTTTTTGCTTTTATTTGGAAAACGTATTAAATATATAAAAGTGACAAGTAGACAAAGTTTTTTTTTCAGTTGAAAAAAATGCAATCTCTCACCCGTTGCTTTTAAAATACATCATGCATATTTTACTACGATGTCAAAAAGGTTTTTTGAGTATTTAACTCATAGTTGAAGCGGAAGAAAATTTTTAATACGAAACTTCTATTTAAGTGAAAGTTATTCTAAATAATAAAGTATAATTATAAAAGCGAATAATTTGTAATTTATTTGTTAACGCATATCTCTAGTCATAAACTTTAGCGAGTAGGTGTACATCTTAAATATGTTTTATATCATTTTGTATACAAGATTTTTATGTCATGTATGCTCCCAGCAAAGTAACTTGGGTATTTATTTAGTTCTTTATAAGTTTTAAAAAATACATACTTATTTACCTTTTAACTGTTTTTATCCAGTTAAATTATGCTATAGTAAGAAAATGCAACATTCACAGTTTATTCAAATTATAATTAAATTTGGTAATGTGATTAAACATAAGTTAAACACCTCAAGCATTAAATTTATAAACTATTGGCACTATTGTGCCAATGTTTTTATTTTTTTGATATAAAAAGATTTAGACAAGAAATATTGTATTAAAGATTTTGTGGTTAACATAGAAATAGTACTTTGCATAAAATATTTGTGAAAACAGACCAGGTTTAAGAATTATTTGTTTCACAAAACTTTCAATAAGTAGATGATGTTTTAAAAACAGAGGTATTTTTATTAAACTAACATATGTGTATTTTTTAAATATTCTAATTTGTTTAATTATGTTTGAATTTTTATCCAAATTATCAATCTCATCAATATGATTTTTTCAAAATAAAAAAAGTATTTATAATCTTTGAAAATTTAAAATTATCTAGTGCTCTAATATGATTTACATAAGACAAACACCTTTAGCAATTAGCCTAATACCAAGTGTTTTTTTTAATATAAAATATAAGTATATTGATAATATAAATGTAATAATAATAATAACAAATACTTTCAAAACAGGTCAGGTTTAACATTTGTTAGTCTAGAAAAATATTCAATAATTGGATACAAAAATGCAGTTTTAAAAACGAAATCTTTATTAAACTAATATGCATGTATTTTAAGTACTTTAATTTGTTGAATTGTATTTCATTTTATATTCAAAATATTAATGTTACTTTTATATGTTATATGTTTATATGTTTATATGTTTTATATGTTTATATTGTTTTATATAATGTTACTTGATTTTAATTTTATAAAATTATCTTTGAAAATTAGAAATTTGACTCAAGTATTTAAGCAGTTTCTGTAAATAATAGTAATATATTTAGTAACCAATAAATTTTTTCAGAAGGAAAAAAAAGATAAGCTAAACTAAATTCAAAGGAGAGGAGATAAACTTTTCCCACAGCAAAAATTAGATTCACATTTTCCTAACAAAGAAAGAGGATATATGATCCAAGCAGGTTAAACGACAGGTTCTCGGAAAGTAACTTAAGTACTTATCTGCAGTCTTCGAAGTCCTTGTGGAATCTTATCTAAAGTGGTACGGAAATTGGGGACCATATATCATAGTCATGAGATTGACTGATGTAAGTGTATAGATCTAACAACATTTATCATAACCTGGGAATCTTGCATTATACATTTCTCGCATTAATTAATATACTTATTGGACACAAAATAATAATATCTACACACAAATTGTAATTCAGCTAAAAGTTTTTACCTTTAGTATAATTTATTCATTAAACAATATGCAAAAAACAATGTTTGATAGTATTTTCATGATATTATAATATTTATTTTGATTTTTATCATAATATTTATCATGATATTATAGTATGATATTATATTACTTGATATTATAGTATTTTTATAGTGTTTTTATGATATTTATAGTAATTGCTTGATGATTTAAGTCGTTGTGGTTCTGGGAACATGGTTTTTTAAGTTTAATGATTTTAAATAATAACTTGTTAACGTATATTTTTTTGTTACACAGTTTTTTTCGTTTATTCTTTTTTATTTCTTCGTTTAGAGACAGACAGGGAGAAATAGAGAGGAAGAGCGATTACTAGCTTATTATTGAAAATCAAGACATTGTTCATTTGAAATTATGTTTTATTTATTGATTATAAGAGAGTTTGATAAAATACTTGCTTTTTTACCCCCATGTGTTTCTTACCTTTCTTCTTAATTTTCTTTTTTTTCTTTATCGTTATCATTTTGTTTATAAGTGATTTGATTATATTACAGGGAAAGAGAAATCATTAACTATTTATTTAAATTCAAATCAATTTTGTTTTGTAAACACAGTATTTTCATTAGTTTACCAAGTTAAAAGGAAAATTGATAAATGCATTATTTTTACCTTACGTTTCTTTATCTCCTCCTTAATTTTATTTTATGTTTCGTCTTTTTGTTTATAAATGATTTCATTATATTTTATGAAAAGAGGAATTATTAATTATTTATTTAAGTTCAAGCAATTGTTGTTTTAAAACACAGTATTATTATTTGTTCATCAAGTTAAAAGAAAAATCGACAAATGTATTATTTTTGCTATACGTTTTTTCATACTCTTCGTACGTTATACGTGTATTTTTTTTATGATAAAAAAAAACTTAAATATTATTATATTTCGAAAGTTAAACCTATAATAGTTGGTTTTAAATTAAAATTGAAAAATGCATTAATTTTTAGTCATTCTTGTTTTCATATTTTGCGTTTATAAACTATTTTTATTTTGTTATTAGCTAATCAATTGGCTATTTATTATTCTTTGCCACTACTTTACCTCTTGATACTTAGTTTTGGCGTAATATTTATTTAATATATAACTTCGTGTAAGTTTAGACATTTTATTTAATTATAGTGGAACCCAGTAGCTGAGTGGTTTATCTTCACATGTGGCACGGAAGAGCGAAGTGGTACATCTTCACTCTCCCGTGCCACAGGTTCTTAGTTCAATCGTCGAACTCGGCAAAGTTGACTATGCCTTCCATCACTTCAGTAAGTCGATAAAATTAGTACCAAGCATACATGGGGACTAAACACTGGCACTAACCAAACATAACATACGACTAATGCTCAAGGGTGTTAACCCAACCAGAGCACAAGGTAAAGAAAACTGCGTTGAGCACAGTAGGTCTTGGCCCTACATGGGCTGTTGCGCCACTAAATTAAATTAACTTAAAATGCAAAGAAAACATTCTTACCAGGATTTGATAAAATTAAGAGTTTTCAAGTGCATTTAAATAAACGTGTTGGGATAGAGTAAACTAAAGCAAAATAACACAGAAGTAAAAATGAGCGATATTTCTTTTATGGATGAATACAGAAGAAATCATTTATTTTATCTGCTTTGACTAATAGCAGAACTCTTTTTTAACCTTCAAATGAACTTTAAAACAAATAATTCTTAACATGTTACATTTAATGACCAATATATATGTCCTGCACGTTTCAATTAAAAAAAAAAGAACATCATTATTTCGCAGTCAGTTCGGTACATTTAGTTTTTACTTATTCAGCAACACATTGATTTTTTAAATAACATTACAGATAATATATGAGAGGAAAAAAACTTTTCGTTTTGAACAAATAATGATTACATTGATTGAGATTTCACATGGAAAAACTGCGAAAACATGTGATAATTTTCACCTTTTTACATACGACTGAGGTTCAATTTTATTGCTATAATAATTTTCAATAACATTCAGTTTCATTGCTGACTTTCTGCTGTAATAAAAAAAAAAAATAAAAAACAAATGTGTTTCTGAGCTCGGTCGTCAAATTAAAAGTGTGACACGATGTATTAATAACAAAGCAAATCAGTATAATCTAAAGACACTGTATAGTGTTTAGATTTTAAAACTCAATACTTGATTGTGATTAGTTGTGTATAGCCAACGAAATTCTAAAAGGCAATATTCTTTCTAGTAACGCAATATTATTTATATCACAATCCTTCAAAACGCGTGATAAGAAAGAGTTCTCTATTCGAAAATGGTGCAACACACAAGCTTATAATTTGCTAAATTATCAAATTAAAAATTAAGCAATAGAAAACTTTTCACTGCTTATATAATTAGAAGTTATTCAAACTATTTTATGACAGTCGTTGAACATCCGACCCAATTTTAAGTTTACTAACCAATGTTCAACTACGTACACTTGTAATTTTTGACAAGGGAACTCCTGGATCAAGTACTCGGAGATATTTTGCCTTCGAGGAATACTTTTTTGATGGAACTATCACGCATTTGCGTGACACGGAGAGAAAAACCACGAAAATCTCCCATGGTCAGAATGATAGCAAGAGAGTTCCAATTAATGAACTGTTTACCACTGAGGATATTTTACTTCAACACTGTGGTCAGAGCAAGCCGGAAGCGGAATTCGTATCATCCAGCAATCGCTGGGATTAGAGCCTTGGAATGGGAATTCTCTAACACATGAGCCACAACGCCTCTATTTATACTATTTTAGAAAATCATGAAAAGGAAACACTCATTTCAGTTTCATAATTTTCCTTTTATCAAACACGCCGAAGTTATGGGTTACGTGTTCCTCACATACATACATTTAGGCTGAGAGTAGCATTAATTTATTTGTAAGAACAACTGTTACAGTTGTTATACAAGAGATCTATCAGTACCAATACTGATCTATATTTTGTGATATTTATAGATTAAACCTAGTTTAAAATTAAGACTATAAATAATTTTATAGATAAGAGCTGTAGTTTAAATGAGCCTACGACAAATGTTGTTTTTCTTTTTTTAATTTATTAACTTAGAATTATTTAAATAAATTAAATGGTGAAGGTAAATCACATTCCCACTACAGCCCTTTTTGTGCAGGGGAGTCATGGTAGTCAAGGCACCACAATTCATGGACCAACAGCATAATTATGGCAATATAGTTAGAATTGCACAAAGGCCGTCTTTACTTCATAGACGAGCTTTTACCCACTCACTGAAGTTGAGTGGACATCAAGCTGCCAATCGGGGATCAAGACCTTCTTCTCCATATTATAAATTAAATAATATTGCATTTTAAGTATGTTAAATAATATTGAGTTGAATTACATAAGTTGTAAAGATTCCAGTAGACCTGTGAGTTAATGTAAACACCATGTAAAACCATGCTAATAAATTTTATTTTATTATGTTTCATTAAAATATGCATTTTATAGCATTTATGTATTGACAGAATGAAAGTTATCTGAATTACTCTTTCCAAGTTAAATCAATCTTTAAGTTGAAGACACATATTGCTGCGGCAGAAAAAACGAGGAAAACAACTGAAGCAGAAGAAAAAAACAATGAATATTAAAAACAATATAAAATTAAAAATTTAAAGTTCGAAGTGAAGAGCCAGGAATTGGATATACAGAAGATACCTTTCAGCAGTTCAAACACTTTTATGATTTTTAGCTTCATGAAATGCTTGAGAAAATAAAGATCCTTTTTATTGCTGGGATAGCAAAAAATATCTAAACCAAATCAAAATTTTCAAATGTATTTCTGAAATCAAACAGTGAGGTTGAATAATAATGAAAATTAACAACCAAGTTTTTTCAACTACAAATTTATTGAGTTGGGTAAGAATGTTATTGGAATATTTGAATGTTTTCAGCAATATGTAAGAACATTTTGCTTTATTGCTAAAATAAGTTTTGGAATTCATCAAAGCTGTCTACTTCGTTCATTACTTCATTCTCGATGAAACAATAAGCAATGAAAAACAAAGTGTTCCTAAAACGACCATAATTTCAAGAAGTTTATTAGAAAAAATCAAAAGCGGTTTAGTTTTGCACTCTGATAAGGCGAAAAAATGAGTCTGTTTTTACTTAATCCCACAATTTAAATATCAACCTTAATTATCAATCTTCAAGTCAATTGTTTGTACCAAAATCGGCACTCATAGTACACAAAACCGCTGGAACACATTGCATGTAGAAATATTACAAGTACTCAATGTCAGTCACCAAAAACGTTTTCCATTATTACAGGTTTGATTCATTTAAAAATGTGATAGACATTCAATCTTCTAAAAAAACATGCTTATGGAATCATAGTTAACTTCTACATATTTGTATGTAGAAGTTACATACATACATATTTGTATGTAAGAGAATCGAAAGTAATTATCCCACCTTCGCAATCGCAATTTATAGACCTCCACCACTCTTCCATTTAATGCTAAATACGCTATTTCCAAACTACCATTTACTCTTTTTTTCATAATACCATTTTAAATCACTTTCGAATAAAATTCCTGATCATTTCCGGGGAGATGAAGAAGCTCTTCAAAGAACAGAACACCTCACGATAATAAATCTTCCGAAATTCCTGGATGGCCTACAATTTAAACATCGATTTAAATTGTCTTTCACCAAGTGTCTCCTATGTGTCCGCAAGTCCAGAATTATATCATCAAGTGTCCAGTACGCAAAGTAACTGGTCTACAATACACTTAGTAATAACACTAGTACTCAGCGTTGTTCACCGCTACTAAGTAAGATATTTACCCATTATAACATATTTAATATATTTGTAATTATTTTAGACATTTAATCATCTATAACAACCATATATGTTAAATCTTCGACATTTTCGTTCAATCAGTCTTGCATAATTAGTTTTAAGCAATTTTCAACTAACTAAAACATTGTGATTGGAAAAAGGGCAAAAGAATGAGAATATTTATATATATTTTGCGGTGAATTCAGCTTTGTTACCACTAAAGTTTATATGACGTACATGAAAATTTTAAAAAATGACCAAGGAGATCATCAAAGGTGATTAGTATTTTAATAATTTATTTAAAAATTTTCTATGCTATACAAATTATATAGAAGGAATCATAGTTAACTTCTATATATTTGTACAATATTAAATTCAAAAACAAAAGTTTAAGCCTTACATTTACCATCACAATTTATAGATCTCTACTCTACTTTTCCATTGAATGCTAAATACGCTATCTCCATATCACCAACTACTCTACTTTTCATAATACCAATTTAAATCACTTCCGAATAAAATTCCTGATCATTTCCGGTGAGCTGAAGCAGCTCTTCAAAGACCAGAATACTTCACACAAACAGCTCTTCAGAAATTCCTGGACGGCCCACAATTTGAATATCAACTTTAATTATCTTTCACCGAGTCACTCCTTTGCGTCAAAATCAGTCGAAACGATGAAATGAAAAGTCAAGTCATTCTCTTACCAGGTGAATTATTTCAACCAAATAATCTTTTCTCCTGTCAACTCGGCATTTTCGAAACATTGACCACGCTTCGCTCAAAGAGAATAGTTTCGCATAACTTCAGAATATCTCTTGTTTAAATTAATAGAGATGCGAGAGGTATTTGAAAATTATATTACTTTAGTTATTTTGTGAAGAAATTAAGAAAATAAATTTGAGTTTCTGACTAAAATGCTAAACGTTAAATAAATATAATTAAAAAAATATCAAATGCAGTTAAATAAATGCTAAAGAATGTTTAGAATGGTAGGTTTTGCCGAAATTGTTTACTGAAATACATATTTAAAAGAACTTCTATATTAAATAAAAACATTTAAACTTTTGTTTATTAAGTTATAAATTGATTATTTTTATTTTATTAAAGTTATGAGCATTAATAAAATCCTCTTTCATATGATTAATGTTTTAAGTAAGTTTATTTTTATTAAAAACTATTTTATTTCTTAAACCGAAAACAAAACCATATTCATGTAACATAAAAAGCGTTAACAAATAGTTTTATGTTTATATATTTATATATATATATATATATATATATATATATATATATATATATATATATATATATATATATATATATATATATATATATATATATATATATATATATATATATATATATATGTATGTATGTATGTAACATAAAAAGCTTCTATTATTTTTATGTTAGTTTCTTCGTTATAAACAACTCCTAATTTATTACTAATTAATTATTCAAATCGAAGCACTTTATCATACTTTTAAAAAGCCACATCCTGTTTCTAAATCTATTTTTGGCTCAACTATGCAAACATTTAAATAAAGACATTTTTCCCTTTAAGCTTCGTGGGAATCGCGTGATCTATTTAATAAACCAATAGTAATTTCTAAGATTTCCCTCTTTTCCCTAAATAGAGACATTTTCGGATATTTTGCAAGATTTTCCCTACCAGAAAGACTGATCGTGAATGGAGTTAACATCACTTTTCGCTCTCCACTCAACTAAGAATGACATAATAAATTTCTTTCGCTTTCATTAAAATCCCTTGTCTGTTTTCCTACTCGGTCCGACTGCATCATTTTACTAGCCGAGCAGGATTATAATAACTGATGAAACGGGCGCAGGATAATAATAAATGCTAAAATGCTTCTTCAAAGCATAAAAAAAAAAATAATAATAATAATTATAAACTGAAAGAACACACTTCTACTATGTTGGAAGATTATAATAACGAACGGATCTGGAAAGTGGACTTCACAGCGTAATGTCAAAACTTCAAACTAGAAGAGAATGCTGAGCAGTTTATTTCCAATGCTGTGAAATTAATTAGATTTGGATGAACCTTGACCCTGGCTGGCGACATTTTCCCTTTCTACCCAGAAATCGAAAGCATAATCTGCCAAAATTTCTCCATCACTTTCGGCGTTAGTTTGTGACTCATCATAACGAAGAAAATTGGTTTATTCCCCTTTTAACCGTGGTGTTTACGTTTGGAATGGAGCGACTATAGAGAAAACATTAAGAAAAAAAAAAAAAGATGTTCCGTTTGCTCCACCTTTTCGACAAATCCATGCCTCTAAAAACCTGTTCGATATTTTTGTGTTTATGTCTATTTCAAAGTAACAGCGATTCTCCATTTCCAGAACTTCATGTTGGTGAGTGATGGCGGCACTTAGTTTTTGACTAAGATAGTAAGTGGATCATGCTTATTGATGAAATCTTGTGAACAAAATTGGATGAGTGCTATAGAAGGCTTCTTTGGGGGGACAATTATTTTACACATTTTATTTCAATTCGAAATCGTGCTTTTATTTTTTTTAATGGTATTCTCTGTACCAGTTGAAATTTTTAGACGTGAATGCTTTTGAATCATTCACGACCATATCTTGAAATTTGAACATATAATTTTATGGCTTTTGATATTTATATTTTGATAATGTTTATTTATTGATATTATTTTTCAATGATTTACCATATTATTTGTTTAAATTAAATATTAATATTAAAATTAAATGTTATCATCATATATTTTTTTTTTCACTTTTGATTCAGTATGATTATAATTTTAATTATTTAAGGAATCAATTTTTTTGTTGCCTTATATATCACAGTGTATATTATATTGATTGTAGAAGTAAAGTTTAAATTTTTATTTTATTATGGTGTTTAAAAAAGCAAAATATGCTATTCATATATTTAAATTTTGTTTTTCTTCTAAATGTAATATTTAATTATTAAAATTTATTTTGGTTATTTGAATGCCCTTACGGAGCGGCAATAATTACAAATTTAATATGGATGAAAATGCTAAAAGCAATACAGATAATTCTGAAAATGAATTAAATGATAATTTACAAAAATTAAGTATAGATCAAAATGTACAGGATAAACCAGACATACTAATCTTTGAGCCTGACATTGGTGTACAATTCGCATCCTGGCTCAAACATTTCGAAATCCATTGGGGTTTCCCCGCGCAGGTTCGAATCCTGCCGGCTTGTAAAATGATAGAGTCGAACCGAGCAGGAAAACAGACACATGATTTTAATGAAAGCGAAAGAAATGTATTATGTCATTCTTAGTTGAGTGGAGAGCGAAAAGTGATGTTAACTCCACATACGATCAGTCTTTCTGGTAGGAAAAATCTTGCAAGAAATCCGAAAATGTCTCTATTTAGGGAAAAGAGGGAAATCTTAGAAATTACTATTGGTTATTAAATAGATCACGCGATTCCCACGAAGCTTAAAGGGGAAAATGTCTTTATTTAAATGTAAGCATAGTTAAGATAAAATAGATTTAGAAACAGGATGTGGCTCTTTAAAAGAATGATAAAGTGCTTCGATTTAAATAATTAATTAGTAATAAATTAGGAGTTGTTTTATAACGAAGAAACTAACATAAAAAGATTAATAGAAGCTTTTTATGTTACACACACACACACACACATTATATATATATATATATATATATATATATATATATATATATATATATATATATATATACAAAGAGCCAAAACATTATGACCACCTCTTAATAACGAGTTGGCCCATCTTTAGCCCGCAACATACCCACCTTGGCATGGATGCCACAAGTTCTTGGAAGATGGCCGGAGACAGACTGTACCAGATGTTTAAGCAACGGTCACGCAAACCCGAGATATTGCGAGGTCTTTGAAATCTGAGCTGCCGTTCCATGACATCCCAAATGTGTTCTATCGGATTGAGTTCCGGTGAGTTAGGCGGCCAGGACATTAACTGGAATTTAGCATCGTGTTCCTTGAACCACTCCGACACAATTTGAGCCTTGTGACACGGGGCGTTGTCCTGTTTGAAAATCCCATTTCCAGCTGGAAATGGTTCGCAATGATGTTCAGATACCCTGTAGCATTCATGGTCTGCTCTACCACAACCACGGGTCCCAGAGACGCCCAGGAGAACGTCCCACAAAGCATAATACTGCCATCAACGGCCTGTGTATGACCTACATTGAGAGAGCAACTGCTCGCTTGGAAGACGGCGTATCCTGACACGGCCATCGGCGTGATGAATGACAAACCGTGATTCATCTAACCAGGCAACTCTCTCCCAGTGATCCATGGACCATTCGCGATGTTCCCGGGCCCAGCGCAGGCGTAGTTGGCGATGACGCTTGATCAGCAAAGGCACACGAGGGAGACGTCTGCTGCGTAGCCCCATATCCAACATTGTCCGCTGAACAGTATGCTCAGATACTATTCTGCTTGACCCTGCATTGTATTGGGCTGTCAGCTGAGCCACTGTCTGACTCCGGTTTTGCTTCGCCAAGCGAGACAATCTCCGACGACCTTTTTCTTTGATAGCGCGTGGACGTCCAACACCATGTCGTCTACTGCTGGTTTTACCGTCGTTCATCCACTTTGCATAAGTACTAACAACTGTAGATCGCGAACAACCCACGAGTCGTGCAGTTTCGGAAATACTTGTTCCGAGCCTTCGAGCCATTACAATCTGTCCTCTATCGATGTCGCTTAGATCCGCAGCCTTTCCCATCACACACAGAAGTAAGTAAAAGAATGATTCTTCAAACTCTCCAGCAACAGTTAAATACCACTTCCACCTGATCACATGCCTCCACATCATCCAGGAGTGTTCATTGCAAAATTTAGGGGTTGTCATAATGTTTTGGCTCTTGAGTATATTATATATATATATATATATATATATATATATATATATATATATATATATATATATATATATAATTAAATTAGTATAATCTAAATATATATATAAACTTTCATTTTTTATGCATTTACCTTATAATTTTCACTTTTATCGATGCTTACATCTGTCTTACAGTCATTTAATTTAACATTATTAAGAATATACACCTTCTTTATTTATGAACTATGTAAAAAAAAAATACTTCTTAAGAGATTGTTCATTGATCAATTCATCAATCTGATTGAGGCTTATAAATATTCTTATTCCGTACATAGTCAGTAAGTTCCTAATGCATTTATAACAATTTGTATTCATAAAATGTGCCTGCAAGCAATGAGTATATTCCATTACCTCCAAAGACAAACTATTGATTTCTGAACAAATTTATCGCATTAATTCTCGTAGCCTCTGGATACTAATTTCTCATACATTTAATGCAAATGGTTTGGAATTCATGAAGTAAAATAAAATAATAAGACTCTCATTTTTAAAATCCGAGCTACCTAAATTTCCTTTTAAAATGTCAGAAACATTTTTAATTTCTAATAAATGCAGCATATATTTATAGTTGCTTAACAGAGATTACATGTTTGTAAGGAATTAAATGTAATTCACATATATTTTGGTTCTAAATTCAATATTTATGGATTGTTTTGCCTAAAATATTTAACTCAAGTGCACTTTATGTTTGAAAATACCTGTATATGATAAAAATTAACGTGTTTCCGGCTCTATGGGACATTAAAAAGCTCGGTAATTTTTATCTAATAGATTTGGTAATAGTTTTAGTAAAGTTAACAATAAAATACGGTTTCATAATAAGCGGTAAAATTTAATAAATGCTCTAAAATTCGGTCATTTAATCATGACACCTCAAAGTACTACATGAAAATCATTCATTCCATAAAATTTACTAAATGCATGATTAAAACTGTAATTTTGAGAACCTGAATTTCTGGTGAACCTTTACAGATCAGAAAAATTACTAAATAAATGATTTAAATACCATACGTTTTGGTTTTATCAGCCAAAATTGTTTTTTTCTTTACCAGAATTGCCATTATTATGCAGTACAGTAATTTTACAAGAAATTTTTCCTTCATGGAGAATGTGATGTGAAATATATTATTAGATTAAATTAATTTGGTAAATTAAGTTTATTAAAGTTCATTAATAAACTTTATGCAGGCTCAAAAGTTTGTCCAAATGGGTTGGTTTTATAGCTGATAAATAGACAGCAGCAAGATACTTTATGCATAATAACTTCTTGTGGTTGTGAAAGGAAACTAATACACCAGTCACCACAGCGTTGGAATCATAATAGAAAGAAATTCTCTTTGCCAATATATTTTATAAAATTATGTATGCAAAAACTGCAAAATTTCATATAAGTAATAATTTATTATATAAAATTGCGTATGAGAAATAAATTATGCGTTTAAAATTTGAAAATTATATTAAATTTTATGTATGAAAAATAAATTACATTTTTTAATATTATAAAAGTAGAGGATATTAATAAATTGTTAAAATACTACATTAAAAATGAAAAACATCATTTGAGAAAACTAAAGTAATTTAATAGATTTTAACAGGATATTTTTATGAGAATAATTGTTGAAAAAACTATATGTGGCATTAAAACAATGCAAAAATTTTAAGTGTATAATAAAAGTAAAATTGTCAACTTTATCAACGTTTAAACCAAACTAAAATGCAAACAAATATTTAATTTATTTGCTTCTTTATGCATACAAGTTTAATTTTCAGCAAAATTTCTCTTAATATAAAGTGCGCTAAATTAAAAACTAATTTAATAAAAGTTTTTAACAATAACCATTAATGATGATAAAACATTCACTAACTTCTTCGCTGATATGTGTCAAAAATGCAGCTGTCTCAAATTTCCCCAAACGTGAATTTCCATGAGGCAATCAAAAAGATCGTGCAATGAGATCAAAGAGAAACTGAAAGAACCCATTTAGTTAATTCAATGGATTAAGATTAGTGATTTTAATTAAGGTTCTAAGTTGGTTCAAGTCGAATCCAGTTTCAAACGCATTTGTAATGAAATTTTTATTTAATTTTTACAACCGAAAATTTGCAGTGTCGTGTACTGCATCACTTTGGTTTTGCAGATAACTTACAAATTAAGTTTAGGTATAATTAGACTTACTACAAAGCTGAATTAACTATAATTTAATTATCATAACTATAACTAAATTATAGTTTTTATAATCAGTTTATAATAATAACTAATTATAATTAACTATATAGTCAATATAATAATTTATCGTAATAACTAATCATAATATAAATAATTATAATGTAAGTAATTATAATAATTAACTATAAATTAAATATAAATTAATTCTGAATATAAGAAGATAATTAACCTGTTTACTGAGTTTAAAAACTTTCGTTCCCAAATGGGGACTTAACTCTATTACATTATTTTATACATCAAGTAATTTCCTTGACGAAATATTTCGCCTTATAAGTAACCAATTATATAATTGATTAGAAATTAGAATATTAAATAGTGATTGGAAAGTGCTAAAAAAAGATTCATTTTTTTTTATTCTTTCTCTATTTATTTATATTTAGTTAGCTTAGAATTTATGAAACAAGATTCCGAAAATACTATTTCGAATTTTAATCATGTTAAAAACTTGTGCAATCCGTAATGTAAATTGCCTAAAAGTGTTGAAGCATATATCTTTTATAAGTATTTTAAAACTTTTCAATAAACATCATTATTTATATCGTGAAATTCTCTGAAAAAAAAATTTCAGAAGACTGTAACAAGAGTTCTTCAGTCTTCTTGCAAATTGCCTACTTAGACATTTAAGTTAAAAAAAATAACAAACTATAGTCTCACACCTATAAATAACTAACTATAGTGTTTTCTCACATGTCACGTCATTAGGTAAAATTTAAACATTTCCTAAGAAATAGCCAAACAATCATATGAAATTATCGACAAGTTAGGCTATCAAACTGAGAAACTTTGAGTAACGAGGCAGTTTCTAGCCGGAAGATCTTTTATTTATGATCCTATTTCTTTCAATTACTAAAATAATAGAGTAAATAAATGTATTTACTTATAGTACAGACTTTATAATGTAAATATAGAGTTCAATAAAAATGATAGTACAGTAATCATATTTATTTCACTTCAGAAATAAATTAAAAGTGTGCAGAAATAACAATCGAAAACAGGACTTGTTTATCGAAAGAAGAAGTTTGAAATAATTTATCATAGTAGATAGAATTTGAAAAATCTTTTCCGGCTGGTCAGTGGGCTGAGTTTTTTACCTTCTTCTGGTTAGTTAATTTAATTTCCTTTCGATGTTGAGATATTTTCCCTCATTCCTTAGTTTTACTTTTTGTTTCAAAAATTTCTAACTTCCATTGGCAACCCTGAAACTGGTTTCTATTTTGAGAATTTATTCCTTTCAATAAAAACTAATATCTCTAAAAATTCTGTATTCTTAACTCTCTAAATTAGCTTTGCTTTCTGATATTATGAAGTACATTTGAGATGTTAGGCACACACGTTTAAAGCCTATCACTTTCGCACGTTGTGCGTGCAAAAATTTCTCCAGTTATGTTATATCGTCTTAAAAAAGGAAAAGGCCGACTTAATCTTCTTAGTATTCAGCAATGTGTACTAAGATAAAAGCAAGAAGAAAAAAAACATCAGCGCACCCGAAATAGTTTACTATGTAGTAGACTCAGAACAATTTAGATCATCTTGAAAACATGTAGTTGTATTATAAGTAAGTATTTGTAGAAAGTATTTTAAGAATTCATAAGTTGCATTATTTATTATTTCCAATTCCCTGCGTTATCTTCCATGCAAGTCTAGTTATTCCGACTTAGTTTTTTACTGTTTGTTCAATGATCCAATAATAGTAAAAAAAAAATATCAAATATTTATTTTCGGTTTCACACAAAAATTTATATTTCGATTCCTGTTATTTCCTTTGGCTATAAGAGATCTTTTTGAGTTCATTCTTTTATTTTTATTTAACAGATGATTTCTTCCTGAAAATAAATATTTGTCACAGCGTGTTACTATAATCTCCGAAATTTGGCCATTTTTTATAGTCAATTTCATATATTATTTTCCAGACATATTAAATCATTTGTATAATTAGTTTTTTTTACTGGCACTTCTGCAATCCAATGATTGTTGAGTAAATAATAAACTCTAAAATGTTTCCTTTCAAGTAAAACCTAGTAGCTCAATCCCTATTATTTTCTTAAGTTACAAAATATCTTTTTGAGATGATTATACTTCCATTTTTATTTTACTCATGCTTTCTTTATGAAGATAAATATTTGATACAACATGTTACTAAGAACCCCAAATTCTATGCTTGTCAATTCTATACGAAACTTCCATGCATGTCTTGTTATTTATATATGTAGTTTCATACTGTCTGTTTTATGGTCCAATAATAGTAATATAAATAATAAATTCTCAAATATTTCTTTTCGGTTAGACGCAAGCTTAATAGCTCGATCCCTGCTATTTTCTTTGGGTACAAGAGATCTTTTCGAGTTTTTATTTTTTTCCTTCTTATTTTACAGATGCTTTCTTCATGAAGATAAATATTTGGAATAACGTTTTCCTAAAATCCCCGAAAGATAGGATAAGCGATAAAACTCTTTACGCCTTCAGGTGACGATTGTATTCTTCTTGAATTCTACGAGGCTTCGACTTTTCTGATTGAGAAAACATATTTCTCATAAGTATCATCCGTATATAAGAAAAGCGGATAGCTAGATAGTGTCAGAAAGGGGAATCCATTATCCGTTAGAGTAAAAAAGATTCCCTTTATTACCAGATACGTTTCTTTTTTTTTGTAAGCGTAGGATTGGGCTTGAATGCGGATGGAATATATTTCCTCTTTGCAACAGAGCAGAACAAGAATATTTTCTTTTATTGTACAGAGAATAAACGATTTATAATTGCAAATCTCATGTTTTGTAAATTTATTTCTAGTTTTGAAATTTAAAAAAATGTGTATAAATATAAATTTAGAAGTTAAAATTCATAGTTTCATTTAATAAACTGGTGAAATAGTTTTGGATTACATTGAAAATGTAAGCAATAAAAAAAAAACTTTTTTATTACAAAAATTTCAAGTAATTATATACAGAGATGTTTGTATATTAATTTGGCAGCGAAAGATTAAATTTGAAAGCTGATGGAATATATTTCTTTTTGAATTATTACACTAAGAAAAATAAAAACAAACATACTATTGTTCAATTAATGTTTCATAGTTTATTGTTAAATTTGAAGGAAAGTATGAATGAGTAGAATTTTAATGAATGAACTGTTAAAATAATTTAAAATTTATTTAAAAATATATCAAGTATCATAAAACAATTTAATAAAATATAAAACCTAGAATAACCAGTTTAATTCTATTAAAAATGTTATAGATATTAATGATGCTTCTATTACAATGATAATAAGCTATAAACTGGTAATATAAAACAAATTCTAGAACTAAAAATAATGCGAGTGATGATGTATAAATATGCTTAGAAAGATATTAGAAAACACATGTTTTTTATTAATTTATCATTATAATTTATAATATATATATCCTTAAAAAGGAAGCATTTATCTATTGGAGTGAAAAAGAGATTTCCTTCATTAACAGATATTTTTTTGTAAGCGTAAAATTAAAAAAAAGAATATAATGTGTGGAATATATTTCCTTTTGGCAACCAGGTAGAACAAAAATATTCGTTTTATTAACTAAGGAAAAAATATCTCTTTAATTATATTCATGGTGTTTTATTATTGTATCGTTGGTTTTGATTTAAAAGTGTGAATAAATTTTTTGGGTTAGAATAATTAATTTGTAGTTCCATCAAATATAAAATAGTAAAGAAAATTGTTTTTTAAAATTAATTTAATAAAATTCCGATTTCTCCCCAAAAGCTGAAGGTATAACAAATTTATTTAAGCGTAACTAAAGAAAATGAAGAAGGGCTAAGAACGTTTGGTATGATGAGTTCTAAATTGGGTTTGTTATTCTCACAAACAATTGAATTTAGTTACAGATGATGGTGCTAACGAAAAAAAAAACTATGAAACAATATATTTGAAATAGCCACCATACGCAGGAGCAATATTTTATATTTTGCAGAAAAATTTAACATTCAACTGTGAAAATATTTGCTATATATTTTAAGTTATTACATATTTTATGCTATACAGTACTGGAATAGCCTAACATATAACAGAAAACAGTGCTTGATGGTTTTATAGTCTCCGGTGCCAACTGTTGACAAACAATATCATTCTTTTTTGAAATGTAGTAAAAAAAATTGTTAGTTTCCTGAACAGAACACAGCAAATTGTATATTTATTCCCTGTTATTAGTTAACAATAATAGATTTGATTCCATTCAACATTCTTAACATTTTACAGCGAGATATTAAACTGTAAAAACTAATATATTTTTTTTCTAATATAAAACATTTATAATAACTTCTAAAATATTACACATTTATAATATAAACATTTATAATTGATTTAATTAGTTACAAATGAGGATGGATTTTGCAAAATTGTAAAATTTAACTTTTCTGTATGCTATCATTTGAACTGCTAGTTTGCCAAAGAAAAAGAAAGACTTGAATGTGCAAAAGATTATGGAAGAGAAAATTTCAAAAGAAAAGGAATACTATACTAGACTATACTATACTATACTATATTCTAACCATATGAAATTGTTGCCACTTTATTCAGAAAAATGATATTAATATTGAGGTAAATTTACTAACAACTAAATGGTAAAAGAGAAAGATGGCGCTTTTCAAACTTTTTATGTTATACTTCTTGAATGCAGAAAAATTTATAGCAAGACTATTTTTTGACAGCGAGCATTATTCATTGTTATTTGCGAATGTTAAGATATATAACATAACTGCAGACGTAAATTTTCCCTTTTTATAGATTAATATTTACATAATTCTTTTACTAAATTATGATAAAAAAAGAGCGATATAGCAAAAAAAGTTTGTTTCAGATTAAATAATTCAATGAACGATATATTTAGAAATATATGTTTATATATTTCCATTAAATTTCGTTCCCACAAGGAAAGACAAAAATTCTTAAAATAGCCGCATTCATATGGTCACTTTATTGCATGTCGAAATTATGTGTTAAATGGCTTCCCTCCTTCCGACCGAACTCAACTGTCGAATAAGTTGAGACGAGGAAGGAAAATTCTAAATATGTTTTTATTCCTTTTTATTTAATTTTTTTCAAATAAATTGATGATAGATGTTTTCAGGTCTCGGCAAAAAGCATGTAAATTACAAGTGCACCATCCAATAGAAATATTTATGTATTTCATATAATTTTTTCTATTTTTGGGATAAAATTATACAAATACAACTTTGCAATCAGTATTTTTCGGAAGCTAATATATTATTATACATTTGTTTGTTTTGGGATTATTGTTTTGATAAATATCTCCGTTTTTCGTAAAATTGACAGCAATCTGGTTTCTCATTAATTCAAGCAGTAATAAAATTAAATTTTAAAATACCTTACAGCAAACAAATATGTAGCTTTGAATGTCTTACTCAAACCAAAAAGATGAATTTCAATATCGGAGAAATAATGGCATTTAAAAAAGTATGTCTCATTGCAACACAAAATAACTATGTGAAATCTTAGTTTCGGTTTTGGATTAAATTGGTTAAAAGCATTTTCATTGTTTATAAGGTCTTTTTATAAGACGGTAAGTCTATAATTACAGTATGAAATAATATATCAAAAATATTTATTATATTTCTTTTAATAGGATACCGGAACTATTTCTATAACACTGTATTTGGACAATTTAAGCGAAAAAGTAAATAGATGTGGTTTACTACAAACAATACGCATCTAACTAAATAAGAAACCTTTCGCAAAGCTTTTCGCAATCTATTAAAGACGACCTCTCTTTGTCGGAAACTGGAGTTTATTTCTTTCAAATTCTGCCTTCACTACCACTATTATTGAAAAGTAAAATACAGGAAGTGGAACCTGTAGAAAGGGAACATTTTCTCTCAGCCGATCAAGTTAACAAGGATGAAAAGGTAGGGAAGATGAGCATTCAAAAGACAGAAAAGACCAGGGTAAACAAAACTTCATAACAGCAATTGCTATTGATCGTATCCCCCCCCCACCCCTGCTTCTCGTGATGATGAAAAAGGAAGAGCAAGAGGAAAGATTATATCTACTTCATCTTTCGGAGAGCAATGAGAATCACAGAATGATTCGGCTTGAAAAGGAGAAAAATTCTGGAGGAAGATAGAAGAATATGAATGGTGCAGAGTGGAGGAGTTTCCACCAGCCCTATGTTTTCATTGTTGCAAATACAGTGGAAACAATGGCATCAGGATTGCGTGTATTGGGAGTTTAGCAGACGGGTCATGTTTTTGTCAGTTGAAGATTCGCATTATAATACATCACAGATAAAGAATGTCAAAGAGCAAATATACGGAACTGTATATAACGAATAAGAATCTTTTAGGGGGAAATATGATTCAAATCGATGAAACATTCGAGCAAAATATTGAAGTTTACATTTCAGTTTTTTTTTTGGGGGGGGGAGTAATCTTAAACTGCTGGAGTCTAAATAAATAACGTCAGATTGTTCTGATACAGTGCTGAAGAATATTATTAAATGCTATGTGATTTTATACAGACAACTCAAATACTTCAAATTACTACTGTTATTTACTGTATTTGTTTCATTTCTTAAGTTTTTTTTAAAAAAAAACAGTAACTATGCTGCATTTAAAAATGTATGTAATATAAGTTAACGAGATTCACTTTTATATTTGTATTACTCTAACAAATTAACTGATAAGTTATTTCAAGGAAATTTGCGACTTTTAACTCTTTTTACTCAGCTGCTAGAGCTTTATTTTTAGTAGCTTTAGTAATGTTATTATTATTGATATTGTGATATTATTACATATAAATATCATTATTTATTTATTATTTTAGGCAAATATTAAGAATAGTATTTGTGTAGTAAGTAAGAATCTCTAGACACACGACGTTTGCTAATAAGTCTACCAAACAAGATAAAATTAATTAATTAAAATATTTTTTCAAGAGCGGTAAATAGTTGCAAAATTGAAATTCTATATTAAACTGAAATACATTTAATATTTGTTTCTTTTCTAAGTATAGGTATTTTCTATATTTTCTATATTTAGATTTTATATGTACTATTTTTAAACTCATATGAGCTTCGTAGTATATGAGCCAAAAAATTCTCAGTTGCTGAAATCTCAAATTTTATCTTATTTTCTTCTTACGTTAATGCAAGTACGAATAATAATTAACAATTTTAAACTTTAGCTAAAATTTTCTCAAAATAAATTCGTGACTAAAATTATTTTAAAAATTAGAAGATTTTTTTAATTTAAAACTGCATTAATGCTGAAAACAGATGTTTTGGGGTATCAGAAACCATTATCGTCAAGTTTAAACTCCAAGCAATAAAAATAACATTGAAAATTGTTACTATAGTAGCGTTTTTTTCTGTAGCTTAAAATTAGCTATATATATATATATATATATATATAAAATAAGAGAAATTAAAAATATATAAATATCCTCAAAGATATAATAGAAATATGTCATAAGTTATAATATTTTAAAAAATGAAGTCAATAGTTATTGATAAGATAATAATTGAAGTTAATAGATTCAATGGAAAACAGTTTATAAATTTTACATTGTTATTAAAATTTTTAATACACATATAATAGTGTTTTTTTTCAACATACAAAGCTGTATGAATAATATGTATAAACAATATATGTTTTCAAATTACATTATCCTATTTAAAAATATAAAGTTATTTATTTTAACTAAAATTTAAATTTATATCTATTTCTTTTACGAAGTCCATGACTTTGCAGACTGAAATAACTGTGATAATGAAAGTTCTTGAAGTGAAATTTATGCATTTATTCATCCCCATGATCCGGAAGTTACACGTAAAACAATAGAATTCTCACCAGGAAATTAATAAATGCATTTTGACAGTTACGCAATCAGTGTAACGAGCAGAACAATTACAATGACTTGCGTAAAACTGAAAGCGAATTTATGATCGCCGTATCTAATAGAATAGCTGCCAAAAATTTGAGTTACGCAATAATTATATTTAAACTGATTTATTCCATCGAATGAAAAAAAAAGAAAGTGAATTTGATTTATGCTACAATGCAATTACAAATATGAATCAAAACTGTATTTTCATCCTATTAGAAAGCTCGGTCCCTAAATTACGTGATTAACTTTTAAATAAATTTTTACTTATTTTTTCTGCCGTTGCACTGTAATAAATTCAATATCAAATTGCACTAAGGTACCGGCACTATAGGGACATCATACGTAAATCTCGTTTTTTCTTAATCCATTTGTTTAATACATAAGTCAAACACTATTGAATCAAAAATTCCCGATCAAAATAGGATAAAATATACCAGCGTTAATCCTTTTTTTTTTTTTTTTTGGTTTTTTCTTAATCCACGTAAAATAATCATTTTCTCTACCTCAATATTTTTTTTAATTTCATATCACTCGAATTTAAAAAAGAAACAACAACATTTTTTTTTACGTTTTCAAAATATTGTTGCTGTGTTGGTTAGAAATTTAAATATTACTGTTACTATATCAACAAAAAATTGGTCAGAGTTTGCTGGGAGAAAATATGATTTAGATTTTTAAAACAACTGAGAAAAAAACCATTTTATGATTCTCAAACTTATTATAGCAACTTATTTCACATTTTCTCTTAATTCATTTGTTTTTTCAGCAATAGAAAATTATCATTTTATTTAATTTATATAATGTTATCCTTTCTATCTCACTCTCTAATAATATTTTTTTTCATTCAAAACTTCAAATTATGCAAATTATGTTTGTAATATTTGTTTTTCATTAAAATATTACTGATTCAGTATAGACAAAATATTGCTTTTTGTTATGGACACAGGTTTAGAAAATAAGATATGTTTAAATTATCTTCTTTTATAAAGTTTTATGTTATCTTCTTTTATGATTGTCATTAATTAAACGTCATAAAATATTATAATTCTGTTTCTTAATCCATTTGTTTTTTCAGTAAAATAAAACAATCATTTTTTTTATCTTCCCAGATTTTTTTTTCTTATTATGTCATTTTTTTTCAAAACAATATTCATTCGAGTTTCAAACTATATATCCATCGTATGTTGTAAATTGAAATATTACTGATTCAGTATAGACAAAAAATTTCTTGTGTTATGCTTGAAAAAACCAAAGTCTGTTGGGAATAGAAGTGATTTTGATAGAAAAAAAAACAGCGGAGAGGTTAAAACTATTTTATGATTGTTATTAATTTAATTTCAAGAAAAACATTTGGACGTTTTATAGAAATCCTTTTATTTCTTCAAGAATATAAAATAATGATTTTATTCACCTTATATAAATTTTCTCCTTTAAAGCCACTCTCTCAAAATAATATTTTCTTTCGAGTCTTCAAACTATATGTGCAGTGTTTGTTATAAATTGAAATATTACTGATTCAGTATAGACAAAAAATTGGTTTGTGTTATGTCCAAAAACTTCAGAGTCTGTTGGGAATAGAAATGATTTAAGAGTTGGGAAAATAACTGAGAGGGCGGAACTATTTATGATGAAAGCATGACACATCTGTTTAGTTTTGGAATTTATACGGTTGTATTGAGAGTCTGAAGTCAAGAAAATATTCAGCTCCTTTGGGAAAAGAAAAGCTCTATCTACTTTTTTTTTAACTTCATAAATCATGTATTTGGAGTGTTTTGTTCAAAGAAACTTAATCTTTTATTTTAGTTTTGGACAAAGAATTCTTTCATCTTCTTGTCTTCTTGAGTTCATTGAGTTCCACATAAATGAAATTGAAAATCCTTTCCTAATATAAATTATTTCAGAAATTTTATTTTTCCCGTTTGTCATCAAAAAAATGATTTTTTGTTTTTGTTTAGGATTAAAAATTAATACATACTTTTTTAAAAAAAATCTTTTGTTCGTAATTATAAGCACACATAAGAAATCCTTAGATTAAAATTACTAACAGCGCATCGAATCATTTTCGTAATTTTAATGCATATCACAAGAAACATTTTGGTTACATTAATACATTAATAATTTTTCATTGATTTTTCGTATCTAATAAAAGTTTAACATTACAATTGTTTCGTAATAAATTTATTGAAATACAATAAAACGTATATATATATATATATATATATATATATATATATATATATATATATATATATATATATATATATATATATATATATATATATCACTCTAAGTAAACATTTTTAAATCTTTAAAATGATTACGAACCACTTCATTTAAGGGCTTCCAGATATTATATGGTAGGTTTCTAAAAACTGAGTTATTTTTTGTTAAGTTTAAGTAGTTTCATTCATTTCTTTTGACTGCTGAAGCAACCTTGACTACAAAGGATTGTATATTTTAGTACTAAATAGTATATGTGTTAATACTAAATGGTAACTGATAATTTCCTTTCAAATCAGTGTTTTCTTTACATTATAGTTATTATTCGCATATTTTAAAATTACTAATATCAAACATTTAATAAATGCATAAAGAAGGTAGAAAAAAAAAACAAATTTTGTAAATCTTCAAAGTTTTATACCGAAATTTGATAATGAGTTTTCAAATATGATAATGAGTTTATGTATATATATACAGTGGGTGTGCAGTATACAATTATATAATGTTTAGTTATGTGATGTCAAATGTCTAAATATTTGCTATAACAAATATTGTTTTAAAAACAAACTAAAATTCTTATAATTGCTGAATAAAAAAATTTAGTTATTATTGGGGTTACTAACTGTTTCATTATTACTACTTACATAATATACTTACATTTAATGACATACATAATATAAAATGGTATGTGTATTTTATATAACTTCATACTTTGCATTATTTTTACAACTTCTATTATTTTAAAAGAGTTTTCTCCACAACTCTTTTTTGGCAGTTAATACGAATATTTTATGTGTGTGTAGAACTAAAATTTAAGTTAAAATAAAATTTTACGAGATTTTTAAACATTCTAATTTTTATTCTTTACCATAAAATTTAAGAATTAAAAACTCTATCAATCATAGTCTATGTAAAAAAAATAGATTCAAAAATTGCAAAAAATTAATGTAGTAAATTTCATTTTTATATATTAAAAAAAATACTTTAAAATATCTATTTAGATATTTCAAACTAATAAATAACAATTTTAAAATATCTATTTTTAATCATAGATATTTTCATATATATTGTAGTTATTTTGCCAGCACTAGCATTTGACTAAAGTCACAGAAGTTGGAACTTTTTTTACAAGCATATAATTAGACAAATAAATAAATAAATAAATAAATAAATAAATATATATATATATATATATATATGCATTAGAAATATCATAGCTTCATTAGAAATATAAACTTGGAAAATAATTATTCCGTTACTTTTTATTTGATGAAATCAGCTTCAATTCAGATTACTACAAATGCAAATAACTGAGATTGAATGCGACATTTTAGAAAAAAAATTAAAAATATTTTTTTTCTCATAAATGGGTTTAATAATCAAAAATAACCTCTCCGTAAACAATAAAAAAAAAGAATTAAAAATAAAACATTTTTCCTAAATTAAAATATCTAAATTTCTACTACTTTTTGTCACATTTTAAGCAACAATGGATTACACTAGCTACATACATCAATAAATTTAAGAATAAATTAACAAAAAACTCAAAAATTCAATTCAAAATACAATAATTAACATAATAATTTTTAAATGTAATAAAAGTTAAAACCAATTTAAATCACTTTACTTAAATGTATTATATAAGTCAAATATATATCTGTAATAAATCTATATGTTCACTCTGACTGATTAACTTAATTCTTGCAAAAAAAATATTACAGAAATTAATTCATATTTAAAACACATCTTAGAAAAAACTACCATCTTCGTAAGGAATTAAATCATTTTCTAGCATTAAAATAGCTGCGGGTTATTACCCTTTTTCATTTTTTTTTAAAAATTTTCTTTATGAAAGTCGTTTGAGTTAATTTTTTATTTGTCCAACACTTAAAAACGAAGTATAAATTCCCAGTGTTAAATTTTGTTTTTATTTTCACGGCATTTAAATTATCAATTAAATTTGCAGGCATGGATAATTTTACATAAGAACTAATAACATGTTTTTTTTTTTTTTTTTTAAATTTATTTTTACAGTTCAAATTACAATTTTCTGGTGAAATGCTATTTAAATTAACTTATTCAGTACTATAGTAAACATTAAATATTAATTTGAATTGTGTGTTTAAATGCATCTCTTACCTTCCAAATTCAAAATTGAGGGGAACAGAGTTCACTAAGCAAAGAGGCTCTTTTAGTACCGATGTGAGACAAAATCCGCCAACATGATGAGCAGATTTTTTCTTCCTTCTTTTTGCATGTGAAGTAAGAACTCTTCGAAGTTTGCTCACTTCTGCAGCAGGAACAGATTCCTCCTTTTGCAATTCAACTAAATCTTGAGCTGAACCACTTGGTCCTCGATACCACGGCATTGTCAATGCCTTTCACTGAGACTAATGTATGTTCCAAACTTTTACGAAATTACTTTTCTCTCCTCCTAATACAGTTCTAGTTCTTTCTCCTTCCAAAGTGATATGTCTTCACTAGTTTCTTTAAGTAGAATTAACCACACTATGAGCACCAGTATTTAAAGCTAATGTAAGTGATATCGGTATTATACCTTTAGTAAGTAACGGTTTGATAAATAATTGCAAACATCAACCATTATTAACATCTCGATGTATAGCATGATTTATTTATTCAGTACGAATAAAATTTGTACTTTGATTTTGAAGCTCGAACGATCAATTAGAGTTTATTTGAAATTAGAGAGTTAAAGAATTTTATTCAGATAACAATGTTATTTGAATTCCCAATAAAAGATAGAGAGAAAAAAATTTACTGGAATAGTATTAGATTTTTTTAATTTCTCTTGCTTTATATCGTTCAGAACAAATTTTAACTTCTATATCAATTCCAGACATCACTATACTTTTGAATAGATTAGAAAAAAATTTAACTACTTAATATTACATCCTTATATAGCTAAAAAAACACAAACTCGATGTGATATATCACAAATTCGATATATTTGATTTGAAAATAGCACACAGAAACACTTATTGCATTCTTTCAAGACGAAAAAAACTGAAGCGTTTCGAAAATCGATCTTCAGTTTTACATCCGAAGATGAAGAATATAAATATTAAATAATTTTTCGTTTTTTATGCCTCATTCAATAAAACATTTGCGAACTCTAATGAATAAAAACCGTTTACTTTTAGGAGTACCGTGCAAATTTCAACAAACATTATTTTCCGTATCGAAGCATTCGCAAAATCTCTAAAAAGTAACGGCCGGCGAAATATAATGAAGTGCTACTAGAAACGAAACTGCCCTCGCCCCGTGCGATCACACGGGCTTTTTGGGCGTGCTAGTAGCGGGTGTGCGCGAATCCTCTTCTACCGGGAACCTCTCACTCTATAGGTGGAGGAAGCAGTGCCTTGCTGGGGGTGGTGATAAGACAGGGGGTGGCGTAGCCTCGATCCCAGTACAGGTGGAGAAGGAATCGTCCGTTCTCAAAACGGAGGAAATAGCCTGAATGAAAGTCTGTAATAATTTTAATTTAAAGCTTGTGTATAAAGTAGCGATTGGATACTCTGTAAATTGGTTTCATTTCGTTGATCCTTTTCTTGCGTTTGTAATTTGATCGAAACAATTGAACAACGTGAAAACTAAATTTTAGTTTCTCGTTTTTATTTTAATGTGAATTGCACTGTAAAGTTAAAGTACATGATGTATGATATTGTTGATGATTAAATCAATGATTAAATTACAAAAACAAGAGGCATTTGATGATATAAAATATTATCTAGACTGAAATGATGTTTAGAATTTATATAACCGCTAAAGCATTTTTGCACCACTAATAAATATATAAACTTTTTTTTTTTTTGCAATTATTTCTAATAGTGTTATCAATTGATGCATAGATCAAAATCTGATTTAATTAAAATTTTGGGTTATAATACTATTAAATCAAAACTTGTGCAGGTAATAAATAGATCTTTTAATATTTATTCATGTAAGTGTATAAGCAAATGGAAATATGTATGTATGGAAAAAATCTATAACCATTACAATGATTGGTTTAAATAACAAAATAGTTATTTCTTCTTGAACTGTTTATTACAGGAATGAAAGAAAGAAATATATTTTAAAAAAAAGTGTCATCGAGCATTTTGAATGTCTAATAAAGCGAAAATATTAATAAAACTAATAAAAATCTGAAATTCATTTATTATAAAGAAAGATTAACTGAAAAAAGTAAAAGTGTAGACTTTACCTGATTAAAACTTTCATTCGCTCTAAAATTATATGTATAAAAAACAATAGTCGAGATTTTCAAGCCCTAAAAAACAATCCCCCACTTTCAAGACATGATGTGAATGAGAAGAAACAAAAGTAGAATGATTTTTCTCATTCACGTCTAGTAAGTTTTGAGAATATGCCCCTATTTTTGAGGGCTTGAAACATATAGACTATTATTTCCTATATTTTCTAAGCTAACGAAAATTTTAATTAATTAATATCTTATCGCGTCAGTTTCTTAAGATTGATTTTTTAAAAAAAAAAAAATACAGGTAGTTTAAGTAAAGCTATGCACCACTGTACAATATTATTGTCTATGTAACCACTAAGTTCTCACACCTGTTTTAGTTCTAAAATGGCTTGCATAACTGTATTTTCCCAGCCGATAGGTGTTCTCAGAATACAAATGCAAACATTTATCTATTTTAAACTTAATATTATTAGGCATTATTCCGTTTCCAGTTTCCTCTTAAAATATAATTTATTATAATAAAATATATAAACATTTTGCTCGACAAATGTTTTTACACCGTGTAGACGTCTACCATTTATCCTCAACATCGATAATCTTTGATCTATAGCCTTTTAATTCAAATGAAGATAAGTAAACTAATATTGTGAAATTAAAGTGTAACATGACGTTAGACTAACTGAATTTACTGCATTTTTATTATACATAATGAGAAAATAGGAGCCCTACTATACACAGTTGTTTAAGAAAAACATTAAATCACATTGGATTACAAATATAGAAAGTTTGTGCTCATTAGTTCAAAAAAAAATAATATTATTTTAAACTTACTGAAATATGCGGCTTTCTTACTCATATTAAATTTCATATAAATTGGCTAATTATTTAGGGTAACACAGACTTTCAGAAACCGTAAATTCAGTATCGGTACCGTGCACTGCATTGTAAGTTTGTCAAGCACGTCTAATAATATAATATAATATAATATAATATAATATAATATAATATAATATAATATAATATAATATAATATAATATAATATAATATAATATAATATAATATAATATAATATAATATAATATAATATAATATAATATAATATAATATAATATAATATAATATAATATAATATAATATAATATAATATAATATAATATAATATAATATAATATAATATAATATAATATAATATAATATAATATAATATAATATAATATAATATAATATAATATAATATAATATAATATAATATAATATAATATAATATAATATAATATAATATAATATAATATAATATAATATAATATAATATAATATAATATAATATAATATAATATAATATAATATAATATAATATAATATAATATAATATAATATAATATAATATAATATAATATAATATAATATAATATAATATAATATAATATAATATAATATAATATAATATAATATAATATAATATAATATAATATAATATAATATAATATAATATAATATAATATAATATAATATAATATAATATAATATAATATAATATAATATAATATAATATAATATAATATAATATAATATAATATAATATAATATAATATAATATAATATAATATAATATATTATATTATATTATATATAATATAATATAATATAATATAATATAATATAATATAATATAATATAATATAATATAATATAATATAATATAATATAATATAATATAATATAATATAATATAATATAATATAATATAATATAATATAATATAATATAATATAATATAATATAATATAATATAATATAATATAATATAATATAATATATAATATAATATAATATATTCTGAATGAGTTTATTGATTGACAGTCTGTAAAATTTTTCACAGTTTAGTGTAACTTAAAATTTTTATTTATTGAGACATTAAATCTTAATATGAAATTGTATAGAAGCCTGTTTTAGCCAAGTATGAATAATGTCATATCGACTTGATTAGTTTAAATAACTTTTTCATAAATTTATAAGGTATTTTTTTAACTGCTTTCTCATTTTACCAGAAAATATACGTCAGACACACAGTTTGGTTTAATATCTCAAAGTGCATCATTTTATTATATTTTATAACCTGTGTTGAATAGCCAACCCATTGTTAAATTTGCGTCAAACAATGTTCATTGTAATTTTGAATCCAACCCAGAAAAAACTTTTGGGAGAACTAACCCTTATTTGCGTTACATGGAAATCCACGAAAACGTCCCATGGTTAGCCCTAAGGCAAAGAATTCTAACCTATCACCTATCTGCCACTGAGGATATTTTACGTCAGTACTGTGGCCAGTGCGAGCCGGAAGCATAATCCATACCAACCCAACACAGCTGGTCTAATTGCATCTTACTATACCTGATAAATGTTTTTTTCATCCTCCTTTTTCATTGATTTAAGTGATTTAATAGTTAATGAAAAATCCAAATTACTAATAATTAAGTGATTTAATAGTAGATTAATAAATGAAAAATAAAAAAATTATGCATGCATTAAAATTTACTTTTAATTAGCGCTAAAATCTTATTTTAAATTAGTTGCCTGGAAATAAGCATTGAAATGATGAATCACTTAAACCCCTTACTAGTTAAAATTTTAATTATTATATTCATTCTACTTACATATTAATCAGCTCAATCAAACATGATGAATTAATTTATCTCGATTAAATTTTTTGGGAACTTTTTTCATGCATTTTTCCCCCAAAAATAATATGTTTAAGTTCTTTTTTTTTTTTTGAAATCTAACATTTATTTACATGAATTATTACATTATTACATTATTAATGAATGCAGAAAAACATAAAAAAATAAAAATTGAATAAAATTTTAAAACCACAATTTTGATATACGCTTCATTTGACATAAAATGTTAAAAATACGAGGTTTTTTATGTTTTTGTTTCGAAAAAGCTCTTGACAGACAATAAAATCAGAGTAAAACTTCTGCTCATGTCAGTGATTTCTTTCTAAGGATTTTGGAAATAAAAGTAATAATTTAAACCAGAGCTTTTTTGATAAAGTGGTACATCCTCCCCTAGAATGACATATTACCCTTTCAACTTTAACGAGTACTTACTGTAACAAGTTATATAACTGCAGTATGTACTTCATAGTGTCAACTCAGCAATTTATTGCATTGTCATTCGGGATGATTGGGACGTTTTTACGGACATATCAGGAAAAATGTATGGCAGGAAAGTGGGTCAAGCAGTATATTACCTTGTAATTGCCGGGGGTATTTCATTTTTATTCTAACGTTTCAAAAGGATAAAAATCTTTAGAAATATATTATTTATTTGTTATGGGTAATTTCTTTTAAAAAGAGATTAAAAACATATATAATATATATTTTTTAAACATGCATTCTATCAGATTATAATTATTTTAAAAATTTTTTGGAGAAAATATAAATCACATCAATTTTGATATCTATATTTGCTATACAAGCATTAAAATGCATAAAAAATACCACCCTACCATCAGTTTATTAATGGAAGGTTTATGCTTATGTTATGTTATTATTTTTAAGATTTATGTTTTAAAATCCTGTAAAGTAAAGATTATCCGCAATAGTCCGTTGTAGACCATGGGGGTCATGGAGGTTAAGTTTTCAGTTTCATGGACAATGACATGATTGCAGCATTATGGTCAGCATGAAAGACATCTTTACTTCCCAGACTAGTCGGTACCCATTGATCTGAAGTAGGGTGGACTTCAAGCCACGACTGGGTTCAAACCCCAGTTCTTCACAATGACAGTGTTTATGAGAAAGCTTAGGAAAAATAAAAAAGAAAAAATCACTTGTTTTTATACACTTATGAAAGTATTAGTACCAAGTAGAAAGAGTATTGTCCATGAAAGTTCTTTTCATATTTCTTACTGAGAGTAAAAACTTTAAGAGAATTTTCAATAATTAATATCCTTACTTTTTTACAATTATAAATATATATTATCAAACGAATATTTTGCAAGGACTATCAAGTTATCTAGAGCAACGGTTCCAATAAGTTGTTTCGCGGAACCTTAGAGCACCTTAGAAGTACAGCTGGGTCTCTGGAAATTAGGATTTTTTTTTAACGAATAATGATTTTAAAATCTATACCTAACAAAATTTAAAAATATCTATTTTCAATAGCATTATGTTGCACAATCTAAATTAAGGATATGTATTTATAAATTACAGCAGTGATTCTCATAGCACTTTATAATTAAAAATTAAATAAACCAATTCAAGAATTTAAAAAAATTTTTTTTGATAAACATTCTTCCAGTACAATATAGTTCTTTTTGTAAAAGCAAATTTAATTCAAACTCTCTTAGTCAATCAAAACATAACTAACTACTAGATGAAAACTACCAGACAAGATGCCCCTGCAAGCCTGCAGCTTCAACTGCCTAAATACAAATTTTAAGACTGTTCTTAATAAAACAATTTTAAAAAGAACTTCTTCCATTTTTTTTGTTAATACATTTACAGCTAATAAACTTTACTTATTAAGTCTGGGTTCCCCTTAAAGAAGCTTGATCGTTTAAGGTTCAGTTGCTGAAAAACATTTACAACGGCTGATCTAGAGCATTGTTGATGAACATGGTACAAGTTCTATGGACTGGTTATGCAATTTTTAGTGTTTTCGCAACAGCAAACAGCGCCAAAAATCTGAGAAGTTCATTAGTTCAGACAGTAAAAATCATTCTATAACAAATTCAGCAATACAAAAAGAATGTGAGTTTCTGGCCTTAAAAAATCAGTTGAACGTTGATCTCTAATACACCTTGAACCAATTTATATCGTGTAAAATTAATGCAATCCTCATAGGGTCTTTAAATTGAATCATGTGTTCATTTAAGTAGTACCATATAATTATATAATCATGTTTAATATATACAATAATATGATTCAGCTTATCATCATCTTTGGGTGGCATAGAATATTAATGAAATTATAGTTAAGCAGGTTCATAAAATTCTGAAAGTGCTTGGATATACAAGCTTGTAAAATAAAGCAATTTCACGTATTAAAGCATAAAAACCAATAATTGACAACATTAAATGTAATTCGATTTGTTATGAATACGGGGAATTTACGAAGGGGAAAAAAAATACTCGTAAAATTACTTTACAATATGGTGATGACGGTATAAAAAAAAAAACAATATAATTCTGGTTAATGAAACCCATATGTGGAATATTTAAACCATTAACTACATAATTCCTTCGGTCATGCGGTAATGGTTTACCCGGATTTCCGGTTTTCTATAATAGTTAAAACTACCACACATTTAGCAAAGAATGCAAATCTGAAGAGCAAATTTAACCGAATAAATGGTTTCTATGTCATGCTCAGAGGTAAAAAGATAAATTTACCAAATTTTATTTCGTAATATAAAAGTATATTTTATTGTGAATATTACCAAAAGCATTACCAAAGCTCTACAGTAAAAAATACCGTGCTTTTTGGTATTCCCATAAAGTCAGAAAAACGGTAAATTTAACCATATTCTGATAGTTTCGATCATGCTTTTTTCTCAATGATAAGGACATTTATATCAATTAAATCTCTTCACTTTCGGAAAACGAAAATAATTTATCCTTTTTAGACTTCTTTTTCTACACTATGTAACTGGATAAAATGACAAAAAAAAAATGCAAACAGTTAATGTATAACCTGGTGAAACGATAAATATAAATATTGTCTAATATTGAAAACATTCATCTAATAAGGTTTAGTATATGCCTGCCAAAAGTATGGCATTGCTGATTTGCGTAACACATGGTACTGGCATTTGAAATCGAAATCCAGGACGGCATGAATTGCAGTAAACATTCGTGAAAGAGCTATTTATGCATGATTAAACCGAAATCCACGTTTCAATTACATTTCTTTATCTTTGCTTGTCATATTTTTCGTCTTACATTTTGAAAAGTAAACTAAAGTATTATGTTTTGGTCTTTAATATTGTGTAAAAGATAGCAAAATTAGTTTACATCAAAGTAGAAAAACTTATTTCATAATAAAATATGTGACCCCCCACTTGATCAATATATAAACACTTCAAACAGAAATATTTTGAATTCTAAGGCATTAAATTATTACTTATAAAGAAAAAAAATTAAATTATTAGTTTATAATTCAGTAATATTTGGCAATTATTATTAATAAACACAATTATTTTTATTAACTGTTTCTTTTTTAAACCTATACACTATCACTCTAAAATATAATTACCTGCACTTTTTTTTTTTAAGTTTCGTCAAAATCATGTAAAATGTAGTATTGCAAGGTATCATTCACATAGTTGTTGTCTGTGTGTTGCTTTCGTTCAGCTTTATATTATTACTTCTTCATTAAGAAATAAAAATGCATTTCATTGTCCTAAAACAAAAATTCTAGAGCAAAGTAAGTTGTATTTGTTCACTGCATTATTTTATGTAAAATATGCATGAGACAAAAGAGGGTTCGGCCGTACCAGATTTCAGACTACAACTACGTTGAAATAACTTAGGCATATCCATGAGGGGATGTATGCATCGAAATATTTTGATATGTTGGACATATTTTGATATATGTTATATATGTTTTGATATATGTTTTGATATATATTTTGATATATGTTGGATATATTTTGATATGTTGTTGGTTTTGATATGTTGTTGGTTTTGATATGTTTTGATATATATGGTGAGTAAGATCGTTTTTAAAGGTGGTAATATTTACCTATTGAAGCCGTGAAAATTCCAAAATAAACAATCAAAACAATCGAAATAAAATCTTTGCGAATAAGCCTTCTAACATAATATTTAACATTAACTGTATATACACAATAATATTTTCCTGTCTGATACCTCATTTAAAGAAATCGATGTCAATTCTTTTTTTTTCTTTTCATATTTATGCATTAACTAGAGGCTGATGAAATACTTTATACCGACTTATAAGTTTTGAGAAAAAAGTTACTACTAAGTTATTAGAGTCTACCGGACACTGGCTGCTTACTGACAAATAAAATTTTCAGACCTATTTTATATTACGTTAATATTTCAGATAACTTACTATATCTATACTTTTTAAGATGCTATAATCTAATTACATAAAAGCAAATATATTGAAAGTGAATTTTTTCGCACGATGAAAAAATACATCAGTAATTTACTGCCGCAATATAAATAGAAATGCTTTGCTCCATTCATTCAACCTTTTGTTCTACAATACAAATGTCGTTTGATATAATTGCACTGACAGGGCAATCTCCGCTAATAAACATATAGTATCATGAAGAAATGAAATAATAAATTGTCTATTCATGTAAGAGTGATTCATATTGATTTCTGCAGCTTTGAAAATATCCAGAGACCGGAAGTCAAGACTAAACTCAACTAATAAATCAAATAATCAAAACACTTACTGATAATTGTATTATATATTTCATTGAGACATAATATTGGACATACATCTTGTTTGAAAGGAATGGCTATAATTTATTAAAATAAGCATGCTCTTTATACATATAGTCTGCTTTTTTCTCTTTTTTTCTTTATCCTTAGATGTTTTTATTTAAATGAGGAGAGAGCTAACTTGCATTTGATAAATAACCTTTGCACAAAGAAAATGTGTTTGTAGAAATAAAATTAAATAACGTCACGTAAATTAAATAACGCAAAAGATTAAAATTTGGTACAAAATAAAATGCATTTGATGATTTTTGAAATATTTAATTTAACACTTTGAACACGTTTTAAGTGATATTTTAACTCATTACTTCGAAAAAATAATATTTAGACTAAATCTGTGCACATCCCATAACGTTACATCACACGTGAACTTAATATATAAAAAAATTATAATAAAAAAAAACCTAAAATCTTACTGTTTTAAAGAAATTATTCGAAATGAATTTCTATATTAATGTATATATGAAGTTTCTATATATGAAGTTTCTATATTATTCTAATAAGCAAGAATAATTCTATTCTTAAAAAGAGAGAATCGAACAAATGATATAGTTCCCACAAATTAAGCCAATGCACAACGCATAAATTTTGAAATTCTGTTTGAAATGACTTATTTCCGCAATCACAATAATCAAATTTACATTGCTCTGGTGTCTGAGAAAATCTCGTGAAAGCTGGCCAGTATATTTACAATATCCTTGCAATTATAGTTCACTTATTCACTGCGTATGTAAATAATTTGACACGCATAAAATTTAAAAAATAAAATATCAACCACATAAATTTCTTTTATCTGTGTAATCCAAGAAAAATGTTTTACTTAGTTTCAAAAACTCGTTGCCATTAAATTTTTTTCAAGAAAATTGATTTTGTTATTTAATAGTTAAAAAGAAAAACTATTTTTAAGTAAAAATATATTCAACGTTTTATTTTTTAAATTTTCTATTATCTTTTATTTTTGTCAAAATAGGATGTATCGTAGATCCTTAAAAACTTACTTATCAGAAAATAAAAATAAAAAATACACTCTGAAAATATAATTAGACCAGCAAAAAAGTTATAACTCATATTTAATTCTATGCAAATCCTTAAAAATAGGACATATTCACGTTTTATTTATTTAAAAACTTATTTTTAGATATGAATTTAGCGTCATAAAAAATTACTTTTCTTACTATGCATTTAACACCATACATATGTAATGTAAATATTTAAAGTCAAGTATAAAAGTCTGAAGTAGGAGCAGAATTAAATTAACAAGGTAAGTAAAATATATTAAAATGAAACAATATTAGAAATTTTAAGTAAATTAAGACTAGTAGTTCCATAGAAGAGATGAATTTAGTAAAGGGAATGTAAAGGGAATCCTTATTAAATGAGAAAATTCTAAAACAACTTCATTTAGCTTTATTTCATCGAAATATTCAATAGTTAATTGATTAAATAATATCCCGCTGCTGAGGAAATTTCTCTTCGAAAGTAAACTATATCTAGTTAAGCTTTTTTATTTTCCTTTATATAATGAAAATCTTGAATAAAGGATTATTTAATAATGAATCTGATACTGGGAAGGAATCCCTAAAAATGTGATACGAAATGATAAATATTTAAACTCAATTAATCAGATTATTCAAGAGTTAATTGATTCAACAGCAATACAAATATGCAAAAGTACATTTTAACTAAACCTCCCGATTCATTAAAATCTTGGGCAATTATATAAAATATGAAAAAACTCTTTAACCAATTAATTCGGTATTTAAATCGAAGTTTCATTTCTCTTATGTGTCTAATAGTGTCTGCTTCACTTCCATGAATTATTTATTAATGAATGAAAACTAAAAAATTATATTAAAAAGAATTAATGGACTAGTATATATGAATCGATTCCAGCAAATATGAAGATATTGAAATTATAGATATTGTGAAATTTTTTTTTTTAAAAATAGCTATTGTACCTGTCTAAAGAATTGTGTCTTTATATCTGCTAGCAAAATCCTCCATAGTTGTTATTAGAACTTGTCACGTTCTATATAAAAACTTTAGTTGAAACTTCAAAGTCTTTATGACAAGAGCGTCTAAAATGGCTCGGTGTTCCGTTGTAACTTTGAAAAATTTAAGGTGATTGCTATGAAAACCGTTTCTAATTGGAAATGTTCCTAGAAGTGAAGTTTCAATTTTCCTCATTCTATGTTTTAGAAGCAGAAATATCGTCAGTTGCGAAAATCAATAACGAGTTTCTGAATGGTAGTATAAATTTTAAAGACAAAGATGCTATACTTCTGTATCATATAATGTTCAGCAACTTTTATTTTTATGGGAAATAATATTTTTTACTGTCTAATACATATACCAATTTTAAATATAACCGCATTAAACCCTAGTTTTTAAAAAATAGAAAAGTTTCCAACAACACGTTTGAATTCTTATTATTATTTTTATATAAATATCATTTCGTAAACGCTTTTGAAATAATTTTTCTTAAAATTATTAATTTTCTTCTGCTGTGTTATCTTTTTATAATTTTGTGAAAATCAGTAATATTTTTGGACGATTGCAAAGAAATGTTTCATTTCACTAGCAAATTTTGGTTTTTGCTACTAGATGACACCATAATAGTTCAATGTGCTTTTGTAAAGCATGCCTGCTACAATTAAATAAACGTATCATAATGAGATTTTTACTAATATCAAATGATAAATATTTTAAAATATAAAAATGAATGAAACTATTCAAGTTTTATATTAAATGTTGATGTAAATAACTGTTAATGATAAAACAGTACCATTCAGAACAAAACAAGAACATCTAATACTTCGTATTTTAACTTAAGTTTGGAATCAAAACAAATACAGAACAGCTGTGTATTATAATAATGCTAAATATATGAAAGTCCGCATGAAGTTTTTGGGCAAAATATTTTAAAACTTGATTAACAAAAATTACATAACAGAAAATATATTATAGATGAAAAACAAATTACACATGATTAAAACTATTGTTTTCAGTAACTAACACAACTTCCTAGTTAATTTTTCAATTTAAACATTATTACTTGTAAACGTGTTATTTTTACTAGAAACTATTTAATCAAGGTGGCACCAATTTATATAATTATGGAATATGAAACTATTTTATTTTATAATTATTTATTTGTAATTTTAAAAAAATTAAATATTCATTTAAATTTTAAATATTCATTTTCGCGACAGTCAATTATATGCAATGGCGAAAATAGGAATTTAATACTATGTTTCAGATTATTCGAACCATTTTGAAATTTGCGTCAAGGATTAAAGACTTCAATAAAAAATATCCTACACAAATTTCGTGTTATATCTACCTATTTAGATACATTTTTATAAAATTGATTTCTAATTATAGCTCGTTGAAGGCGTGATCAATCATGTGAGTTTTTTTTTAAATTTTTTTTTTCTCAAAAAATGGAAATTCTTTTTATAATGCTACGTTTTTCAAGTATCGTATCAAAATATTTTTTTTTCTAATTTTTTTAATGTTACGCTTTTAAGATATCACTTTACTAAATAAATATAATTTAAATTAGGTAAATGACAGAAGTTGGATTAGATCTTTGATAAGCAATCAAGTTTATTTTAACTTACTTTGTTTAAAAATTTTGTTTGAAAAAATTAATTAGGGCAGGCTGGAATATATGTTATAACAGTTACTATAGCTGGAATAAAATTCATTTAAATCGAAATAAAAAAAACTAAGAAGGGATAAACAATAAATGTTTATTCATATTTCAAATTCTCATACATGTTAACAGATTTTGAGAAAAAAATAATGGAATTTTGTAAACAAAATATGAAACATAATTGTTTGAAATTAAACTAACTAGTAGCTATCTGTCCTAAATTAACATTTAGGACAGATAGCCACTAGTTAGTTTACTGAGGAAACAAACTTATGGTTGAATGGTAGAATGGTTATTGTTGAATGGTAGAATGGAATTGGGTAGAATGGTTATTTAAAGAAGTTGTTAGGAAGTGGAACGAATTGAGGTTAAAATAATGAAAATAACACATTTCATAGACTTAACAATTAAAAACTTACAATAAGCAGTAAAGAATGAATTTTTTCTTGAAAAATAAATAAAAAGAATCAAATAAAAAAATTCTAATAATGCAATCACTTTCAAAGCAAATTTACCACATTTTGTCAAAGGTCATGGTTTGTCAAAGGTTTTGTCATGGAGCCATTGTATGCACCCTATATATCTCATTATTATTATTATTAGTTACAGTTTTATTTTCTTCTCAAACTGATATTCTAAGTTTGTAGAATAGGATAATATGTAGGGTTCTATCGGATAATATGTTTGGTTTTTAGTATAGCAAAGTAGTAAGCAAGGTTCATATAATTCACGGTAATTTCAGTCCTCAAAAATTTAAGAAAGCAGTTTTTATATTGTAGTAAAGAAACTAAGTACTTCTTTTTATTCGCTTTAACCTTAAAATTACGACACAGAACCAAACCAAACGAAAAAAATTCACGAACCCAGGACTCTTAAAATGATTTATTTATTTTGAAAAATTAAGTGTGGTGATTACAACATATTTACTAAAATGCATAATATATTCTTACTTTTTATAACTATTTTTAAACATTTAAAGGACCTTACGATCATTGATGTGTTAATATGTAGTAATGAAAAGTGGCCGTTGTTGCTCGATTTTATGTGGTTCTCTCTCCAAAAGTTTATGATAAGGTAGCCACCTATTTTATAGAATAACTTCATTGTAATATTCCTTTGTTATGTAATCAGGAACATTGATTGGGCTATATATGTGCTTTAAAGGGAAAGCTAGACAAAAAAACATTGTTTAAACAAATTGATTTAAACATTGAAAAAAAACCATCCCCTAAAATATTTGGCCCCTAAATAAAATAAGAGTTAAAATTTCACATGATTTTTGTTGTCACGTAAAGCAATGCTCTGTCCAAATTGATAAACAAGTAAAAATGATTCCTACGAAAAAACTGCAAACGCTGCAATACAGTAAAAGCTATCTGAGATATTTAAACTAGTCATCATCTCTCCTCTATGACAATATAGCCCAGAATTACCCCAATAAAACATTTGCCATATTGTTAACTGTTTACGCAAAAAATGATAAGTGTTAGGACAATAATATGGTTAATTTTGGTAATAAGATATATATAAATATTCACCATTATTAATTCATTTATTGAATTAGATATTTTATTCCTAATTTATATTTTAGTTTAGATTCATAAGCACTTTTGAATGGTGTGTAATTATAATACTGTCTAGATACAGGAATAAACATAACATATTGAAAAATTTTCCATAAATTCTTTAAAAATATTTTTTTCCAATCAAAACAAGCAATTTCGAACATTCTTAAGGATATTCCCGAACATTCTGTTAATTGGGCCATTGTAATTCCATTTTTTAAAATGATGTGTAGGTTTTTGTTAATAAAAATAAGAGTATAAAGTCTTAATACCATGGTTATTTAATGATATTCCTTACAAATAACAGCCATAGATAAGTTTAATTTTAGTGTATGATATATTTTTAGAATGGCAATTTAGTATTTTGATGCATGCTCAAAGTAGTAATGTTTGAAACCATGCTATTATTTAAACAGAAAATATATTAAAATAAGTAATTTAAGCTTATTTATCTAATTATAAAATATTTTTTTAGCATTTAAGTATTTTCATATGTTTATATGTCTGTAACAAAATGTCGTTTTCATGCGTATCAAAATCATAAAACGCACGAAACTTTGATAGTTATTTTTCATGCTTTTATTTAAAATGATACCATGTCATAAATTTAAATGAAGCAAGCATATTTTATTGAAAAAGAAAAATATTTTGCGAAAACAATGAATATTTAGTGCATATTACATAGCATCCATGGAAGTCAGATTTTACTATTGTTATGGTAATTCTATGTTTCACCATATCAATAAATAAAATTTATTTTTAATGTTAATAACTTTATGCATTGAACTTCATTTGTAATGTACATAACATAAAGCCACTGATATTGCTTTTTGACAATCAGGCAAACTCCACAATGCATGTACATATTTCTAACCCTGCTATGAATTAAATTCTTGAGCAGTTGAAGAGTAATATATTCTTAACTAATGTTGATGAAATGATATTTTATGTAGACACGATACTTCAACAACAAATCAATATTTCATTTATCATTAAGGACATTAAATTCCAGAAATTTAGAGAAAAAGAAATGTTTAATTTGAATATTGTATAACGAGTGTATGTAATTCGTAATAAACAGCTTACAAACTTATTGCAAAAAGGTTTGGAAAATTAAGTGGCCGAAGCAACTAAGCTTTAATAATATATTTTAGATTTTTGTTACTCTGAAACTTGCTAAAAATTACCAAATGAATAGTTTATATAGAAACCTTATATTTTGATTTTATTTCCAAAATTATGTTGTAGTTTTTTTTACCAGAAATGTCATTACTATACAGTATGGCAATTTTAGCAGAATTTTATTTTCCGTGTAGTCCTTAAAACATTTCATTGACTTAGTATTTTATCCTGATGAGGTATTGGATTTTTTTCTAATACTTAGGTTGCATGTACTTTGACTTCGTTGTAAAATATGGATTTATATAATAAAGTAATATTATATGAAAAGATAATACTAAAAGTAATGGAAAAGAAAATAGTTCTAAATAGTGTTAGAAAATATAAAACATATTAAATGCATAGGTCTACACTTATATTTATTTTACTGAGAAGTACAATGAGTAGACCCTGAATTTAATTTCCCTATAAAGCATGTTTATTTAATGAATCCAACACCGACTACACTGATAAATAATGACTTTACTGCCATTTTTTTTCTCTGAGATTATTTTAAACTACGTTTTTACAGTAATTATCAAAAAGTACATTTCATTTCAAAAATAATAAGAAAAACAATTTATGTTTCTTTTATTTCTTATATTTTATTTAAGAAAGAAAATTTATCAATTCAAGAAAATCTGTATTTCCGAAACATATTTAGAAAATTGGTTTAAATGAAAAAGTTAATATTTAAATTTCTTTCTTTTATTTAGAAAAAAAAGTACTAACTTATTTATATAAATACATTTAAGACAGTATATTTACCGAGAAAGGTTTTTAAGCACTATAAGCTATTTAGAAAAATGTTATTTCCATGGAAAGTATTTTCTCAGATTCCTTAAGAATGAATGATATTGAACTTAAACCAGTTCAATAGAATTAAAGTACGAGCTTGCTTGCTCCAAGAAATCTTTAAGCACACTCCATTAGCAAAATTCATTAAAGTCTGAAAGTGCATTAACGGTATTGGTAAACGTTAATCCAATGAATGCGAGCGCTTATGAAATTAAAAATACGTAAAATCTCAGCGTTTCTCGTCTAGACGATCCCTTTCCTGCAAATGTTATGTAAGCCATCATAATCAGGCGCTGAAGAGTGCTGAAATGTTTCCCTATTAATGGTATGGAGCTCAGGAGAGGTAATTCCAAAGATGGAAAACTTATATGGGCTCAGATATGATACGAAGAAAATTGCATTTGCTCTGCCCCAACACGCTAGTGCAACTTTTAAAAATTGAGAAACTTTCCCGTTCATAAAGTAACATTTTCTTCTGTTTATATTATTATTTCGGAAAATGTTAATCGTGAGATCTGTTGCTTAAAGTTCAAGTAGTATTTAGGTACTGTTCATAAACTTCATTAGTTTTAAAATGTAAAGAAGCACTTCGCGTACTTAAGTGTACGTGAATGAGATCGTATTTTAAGATTCACTCTCGTGTCTGTTTTGTTTAGTTTGTTCAAGTTGTAATAGACTTATTAATTTATATGTGTGTTTACATTGCATTGATTAGTTTCAAAGAATATTCCAAAAAATAGGTTTATCTTTGTCAAGTAAACATACTAAGTTTTGTTGGTTTCTAATGAAAGAAATTCTACAATTCTGATGCAGTCTGAAGTCTGATTTTTAGCTTTTAAAACTCTTTTGGTTTTATTACCTCTAGAACGTTGTAGAACGAAATAGATGGCCCCATTGAAAAAATAGTATTAAGCAGATTTTTAATGCACACCCTCTGCATTAAAAATCCGCTTTATTTCAAGCAGGCTTGCTGATATTGGCAAGTGGCGTAAGTAACAACAACGTTGTATCATCTAAATCTGGGACAGAATTACTGCTTTGAGTTGTAAGTTACTTCTAGTACTACTATTTTAGTTACTGCTAGTATCTTTATTAATGTTTCAGTTACTGGTGCGTTACTATTTTGACTTAAATTATTATTTTTTTTAAATTTAATTTTTTTACTACACTGTAAAATACTTATAAACTATAAAAAGTGTGGTGTAATATTTGGTGTCGAAAAACTCTAGAAATTGTGTGAATGATCAGTCACTTTATTTCAAGTTAATACCGAATTAAGTGTTCTTACATATTTTAAAGGGTGTAGTTAAATCTTAACACCAACAAATAATAAAACCTACTTCAATCTGTAGCTCGCTGATGAAAAATGTTAAGTTTTTCGGAGCACCTTTAATTTGGTGAATAATAAGTGTATATTTATTTTATTTAACTAATTTTTGTATAAATTAATGGTAGGACATGAATTTAACATATAACAAATTTAAACCATTAGTAGAAGTATAATGGCGAATAATTGTGCAATTTGAAGAAAATTAAAATTTTGGTGGCCAAGATGATGGTTTGGTTATACGAAGTGTACTTATTGTCAGATATAATCTTCTTGACTGATTGATAAGAAATAATAGATAAGAAAGATAAGTGTGTATGTTTGATTAAAACTAATTTTTTTTAAAGAAATATTGTATATATTCAATATAAATGCATAGTTATTGCTTTATATTCTATCTTAAAGCAACTTTACTGATTCTTATATGTAACATATCTTACTGTAATTATAAACTTTAGTATTATGAACAGCGAACATTGTGGTGGCTACTTTACATCAAGTAGTTTAAGAAACTATTTTGGTGTTTCTCTACAATAAGAACTATCTTTGACTCTTAATGTAGTGGAACACTTATTGGAGCACCAGTTTAGTGCAAGGAAATTTCACCGTTCTTGGCGGAGATTCTCTAAAATATTTTATTATAGAAACATGATACTCTAACTTTAAAATTGCTTCTAGGTTTTTCCCTATACCAGGATCTATTCTTGGGTTTTCTATAGTGAACTTGAAACCTATTTAGCTGTTAATGGCTAGCCAACTGTTAATATTGTTAAATAGTTGCCACTATTTTAGAAGTTCAGATACAGGAAAACATTTTTGTTGTGTTCCAAAAATTTGCATACTTTAAAAAATTTTAGAAATAATATTTTAATTAAAATAAACTTAATGTCAACTTTTATCTCTTTATAAAGCCCTACTCCTGAATTATTATTTTTCTGATTTCGAATAATATGGGCATTGTATCATTGTATTGCGATCACGTTATTTCACTTCAATATTTTTTGTATAGTTTAATTTAAACGCTGGATAGCGACAAGGAGAAGAAAAATGTTTTAATACAAAGAAGATAAAAAAAAAAAATACTAAAATATTGTATTTGTTTTCAACAAATCTCAAATAAATCCATTTAACACCATGAAACACATTTCATTTTACAACTCCACATTTCATTCAATCGGAACAGGAAACAAATCATTTGAGATCTTGGATCAGCTGCCTTGAAAGCCAAAACAATCTCAAAAGGTTTTCTCCGTGTTGAAATCGAAAAGCAATGCAAATGGCACTGGAAACAAGCAACAAAAAATAAAAACAGAACCGATAGAAGAAGAATGTTAGGTAGTTGATGGCTTCTCACACAGATACATAAAAACACGGAAAAAGAAATTCAAAACGTTTGTGTAGTTCCCAGTGTTACCATTGATCAAGAAACATAACTTTTCTTTTTCTTCATTTCTCTTCAGTGTGGGTTCTTTTCACAAAATCTTTTTCTCAGAAAACGTTTTTTGCTGTTTTTCCTTTTCATTTACAGGAAGTTTTTACTATCGGACTAAATTTAAAAAAAATACCCATATGCGACTTTAATTTGCAGAAACCCTTCTGTGAAAAATGTTTTTTCCCCTCAGATCCTGGTTTATAATATATGTCCTGGTTGTTATACAAAAAATACAGTTATATTTTTTGTAGCATTGATTTAAAACCAATAGAAAAATGCATTCGTTTTTTTTTCCTTTTCAAATTACTAATTTAAATAATTATATTATTAATTTTTTTATATGGCAAAAAACTAACATTTAGACAAGTTCGGATTTTTAAATATTGTAAGAAAAATGAATGTCTCTCTTCCCATAACCAAAATTTAAAACCTTTAAACAACTAATGAAATAAACTGGGAATTAATACAGTTAACACATTATTAATTGCGAAACCTATTTAGCTGTTAATGGCTAGCCAACTTTCAAAGGAACTAAGTAAAGAACTGATAAGTCATTCACTAAACACATCTCTAATAAATAAATTTATTAGGTCAAGTATCATTATACAAACCATGTGGTTATTCGAAATTTATTTGCAAACCAGAATGCTTTTAAGTCAAGCGCACTTATGTCCTAAAGGCGGAGGCGAGTATATATCAGATTAATTAATACACTAACACGTACTTTTATGATTACGTGATTTATATGTTTCTTAGCTAGGGAATAAATTTTAATAGTTTTTAAATGGTTGACTAAGATAATTATTACACTAATTTAATGCCCTAATGGATATGTCATACTTTTCGCCTTTAGGGAAAGGTATATCCATTTATTTCCTTGCATGTAATATTCAGAGAATAAAAAATGGCATGCTTCCTTAAAATGTACGGATAAAAATGCTATTAAGTTGACAGGGCAAAGAGCCCCTCAGTAGACTGATCATTAAGACACGGTTCCCAGCATATCAAGCATTACCGGCTGCGGTCAGTGCGCGGTTGGGTGATGGATTAGTCTCCGTAGGGACCGAGGGTGTGCGGTATTGGTCATCGTAAAACATTTCTTCGGTAAAGTGCTCGACTTCGCGTGCATGTCGTAGGGCTTCTGAAGCGGGGGTGCCATCCCCTTTGCAGAGGATGAAAATCGTGATGGCATGTCTTCGGATCATCCTCAGGGATGTTTCCCAGACCGCCGCCAATAGTCCATTGTGCAGCTCCAGTGCGACAACAACGACAGGGCAAGGAAGACACAGAATCATAGAATCAAGAATTCCACAAGAATATAAAACTTCACGCGAAAGTTATTCGAAACCACTACAGAGTATATTTAAGAAAACACATGGTCCAATCATTTAACCATCATGATCACCATATCTTTCTTTTATATTCTTTTGATATTTTGTTTCTTCAAAAAGGTTAATGTTCATTGTCTACTATCTAAGGAATAAATTTTGTCAAAAAATGCGTCACAATTTCTACTTTTCGAAAAATAAACGTCCATTGGGTGGTAGCCAATTGCATGGGCACCATGACCACCAAACCAATCTCCAAAAGTCTTTATGTCGCAGAGTTTTAAAAAAAGATATTTTGGCATTTTATGGTAGCGAGACTTATTTAGCAGAATTGATGCAGCAGCAAGATGTGTCTAAGATGCAAGAGAAATGTTTAAGAAGGTACGCTATTCCAATCAACGTCAATATTGATATGTCTCCATAGGTCTGGTAAAAATTTAGAGCGCTTACTGTAATAGTATTGTTCGTAAATATTGAACATTTATGTAAATACAGTGGAGATAAAATAAACAAAATAATGTAGAACAATATGGTATTATTGTCTTTGTTTATTGATTCATAATTCTCTACATATAATTGACAAGTGGAAAATAAATTAATACAAAGGTAACCGTGATCTTCTAATGTTCAAGGTGAGAAAGCGGCAAATGTCAATTTGAAAATCAGACAAAAAAAAAAAAAAAAAAAGAATACTCTTAGTTTAATTTAACTCACAATTTATGTTTTATTTGTATAAATTTTAATAAAATAAATTCCAGAATAAAATTTTTAATAAGATTATTAACTGATATACAACTTGTGCACTAAAACAATGTTAACCATAATATAATCGAATGATGTTTTACTATTTTTTGTCATATAAATTATATTAGTTATACAATTGTTTATTAAATCCATTGTAGTGCATTGAGAAAAAATTATGGACAAATATTTACCGTGTTTCTGACTCTACGGAAACATGAAAACGATCGTTATATTTTACTGACTCGCTTTGATAATGATTTCGTAAAAAATCAGGTTTTGAATTATATGTCAAAATTTCGTAAATGTGGTAAAATTTGCTAATTTCATCGTATTACTTTAGAGAATGGTATAAAAAGTCATCTGTTAGGTTCATTTGCTTTTCAGTTTTAATTTTTTACCTAAATGAGTGGTATTAAAATCTATGATTTTGAAAGCCAGAATTTTCTGTAAATTGTAATCAGATGACCTGAAAAATTACCAAATAAGGGTTTAAATACTGCATATTTTTTATTTTAATAACAGAATAAATTTTGTAGGAAAATTTTCACTATAATACAGTACGATAATTTTACCAAAAGTTTTTTCTTCGTAAGGAAATATATAATTTATTTAACAATTAGAATAACTTTTTTATTCAATTCCTTTCAAAACTGTTCTTCAAATAACTTCCTAAAAATGTTCAATGAATTTAAAAATAGCATGATCGAAGCTAGCTTAATATAAACAAAGGGAATTTTAATTTTTTCTTATAAAAAACATCACACAGTTTATTAAGTTTCATTCCAAAAATAAAGCATAAAATTTTAACGCTAGTCAATTTGTGTATTTTTGTTAAACAAACTTTCAATAAGTAATACATAAATAATTGATGTTAAAACTCTGAAATTGCCATGGTTTTTATCTGTTTAATAAAGATAAAAATTATTATTTTACTTAAGTTAAGAATGTATCATTTTCGTGAAATGAATTTTTCATTTGATATATGATATTTTAGATTCAAGGTGAAACATTTTGTATTGAAGTTTTCGTAGAATATATTAAGATTATATATTAAAATATTTCTAACTATTTTTAAAATTATGTAAATTTTATTCCTTAGTTTTTATTACGGGTTAACTAAACTATTCATTCATAGTTTACAAATAAGTTTTTGCTACAAATCTTCTAAATTGTTCAGTAGTTAGAATATTATAATTACATATTCTTTCACTGTTCATAAATTTAAACTAATTTATTCGTAAAATTGTTGCATACCATAATTAAATTATTCTAGGGAAAGGGAATTTTCATCTAGGTAATTTTTTCAACTAATTAAACCCTCATATTTTTCTAAGATCTAAAAATTGATTAAATTAGTCCTTTTTATTTCTTCTTTCTTAATGAATTCTAAAAGAGATCGAACAAGAAAAAAGATATCCTTTTCTTTTCGAGTTTTATAATATTCTTTTACGCAAAAACATATTAAAGGAATTCACTTAGATTAGATACCCTGTTGTAATTACGAACGAAAGAATATTTTTCAGTGTGAAATGAGTTTTTTGTTTAATTTTTACGGTCAAAGAAAATACCTTTAGTTCTTAAAAAAAATTCTTTTCCTAGGATATCCATTTTTATAGAATAGAAAAACTTGTAATATGAAAACATTTTTTGTAATTAATAAAATCTTGTTATTTTATAGTCAGAGTTAATTAAATCCATTTATAAAAGAAAATATTGATTTTTTTTTAGTTCTGCGAAAAAAAATATTTATATTTTACAAAACCGTGTTATTGTTTCCTTTACTTTTTTCAGAATTTATGAAAAAACGAATTATGGAATTCCATTAGCCTAGAGTCATTCTGACTTTTTCAAGTATTAATTCTTTTAATTTATTACATCATTTTTTAAGCAAAACGCTTATAGAAATATACAGATGTTTATAATTTTTTGTCTCATTAGAAAACTATTTATTTATTTTTTGTTTTCTGCACAATATTAAAGTCTTACTTATGCGCATGAAGAATTAATATCTTCACAGAATTTATGATTAATTTTCAAACATGCGACTCTTTTATACGACAAATGTATGAGTTGAGATACATTTAGTTTAAACTCTGTTGTTTAATTTAAATATTTCTCTATAATAAAAAAATAATAAATATCGCTTTACCTGTACCAAATTGTTTTTATTAGTTTAGTTCTATTCATTCGATTTGGACATTTAATTCATAAAATTGAATTGAAATATTCCAATTTAGAAAGTTTCTAATCACTGGGAATAAATTTTTAAACACAAATGAAATAAATATACACGATTCTTTGGTTCCGGCTCTTTGATTTCTTAGTAATTTAGAGAACTAAATAATTGTGTAATTATTAGTTTGTATAATAATTATTTTCAGAAAAAATTCCTAAATGCATCAGATTAACAAAGATTATTTAAATACTATTTTAATTAGATAAAAAGAATAAATTTTGTAAAAATATATATTTGGTCTTATTCATAAACACCATAAAAATATTATTAGGAATAGCAAACTAATAAAAAATTAGAATGAACAAAGATGCCGATTAATGAATACCGACTTTTTGTTTAAATAATTTTTACAATGTTGCTTCTTTTTTTCAAAAGCGTTCAATAAAAGATGGTGTATCTTTCAGTCGCGCACTAACTGACAAGTAGTAGAGCTAATTTGGTCTCGATTTAAATGGTAATAAAACACTGCAATAATAGTCAAATTAATAGAAAAATAAACTACTTCATTTAAATGAAATAACAAAATTGTTAAAATAAATATGTAAGAAAAGGCAAAATTTTAGCCACATAAAATAATTTCGGTATATTAAAAATGATCATGATCGATGTTACAATGAAAAAAAGTTTATTCAAAACTGCCAGAATAGGGAAAAAAGTATCGTCTTGCGGGCTTTTTGTACTAAAAAATTCAACTAACACTAAAAAATTCAGTAATTTTTACTGAAGCGCTTCGGAAATGATTTTTGTAAAATTAACAATAATATATATTTTAAAATATGCGATTTAATTTAATGAATCTCATAAAATTTTATAATTTTAACGTGGAATCTAAAAACAAGGCATAAAAATCTTTATTCCGCTAAATTAACTTTTCAGTTTGTGTTTTAATTGTTTTTTTTCTTTTAAATGTTTGGTAATAAAAACTATAATTTTGAAAATTAAAATTTTCTGAAAATCATTTCTATATGAACGGAAAAATTACCAAAATAATGCCCTAAATACCGTTTAATTTGGTTTTATTACTAGGAATATGTGATTTTCTTATCAGAAATATCTTTACCATACAGCAAGGTAATTTTGGCAGAATTTTTTCTGTGTTTATGTAATATAACTGCCTGATAAAAGAATATGCCAAGCCATTTTTGTAGTAATTGTGGGAAGATTTACTACAAAACAATGAGTAGTAGACGGCAGAAAGTTTCACAATATATAATAATAAGCACATAATTTTTTTTTTATTGCCGTTGAAATATCAAAATTATACAAATTTGTACCATCTGTCATTTACAGCAGTCCTTAATCTACAAGCTTGATACATGGGAGCAGTATAATACATTTAAAAACTAAGTATGCAATAAAAAATTAGAAATTAATAATTTGCAGAAATGAAATAACTGATAAAGAAATTGAATTTCAACATTTCAACAGTGATTGGGTAACTTAAATTTGCCCTAAACACTTATCAGTAAAGTTTCTTACTATCGAAATACTTACTATAACATACAAATAAATAAAACAATTAATGTTAAAGTAATTAGAGTCATCAAACAATTAGTGTTATTAGGGTAATCAAACAATTAGTGTTAAAACAAACAATGACACGCAATTTATAACTAAAATTTGTTTGTATGATGAAAATGGATGGATGTATGGTTTGTATGGATTGGGAGTGATATTTGGATTTTACAGAGAGAGTGATGTATGGCGAAGAAGATTTAATCATGAAATTCAAAACCTATTTAAAAAAAAAAAAAGGATATTATTAACTGCATCAGATCAAAAAAAAAAAAAATTTTTTTTTTCAATAATTGAGACAAAGGCCGGGATAGCCTTGTCGGTAGGGCGCTGGGCCCATGTCCAAGAGGTCGTGGGTTCGATCCTCGCCGGCCGAAGACTCCCCGTGTAGTAAATGGTGACTGATGCGCGTTAAATCTGTCGAGTCTCAAAGTCCTCCATGTTCCCACAACAAATCAATACCTCTGGGGGTACTGATCCAGGAGTTTCCTTGTCTTCAGGATTGGTTCAAAATTACAAGGCTACGGAGTTGAACATTAGTAGTCGTAAACCAATGAAATTGGGTCGGCTGTCAACGACGGTTATAAAATAAAATAATTGAGACACATAGAAATAATGGATGACAACAGATACAGAAAAAAGATCAGTAATGGCCAGAGGTAGAAAAAAAAAATTGCGGGAGAGTAACGAAGAGATGATGTTAAAGAGACCTCAAGAGAAAATACGAGACCAAGGTTTTTGAGTATAAATTTTACGGAAGTTATCCAACACAGATACTGTTAAAAATTTCTCGGAGAAAAGGGTAATTAAAATTTTTTTTTTATTTTACGATATTCAAACGATATTCATTAAATTTTTTATTTTACGATATTCAAACAAAATATTAAAATAACCATAAGTAAGATGATATTCAAAATGTTAAATGAGAGAAAAACCATTTATTCACTGCTTCTTCAATACGGTTAGACAACCAGATTTTCATGGCACCAACTAAACACAGCTAGTGAAGACACTTGTTTCCTTACAGCTGGGTGCACGTTTTAGTCGAGAGTGCTGTTTTGTTAATCTCGTGACTGATAGAACAGGGGTTCGAGACCCAGCGTTGACACCACAATATTTCCTAAATTCCTTCCAACGCATGAAGAGTTTTCTGTATTCTACACTCCCCAATTTGTGACTCTGGACTGTTAGAATACGATAATCTCATTCACACATAGATGGAAGCACAATAAAGCTGCTTAACAAAAAAAATGTCGAGTATTCCTCATGAGCAAACAGCTAAACTAATTAAACCACATTCCACGGTTTATTTGATAAAAATCAACTACTACGTAACTCCTATGTTTATTATCTAACGAAAGGCCTAGCTCCAATATCAAGTAAAATTTCTTTTTCGCGGTTTTGAAACCACGCTAGTTGTAAATGATTAAAAAAATCGCATAATTTTGTATTCACGGTTTTTTAACCACATTTGTTGTTTACGGTGTCAAACCCGTAAAGTTAAAAAATGCTCTTAACCTTAAGCTTTATGGATAATTAGATAGACTGACTGTTGTCGATTATTTAACCGTACTTTTCTGTAAAAACTAGCTTAACTGTAAAATCTAACAGTGAAGAAAGTAAGTAAGATATACAGGATAATGTGTAAGATGTGTGATTTTAGATTTTTCCAAAACAGGGTATCATTTTCTCCTTTTAATTACTCAAATGCTTACTAGATCTATACTTTTGAGTTTTCCAGTATAGGTAATTACGGTACATTTTTTAGACATTTGGTAATTTCTGTGAGAACATACTGAAAAAAAAAACCAGTGAAAATAAGAAAAATATTCAAAAAACTATATGTAAAAGTAATATTTTTTTATCATTATTTTTTTTTATTGTAACAGTTGACTCATTCTATTCACATAAAGTTTTTATAATTATATGTCAAAAAATATCTAAGTTTTCATTTACCCAAAAGTAGACTAATAAAACTAATTCAGTTAAACGTTGAACTATAATATCAGTATTTTTAACCAAATTACGAAGCAAATTCGTTGTAGCTCTAATAAGGTGATAAAATGAGTAATTTCCAGTATTACTTGAAAAATAGTATTACAATATAATAATTAAATTTAAAAACAATAATAATATCATTTAAATTAATATCGTATTAAAATTAAAGCAAATTCGTACATCATTATTTCTTAACTTAACATTAATGACATCGTATCAAGTTTTCAGAAACATCGAACAATATCGTGGTTAAAACTAACACCGTATTAAGATTGCAGAAAATTCGAACATATGGCTCAGTTTAACACTGAGTTAAGATTGCACGTAATTCGGAAAATACTGTAATTCAACTTAACACCGTATTAAGATGGCAATAAATTGGAACAATTTATATAGTTAAACCTATTATGGTATTAATTTTGCAGCAAATTTCGACAATAATATGGTTCAACTTAACGCAGTATTAAGATTCAAGCAAATTCGAACAATATTATGCTTAAACGAGCTCAAAAACTATCACCAGACGTAATAATAAAACCACTTACTGTTCTCTTCACATCTCTTCAATTTTAAAAGCTTGACTTTTAAACATAAAATTTAAACGCATTTCAGATAAAAAAATGTTCGAAACAGGCGAAAATGAAATAACATTTCTTATGTTTTAAATCTTTGAAATCCGCGAAAAAAACACTTCCTGTAATATCTTAAATGTTAAATATGTACTTATCCCCTATAAATAAGTGATGCATTACTCTCAAATAAATCTTAACTTCTCTCTCATCATCATTTCGGATCTTGGGAACACATACATAGAAAAAGAGTACCTCTCAAGATTAAGATTATTCTTTTTTTTTTTCTCCATTCATATCAATAATTCCTTTCTTTTTCTTCGATATTTTACCCTTCATTTATCTGCCGTGTTCTTTCCAGATGTTAGACTTCTTTCTAATCTTTTGTGATAGTCCTTCCCTGCTCTATGTATCTCTTCAGTTTTCTGTCACTATCATGAACATCTGCAGCATGGTATCAGGGAACACAAAAGATATAGGTACTACTCCATAGGAATGAATCAATTATTTGTAATTTATTTGTTTCCTATAGCTGTTTTATTATGGGAATGTAGTACAACTTGTATCATTTACATAGTTTGCATAGATATTATTTATAAAAAGATAAAAATTTTCAAGAACAAATTCAGTAAGCAAAACGTAAGTTTGAATTTAAAACTATGCGCTCATTATCCATCTCGGTTGTAGGGATCATTACTACATAGGAATGAATAAATTATTAGTAATTTGTGTGTACTTAGATCTATTTTAACGTAGAATGTTTAAAAAAATATTACTTACTTAAGTTGCATACATCTTTATCATACCATTACTATAAATCAGACTAAAAAAAAGTTGCGCATGATCACACAATTTTGTGCTACACTGTGAAAAAAGTTTTGTTTCTAGTTTGTATCATTTTGTTGAGGAAAGCAAAATAGATTTTTAAGTAGAGAACTGTAGTTATCGTGTTAAACGTTTTATAAAATTGACAAAATAACATTTGTTTAAAAGAATAAGTACGAATATATTACAGAAAATGTGCAACTTTTTCAAGTGAAATGTTTTTTATAATGAAGCTATAAATTGATTCTAATGCGCATGAAAACATGCACCATCAATGGATAAACAAACAAAAAAAAATTATTAAATAAAACTATAACAGTTAAGCAGTGACTGTATGCACTAAAAAATTTTAGTTTAATTCAACCCCAAAAAATAGTAGAAGTTATACACATTTTTGTTTTGCATTATAGTTATGGCGATAACATAAATTTGAATCATATACGTATTAAATTTTATAAAGCGTTTTAATGATTATTTTTAATGATTATTTTAAAGCTTTTTAATGATTATTTAAAATAAAATTATGACTCTAAAAAATGAGCGTTTTATGAAACGGATATACTTAAAACACTTCTGATTTTTATCACAAAAATTATTAGTTGAAACTTTAGTTGAACTTTTTCATATTTTTGAACACTATGGTTATGATCTATTTAAATTATAAATAGTAAAACTTAAATATTTGTACCTGTTTATTATTATATAAAAAATAAATACAAAATAGATGTTTCGGGCTATTAGTGTTTGACTCATTCCAACATACATGTGGGAATTTAGATTCATAGGGTATTTTGAAAAGCCTATCAGAGAGATCTCATTAACTTTTTTTTTTAAAAATAATAAATCATTTTTCATAAAGGAATTAAATAGTAAAATAGTAAAAATTGGGGCATTTAAAGAAGATCCCCAAAAAATACTTAAATTAAGCTGATGTATAAAAGAACTAAAATGTATGCATTGCATTTTTTATCCGGATAGATTTTGCAAACTATCGTGTAATTAAAAAGGGAGGAGATTAAAACACAAATAACTATTTTCTTTGAGTGGAAAATAGAGAGAATTCAATATATTAATACAAATAATTTCCAAGACGTAATTTAACTAAATACATAATTTGTTTTTAAATAAAGGAATCTGTACTTACTTATACTTCAAAGTATAATTAATTGAAATCTTACTATTTAAAAATAACTTAAGGTTTTCTTATGAAAAAAAGATCAGATAATTAGCATTCATTAAAGTAGTAATTAAATTTTTTTTATAAATAGAAAATCAAGCCCCACTTCTTACAAGAATAAATAAAGAATTTTAATTGAATATTTCAAAATCCTTGTATTATTTTTTAAGTATTTTTTTTAAATATTTAATTGCATTAAGTCTAAACAGCGCTTAAAATTAAAGCAAAAATAATCATAAATTCTATAAAAAAAGATTTTAGGCACAAGCTCAGCATACAAAAATTCTTAATATATAATTTTCTTAAGGTAACAACCCAAGAGAAAATAACCTACTATTTACTGAACAGATTATTTTTTAAAACTCTTTAAGAGATTTTTGTAAATACATTTTTTCGTAAATTTTTCTTTATAGCGGATAAATATAATACGATTATCTGGTATTTTATATTATGAATAAAAAAAAATCATACAGATGAAAAACGATTTTTTTAAATATAAAATATAATGTTGAATATTAAATAGAACTAATGATTTAGATAAAAGATCTCTTCAAATCATTTGGTGAAAGAAACAAAAGGAAATGTTAGTAATAGAAAAATTTTACTTTAAAAGAAATATTTTAATGGATGTAAGTAAAATTATTTAGTTTAATTATTAGAGTCGTAGCGATATTGAGATCTGCAGCAGGAATATATTTATTACCTGTGAGACACGTTTTGTATATTCTAAAAATAATTTATTATTAATATATAAATATTTTTAAAGCTTAAAAAGAAAATTTAAAATTAAAGTACTTTATAGACTTACTTTAACTCTTTTAACAACGTAGAAAAATATTAAGAGTGCAAATAATATTTTATATAATTATTATTAAATAATTTATTTTTATTATTATTAATGTAACTTATTTATATAAAAAATGTTTATCAAACTTGTATTTAAAATAATATCTAAAATATTTACATTTTATTTTTTTTTACTTATTTATAGCAGGAAATACATTATTAGTTTAATTTTTTCTTGTTTACCACATAAAAATTCTCGAAATTCTCCGACCATATCTATTTAAAAAAAAAAAACATATTTACAGCGATTTTAATGATATATTATTAGTTTCTTAAATATTGATAAAACTAGTTTCCTACCGGAGACTGTAATAATAAAGATTAAAAAAAAAAGAATATATAAAATAAACATAATAACACACTAGCAGTGAAACCTTTATCATTAAACCAATTTCATTAAAAATATTATTTACCAATATTTACAGTATTATTAACATCACATTAACTTATTTAATACTGTATAAATTCGTCATTTTATCATGAACTTTAAGGTTTCAAAATAAATGTCTTTTAAAATACGTAATTTAAGTACGAATAACAACACATGAACCATAAAATATATTGGGAATTTTAAATGCAACAATTAGTCAAGCTCAAGTCTAGAATATAATCTTCAATTAATATCAGCAAAAATTTCAGTAACGTTTTTTGAATGAAACTGGTCTGGAAATGTCATGTACATGCATATAAATGCTTATTTAGTTATGTTTTTCAATACGAAAATGAACGAGAAAAACTGACTCAGCTGAAATTCATTCGTAACGCTAACATCGTAAAGCAGGTGCGCAAGGAAACATCACCGATAAGTGCGAAATGGAATATCAACAACCTTTGACACTTTCAAAATATCCTACACCTGGTATTTTTTTTTTTTACTTGCTAGTTTAAAAAAAATACACCTGTTTGAATAAAAGCTAAATCTTAAATGCATATTCTTATATTTAAGCTTAAAATAATTAAAATATAACTTTTAAAAATACATTTTTATTTCATGATTAGAAAAAAATATATTAGGTTATAGTTTTATTTAGCTAAATAATTTTTTTGGAAGACAGTATCAAATTGAAAAAGGAAATTTAAATATCTTAAGACTTGGAGTTTTTTTGATATTGTAAGATTTTTATGTGCATCTAAATAATGGCATGTTGTATGATTTTATAATAGCATAATGTAGGGTTTACAATAGTATCATATAAAGTCTCATAAAAATATCCAAACATTTATTTTTGTTTTCAAATCGAAAATCAAAGCATCTATGTGAGTCCAAAATATAAAAATTACAGGCTATACCAAGAATGATCATCTTTACATAAAACAGATGCCTTTAAGCGAATTTGGATACATTTTTTAAACTTCATTGAAATTTTTAAATGTATTGCACTATCGTACTCAAAATTTATTTAAAGTATCTTGATATAAAAATATGCTTTTGACTAACGTAATATATACTTTTTATTAAATTATCCGAATTATATATTATTTTCTAAATAATTTTAAAAGTCCATTTAAAAAGAACGAAAAAATTAAAACTAATTGTTTTTTTAATATTTTTTCACTCAAATTATGTACCAAAGTTGTATTTTCAGAAGAAAAACCTATAGTAAATATCAAAAATATTCTGATTTCCAACTTTCTAAACTATCTCATATAATTTTCAATTAATCTCATATAGATTTGAGATACATTATTTCAAAGTTGAACAGGAATGTCAAAAAATTACTATGGTTTAAGAAGCATTCAAAGCTTCAATATCAATAAAACCTCTTCCTCTAAATCAGATTCAAACACAATTTTTTCGTCCTTTTAAATGAAACTAATATCTAATTAAAACAATAATAGTAAATTATATAAAAAATAAAAGCTAATTTTTAATAATAAATGCATCTCCTATATTGGAATATTTACATTTATTTCTTCATGTAATTATTTTTCTTCAGACATCGTATTATATAAAAAATGAAAATACAAAATCAGAAATTGCTATCCATATAAAACAATCAATAACTTATCCCTTCATTTACTCTCAAGTAAACAATAATTGCACGAAGCTGTTGTATATGTTTTTTTCCTTTTACTTTTTATATTTCATTCCTTTTACTATTTTCCTCTCTACCATCCCAATTAAATGAGATCTCCTGTATAAAGGCACTGAAGGAGGCTACATTGCATTAGAGGATATTGCAGAAGCGTTCAGCGATTTAGCAAAATCTTGGACATCAGCCAAACAGGCAGCATCCGATTTTGATTTTATGGCGGACGAAAGGAAATTCCCGACAAACAACTATCCGTTTTCAGTTAAAGTTATCAGAAATTACTGATACCGTTGTCTGTTAAAATGTATGTTTCGATCAATTTCCGGGATATATTGAACAGAACACAAACGGGAAAAGGATAATGGAATTTACGGGAAATATTATAAATGGGGAATCGGATCTGAAAATTTCAACGATCCATCATAATGGCTGGTCCAATCTAAAGGAATTTGTAGAGCTATAGAATTTTTAGAAGTAAACCTTTTCGATTAAAATGAGAGCGTCGTTTATTATTGAAGGTGTAAGCAACTTATTTTCAACTTTCTTTGAAACTTATTTGGATCATTAATTTTAATGATGCTGTTAAACTTTCTGATGAATTAGGAGATTTTGGATTATAATATGGTTTGATTATAAATATTGAAGCCCACACAATCAAATTTAAGTGTGGTATAATAGTAAATATATTTTTAAATGACGTTTGGAAATTGTAGGAGATTTCAATAAGACAAGATGCTTTAAGAATTGTCGTTAACTTTGCTAATTTAGCTAACTATTACTATTTTATAACCGTCTTTGAACAATCAATCCCAAATTTGGGTAGGTTGTTCAATGACGGTTATAAAATAAAATAAAAAATTATGTTCATTTGATAAATCACTCGCCCTCTCAATGAAGTTTCCCCGGTTCGAATCCCAGCAATGGCTGGTTGATACTAATTCCGCTCCCGGCTCACACCGACTACAGTGTTGACGTAAAATATCCTCAGTGGTTGGCGGATTATGGTTTAGAGTCCATTTGCCATCAGGCTAACCGTAAGAAGTTTTTGTGAATTTTCTTACCATGTAACGCAAATGCGGGTGTTAGTAACGTCAAAAAAACCTCCACGAAGGCAAATTCACCCAATACTTGATCCATGAGTTACCTTATCTTCTGGATTGGGTTCAAAATTACTAGGCTGCAGAGTTGAACACAGGTAGTCTTAAGGGGAGTCGGTATGCTCTCTATACCAACAATGTTAAAATGGCAAACTTTATGTACCTTTTTCTTAAAATGTATTCAACTGGCTCTTTTTAAAAAGTATTCAGTTGGCTGTTTAACTATGGTGTTAAAATGTAAAAACTTACTAACTTAGAAATAAACTTGTCACAGTAAAATTAGAAATTATTAAAGGCAATATTAATTAAATATAATAAATGGGTAATCGAATAAAAAAAATTACAATTCAGAATAATTGCTCATTTGTATGCTGCAAAAGTGTTAGATCCAAAACTGTTTGATTAAAATAAGATCGACGTTTTTCTTATTGAATGTGAAAGCAATTTTTCAACCTTCTCTGTAACTTTCTAATGATTAAGGATATTTCGAAATAAAATATGCTTTGATTACAAACATTGAATCCAACAAACACTGAAGCCAACATAATTAAATTTTAGACTTGTATAGTAGTAAATACATCTTTAAATGGCTTCTTTAACTTCGAGGAGATTTTAGTGAGTAAAGAAGCTTCAGTGATTGCTGTTAACTTTTTAATTTAGTTTGTTAACTTAGTTATTTTTTTAAAGAATTTGTTTTAATTTAATTAAACATGTGACTTAATATAAATTTTTTTTTATCTTATTATAGAATCAAATCTGAAAACTTCTAATTTGCAGCATAATTGCTCATTTCTTATCTGTAGAATTTTTAGAGCTGAAACTGGAGCCTACTTTATTAATAACGATATAATTGACTACTTATTTTAAACCTTATATGCTGCTTATTTAACCATTGAACTTAATTACGTCTTTAAACTTACTAAGACTTTTAAACTACCTTCAATATTCATTGTGAAAGTATATTTTATTTTAAGGTTTTGAAATCGAATATGCTTTCACTATAAACATTGAAGCACGATTAGCTAAGTTTACGTGTTGTATAAAATTAAATGCATTTTTAAAAACAATTTCGGAATTTTTATGAGATTTTAGAGAATTTTTCAGGATTTTTGTTCACTTTTTAAGAAGCTAACTTATACATATATATGTTTTCAATCGATAAATTATAAACTAGCAAACTTATCACTTAGTTTTATGTTTTATTAATAGAGACGAATTTTTAAATTATAGAACTAAAAGTTTCATGTAAAATGCTATTCAAGTTATCAATAGGTATTGGATCAAAATTTATAGTATAATTTGTAGTTATTAATCAAATTTCTCTTTTTTCCACGGAAAAACAATAAAAAAACTTCAGCAAAAAAACAATAAATTAAAAAAAAATTCTTACTTATCGTAAAATTCTGTGCACGGTTCAATTTTTAAAAGTTAAAAAAAATACTTATAAAAAATTTACAAAACTCAATTAAAGTTTATTCTTAACATTTAATTTGTCTTTTTTTAAATTTAATATAGATGTATAATTGTTAATGAAATTTGGAAAAAAGTATGAATTTTTCAAACAGCATAGAAGCATTTTTACAAGGATTGTATTTCAAAAACTATAATTTAATAAAGTTATTTTATAATTTTGGAAATTTGGAGAAAAGTATGAATTTTTCAAACAGCATAGAAGCATTTTTACAAGGATTGTATTTCAAAAACTATAATTTAATAAAGTTATTTTATAATTTTTGTGTTGCAACCAAACTAGTTTTAAAAAGATTTTTGTTTTAATATTTTTCCTTACTTAATGCTATTAGTTAAGATAAATTCGATTTACTACAATACATAAATATAACTGATATAAGTTATATATTAATAATTCATAAAATATTTTTATTTAAAAAATAATTTTGTAAAGATATTCATTTAAAAACTCATATATATGTAATATTTATGTTAGTTTCTTTCGTAAGGAGATACTTATTAAGTACTTATTTTTAATAACAGATGTCTTAAGAACCATGGGAGGACGTACGATAAAGAGAGATAATTTTTTTAAAAATATTTTAATTTTAAATTTGATTCTTTAGAATAACAATAAAACAAACTAAAGTTAAAAAACCACTTAAGACTCACTGTATAAAAATATACCTTATTTTTTTCACGTAAAAATATCTGACTTGCTTGTCTAGAAATAACAAGTTTCCCTCAGTATTTAAAAAATACTTAATGCGAAACTATTAAAACTAAAAAGAATAATAACTTCATCTTTGTTTTCTTCCATACTTCTTTCAAAGTAATTACTTAGCCTTTTAACATTTTTGTTGCCTTTTTTTAAATATTTGCTTACCTTTAATCTTAACAAAGATATAATTACTGTAGAAAGTTAACTTCATTGTGCTATACTCTATCCTCATTAAAAAGGAAATTGCATTCTTACTTTAAAAATGGTTTTTGATAAAAACGAAAATTCTCGGTCTTTAAACTTAGTTAATTCAAATTCACTCTACATGTGATTTAAACTGAAGTAACGAAATTAAATTTTAGAAACTTTCTGAAAAGTCCTTGTCTTTTAATCTTTTTCTTAAATGCAATATTTCTGGAAACAGTAGAATAAACTCTCTGATGAGGTTACTGAAGAATTGGATGAAAAAATTGACTTTCAAGAAAAAGGAATACAAAAAAAGGGAGTCTTTTTAAAATTCTCGTACCATGAATCGAGGAGAATTCGTGAGGATTTCAAAAGAATCGTTCAATAGAAAAAAAAAACACAGTCTAGTTCACGATCTCATTAAAATTTTCCGTTTGAAGATGCGATGTATATTTCATGAGACTATAAAAGGAATTCATGATACAGATGAAGAGGAAGTTTTGAAAGTTGCTCTTTTATCAATTTAGTTGAGACTATTTATTTGTTGTGAGACGAAGAGATAAAATATGAAAGTTCATATTTATAAAAAAAGAAAAACATAACATACCCTTATGTTCAAGTATAAAATATAAAAAAAATCGAAGCTTAAGATTTATTTTCAAATAAAATCAATGACACCTTTTCACCAAAGTAATTTGTTACCATCAATGTATGAATGAGGCTCATCAATGTAGGCTCATTCTACATAATATCCTGTCTTTTTAGGCTAGGCAAGATTCATAACAATTGTTATATAATTGTTCATTCATTGTAAAAAATACTTTATTGGATATTCTATCGAATGAAAAATGTTTTTAAGACAAAATACGAAACAAGAAAATTATTAAATATTTTGTCTAGTCATTGCATAGAATATCTTGGCACTCTATAGAATAACAAATAGTTTTGTTTTTTTTGCCAAAATCAGAAATCTAAGAATTATTTTATGATTTGACTTAACATTGTATAGAAAGTATATATTTTTTTCCTTAGTCAATCTCTAATCCTCCATTTATTAGTCATTCTCTAGAATGCCTAAGATGTGACTAAAATCATTTCACACTTTTAAAGTTTGTCATTAAATGTTCCCTATATTCCCTAAAATGACTATTCAGAGAAATATTATTTATTTCACGAATTGGACATCAAATTTCGGCATTCTAAGCAATTACTAGACATCCTATAGAAAGCTTGCTTACATAAATTGAATTTGGCATATAAACAGCAATTAAAATGTTTGTAAAAATAAAAATGAATTTATATACCTAAACTTTATACATCACACATGTTTATTAAAGTGAATTAATATATTTTACTGTTTCTTCCCATTTAAGTTCATTACCTCTTAACGGTGAAAATAGTTAATTTGTTAGTTATTGTACAATACATTAACTCAGAAAAGAAAAACTAAGGATTGATATCAATACCACAGTGCAATGGTTCTTTTGGCTTTCTTCAAAGCAAGATTATATATATTATCTAATTGAGAGTAATTTGTTACAAACACTGTAAAAGAAAATTAACGATACTTTCGCACTAAATTAAAAAAAAAATAGTTCAAGCTTATATTTAAATCACCCTCCTGTATGAGCAGGTGATCTGCTTTTTCTAAAATTTATTGAAATTAAACTATTTTAAATTTTTAAGAAAGTTTAAGACGGAAACCAAAACAATATATATCACACAAACCCATATTGCGCATCCACTCATGCTGTGAAAGAAAAGTGCTATGTTAACACGAATTTAAGATTAAAATGATAAGGATTCTGTAACAATGTAACAATGCAATTCTGTAAAATAGTAATCAGAAATAAAAGTAAAAATATTTTTCTATGCATTTACTTCACCTTGGGGAGACGTAAAAAATAACAGAACTGTACAGAAATTAATACTGAGTTATATTTTCTGAAAATTCATTAAAGCATAGAAAATAATAATCAGGAGTTATTATCAGAATACCCTTATACTTTAACAATGTGTTTAAATACATCATTGATACTATACATTGGATACTTCGCCACAATGATAGATTGCAATAGTTGATGAACCATCCTGGGTTATTTATATACTAAGAAATTAATGTCTGCATGTTGTGCATGTTTGCATGTTGTTTTAGATTATTAGCAAAATGAAATTAAAAGTGTATCTACACTATAAGAACTGTAGTGTAATAACTATTTTAACATTTTAAAATTGATCTGAACTATAAAAATTCAATAATATTATTCAGAATAATCTATTGAATTTTTATAGTTCAATAATATTATTCAATTTAATAATATTATTTCAATATATTATTTAATCAATATTCAATATATTATTCAGGAGTTTTATTTTCTAACCTTATGCAAACATACATTTTTACTGCCATATGTTAATTTCCTTTATTCAATGCAGAAAAAAAAAAAATTCACAAAAGAGAGCAATAAGCCATTTTTTATTTTTTTATTTTACTCTAAACACAACTCTTTATAATAACTTATGCAAACTAGTTTACTTAATTCTGTTTATCAAAAATGAATCAACTAGGCATGAAATCAGTTTACGAATACCTTAAAATCCAATTATTTTATTTATAACATTCCATAAAATAAATTAACTCAATTTATTTATATGTTATATTTTAAAATGCTGTAATAATTTAAAAAATTCAAACATATATTCTTTTTACTTCGTCATTATTTTATTTTGCAAACAGAAATATTGATGCAAACAAAGGTGATTTAAAAGGAACGAGATCTGAAAATCAAATGTAAAACGAAACTTGTTGTTAAAAATACCTGGGACCCAGAAATAAATAATGTGCAACTCTCCCGGGAAAATTTTAGTTGATATATATCTTAATGAGCAACATATATCAGCGGAATTCAAACCAACCTCAATATCACTGCAAACAGAAACATACCGAGCAAGATCATTATTTATGTTTCAAAATTTGATTTTATTTGTACTCTCTTGAGAATCAGACGTCGCTTTATGTTTATTGAAAAATCAATTTTAAGTATTTTTTTCGGAATAAATTACTTTGGGATGTTTCTCTTTCCGTTTCATTTCTTTTGCTATCATTAAGTAAAAAAGTTCATACGAAATGATAAAATCAAGGAAAATTCCTATTTTCATTGAAAATCAGAATTTGTAAAAGTTATTTACTTGGGTCATTTCGTTTTGCTGACAATTGTTTTTAAATAAAGTTTTTGATGACATTACAGAATTTAAATGACAAATAAATATTTAGTTACTTTATTTTTTACTTTATAACTAGCATCTAATGATAAATACAATTTAGATCCAGAGCGTATCTGTTTTCAACTAATCTTGAAGACATGAGAAATTTCTGAGTTATCATTTGACAAACTCTCCTTTGTGGAGAATTTATTGAAGTAAACTTACCCACAACTACTTTACCCGAAGAAGAAAATCTCTCACAGTTAGCTCGACCGAAATATAAACTATGATCCGTCAATCACGGGTTAACTTTCTCGTCAGCACTATTGGCCTGTACAAACTTGGGGCGGAATTCGTATCAAACAGACATCGCTGGGATTTAAGCCTGGTCACCTTGTTGGGAAGCGAGTTGCATAGTTTTTTGGGCTGTTTAAAATAACATTTGGAGACTGTGGTATTTTTTACAGTGGCAGGCAACCAAATAATTATTTTTTTATACCTAAATATTATAAATGAAATTAATTTTACCTGTTCAATTCATAATAGTTTTTATACATTTAATTAATTTATGTACATATAAAGATTTTCGTGTATTTTTTTTTCATATATTTAAAACTTATTTATTTTCTGTGATCTTCTTATAGCAAATTTTTATATGATAATTGTAATATGAAAACACTTATTTAATTCAACTCTTTTGAGTTTTCGAATAGTTATTTCTAAGCAATATAATTTAATATTTTATTGAATGCGACATTTCCACTAGATAACTATAATTTAGAGACTATTTTCGAAAGATTTTCTGTATACTAAAATACATTTTCTATATATTTAGCTTATAGATATTGACTCTAAAATGTTTTCACCTTTTCATATTTCCACACTGATTTGTTAATAAGGAAAGAAATTTCAAACGTTCCTATACGTGGGATTATTCGTATTTACATTTTATAAAATAAATTTATATTACGAACGTTAATGATACAATTAGTCTTTGTTATTATAACCAATTTTGTTCCGAGTTGTTCTTTTATTGCTTGCATTATTGTATTATTTTCGCTAATTCCTTAATAGCAAAAGTTTGTTTCCTTAATAGCAAAAGTAATAAAGGTATACAAATTAAATTAAATATTTTTTTTCTATTTACATAAAATATTTTTTTGAAAAAAAATTACTATTAAATACAAATATTTAAATAAAAGTATTATTTTTAAATTTATCATTCAAAATCAATACAATGCTAAGGAATACAATGAACTATTACACTGAGGAAAAAAGTATAGCTAAAACTACCAAAATATGGTAAACTTTTGCTATGTCTCTGGTTCTATGAAAACTCCAAATAATTTGGTAATTTTTACTGAAGTGCTTTGGAAATGATTTTAGCAAAATTAACAATGATATATGGTTTTATATGTTTGATAAAATTCGGTAAATATTTTCAAATTTGGTAAATGTGGTAAAATTTGGTAATTTTTTCGTGATACCTAAGAGCATGGCACAAAACCCATTTATTCGATTCAATTTACTTTTCAGATTTGTACTTTTTACTGAGTGTGGGGTAATAAAAACACTAGAATTTCTGGTAAACCGTTACCAAAGGGGAAAAAATACCACATAAATGGTTTAAACACCAGATGGTTTGGTTTTATTAACCAAAATTATGCTGTTCTTTTAATCAGAAATTACATTATCATGCAGTACGGTAGTTTTACTAGAATGATTTTCTCCGTGTGTCTTTAGTTTATTAGTAATATTGCTTTCTATTACGTTTTAAAATTTTACTAACCTTTTTAATGCAAGCATATTCAATATCGTTTTTTTTTTTTTTTATCAAATTTCACAAACTGTTTAAATAATTATTAAACATTTAAGAAACAGATTTTAAACAAAAACTGCATTATATTAAAACTTAAGATTCAAAAGTTTAAAATCAAAAGTGAAGAATCCCTCGTAGCTTATTTTTAACTATAGCCTTAAGAAGGTTACAAAATTTTATTCCATACCATATAGACAATATAAATTTAAAAATGTTAATAGATTGCTCTTTAAAAAGCTATTTATACAGTCAAATAGAAACAAATATCGAGAAATACAGTACTTTTTGTGCACAGTGATTTGAGTGCATGTTTTAAACAAATGATGCTATCTGATGCAGTTCAAAAGAAAAAAAAAAAAAAAAAACTTCATTTCATTTTCCAAAAATGAACTTTCTTTTGCGTTGACGCTTCTATAATGTTTAAGTCTTATTCATGATAGTAATAGTCTTAAACATTACCTTGATAAATTTATTTAGTAAAGTTTAAACAAAGTAGTTTTAAAAATGTTTAATTTTTTTAACAAAACTCATTTTTTAGTTTGATCTCGATAAACATTGCCTGCATATTGACTAAAAAAAAGCCAATAAAGTTGCAAAAAATGTTAAAAAGATTTCTAAGATTGAAAAGATTGTGTCGATTTCTAAAGCAGAATTATGTAGTTAAAAGAATAAACCAAACATTTCATTCTCTTAGGACTGAAACTTTCTATCGGAATAGTTAAAATTTTTCTAATATGAGTTCCATTTTCTAAATGTTCGCTCTGAGATTAAGTCTTTTTTATTTATCTGAGTTTTTAAGTATTGATAGTTAAGTTACATTTTTACCTTAGATGAAAGAAATATGAACTGATAGTTTTAAGATCAAAATATTATATCTGTACTAAGTACACTGATTCATTCTATAATCCTAGTAAAATAACTAGAAGCAGTCTGCCCATCCTTTCAACCTTAAAGTTTACGATAAAGAACAGTTTTTTACCTTTATAGTTTTAAAACAGCTTACAACTAGACTATATAAAAACCATGAATAAGAAACTTAACGGTTTATAAAAATTTACAACTAGCACGGTTTCTAAGCCGTAAAAACGGAATTTAACGTAACAAAGGGGATAGTTAATCAACTTTAGGGTGCTGCCACCTACGCGCGAATGAGAGTATTATAATAAAATAAAAAAAAAGGTCACACAAATTAGGGAATGCAAGACACTCGAAATTGAGGTGTCCACGCTGAGACTCGAATCCCCGTTATGTTGGTCACGAGAAAGACTAGCCCTACCCATCTGCTAGGAACTAAGTGGCTTCATTGGATGAGCCTAGTGGCGAGAAAAAATTCTGTTTGCTTAACAGTATTAGGTGAAAGTAATTAATAAACGGTTTTCTCACAGACATTTTGAATATCATCTTATTTATGATTGTTTGAAAAATTTGTTTGGGCATTGTAAAATAACAATAAAATAAACTATTATTTGACCATTTTTTCAGAGAAAGTTATAACAGTGTAAACAATGCAGCAATAAAGAAAACGAAGGAAATAAATATAAAAATATGACCACCGAAGCCGACGTCTTCAGGGGGTACCGGCCTCGGTAGCCATAAAACAAAACCTTTTCTATTGAGAGAGAGGACAATTGCCAAAATTAACTCTCTCAGTACCCCGAAGGCTTTATAGAAGTCTAATCTTTTCTTTTACTTCTCTTTTTTTTTCAATCTGCGCATTTTAATAGAGGGCGTTTTTTTTTTTTTTTTTTTTTTTTTAAATGTTTCCTTTGCATTTGGTTTGTTTGTGAAATCGCTGTTTGACCAGTTTAATGTGAGTTTTATTTTCTCAAGATTTTGTTTGAATTTCTTTTCTGAATTTTCATGTATTTCATGGTTTTTATGTATTTCATGTATTTTTTCCTGGACTTCTACAAAACCTTCGGGGTACTGAGAGAGTTAATTTTGGCATTTGTCCTCTCTCTCAATAGAAAAGGTTTTGTTTTATGGCTACCGAAGCCAGTACCCCCTGAAGACGTCGGCTTCGGTGGTCATATTTTTATTTTTATTTCCTTCGTTTTCTTTATTGCTATATTTATTCTTTCTTATGAAAATTCTGGTGCTTTTAAGCGCGTTTCTTTCAAAGATACTTTTGTCAATTTAGAATTAAAGTTTTGTATTCTTTTACTAACAGTGTAAACAATATAGTTCTAATATCTAAAAAACAAGTGTTTCAATTCACAGATTCCATTAAAAATTCATAATAGGTAACTGAGATTTATTTCTGAAAATACTGCAATTGAGTTATTGAATTTTTTTTTTTTTATTTCTTTTTGTTACACCAAATTATAGCTCTCTGTGTGTGTATACACACACACACACACATATTATATATATATATATATATATATATATATATATATATATATATATATATATATATATATATATATATATATATATACACTCAATTACAATTTATTTAAATTACAAAAATATTATATGTGACTATTTTTATTACATATTCGAAAAGAACTTGATGAGAATTTGTGTCTTATCTAAAGAATGTCAAACAAAAGACCAGTCCACTGAATCCCATTCTGCTGATAACAATATCGCACTTGTTCTCTCCCTAGATTTTCACATAAAATATGTTTTGAACTTCAGACTTCAAAATGATATATCGCCTTCTTGAGCTGCTTCCATATATCAACGTCTTATAGTAGCTTTTTTAAACAATACATATTCGCTTTGGAGGAAGTTACTTTTATGAATTATAAAAATAGTCAGAAATAAATTGCTTTACAAAATCTACATTAATTTATACAAAAACAAATATGTTTATATTATTGTAGTTTTAGTTTTTAAAATCAATGCTTCTTAGCATTTTACACGACTTAAAGAATTTTAGTGAAGTAATTTAAGAAAAATTAAATTGATTAAAGTAGTTTATAGGAGTTTCTAAACGTATTCAACTAAAAGCGTATTTATTAAATAAAATAACTTATTGTTTTTTCAAATTAATTGTGCTTAAAAGTAAATTTGTCTAGTAATGCAATTCATGTCAATCTGAATAAGACTTTAAATTTAAATGTTGAGGCTAAAACACTAATTTATTTACACTCAGAATAGGAAATTTTTATCAAATCGTAATTTTAATGTGAAATAATTAATAACAGTAATAAAAAGTTAACATTTATATGATATTAAATGCACGCAGTTTACAAAAACATAATCAAGTTTTTTTGCAACTTCATTTTATGAATATGAAAAACAGACTTAAAGGCTAAACTTTACTGAAAAACAGACGTAATGGCTAAACTTTGCTAAAATCAATTTAGTTTCATAATTGAACTTGGTGATTTGAACCTCGTTCTTAAATATAGTATCTTTGAAAATAAGACAAAATAAATTTTATCAAGAAAAAAGTGCTGTCATAAAACAAAAGTAACAATAGAGATATTATTAAAAAACTTAATGCATTGAACATTGAAAATAAAAAAAGTTTTTATAGTTAATAAGGTGAATTCTTGAGCTTAGTTCATCAATGAAACATAAGGATTCTATCTCTGCATAATACTAGAATTGTATTAGTCAATATGCAGCTATATTAAATTTTAAAAAATTCAAGCTATGTTTTTGTTTTACAAAAAAAAAAAAAAAAAAAAAAAAAAAAACATTTATTTATTTTTTACTTTATTTTTTTGTTTTTGCATTTTGTTTTTTTTTTTAAAATTGGTTTTGTAAGAATAAAAATTACATCTAAACTACAGAAATTTATCCATCTTCAAAATTACACATTAAACTTACATGTTTGGTGTTTTTAAATCGTTATTTCCTAACCATTTTAAAAACCAGGTTTAGGTATTTTTAAATAAGTATTTCATTTAACATATTTTAGAGAAATTTTTTTGGATAAAAAAAAGCCATCATTAACTTCATACATATCAAATTTTTTTCTTCCTTTTTTTATTTAATAGCTATTACTTAAATACCAGCTTTGACCTATGAAAGGAATATCTTAAGTTCACAAATGGCAATACTAAAGTTGATATTTAGACAATAAAACATAGAAAGCGGCTCATTCCAGAAACTGAAATTTAATTTAGACTTATCACGTTAATCCTAAATAAAAAAACACGTCAAGATTCCAAACAATTTTCGAAATTTGAAAGCGTCTTTTATCAACAAAATCTTTTGTTTTTCCAACAACCAATTCTGAATAAACTAAGCGAGAATACCAAGACACTTCTAGAAAATGAAATTCCATACGCTCTAAATGAGAGTTAATGCCAAGCTCCATCTCAAAAGCGATTTTTCCCTCTTCACATCTACATTTCCCTATTTTTTTACTACTTTTCGCTTCTGGACGTAAGAAAAAGAGCTTCACTGCCTTCTGTTTAAAATTTTTACGATGCTATATTCGAGTTGAGTAGTTTTAGCAGGATTAACTAGCTTCCTTTTTTATAATCATTTGTTGAGAAAGGGCAAGAAAGAAAAAAAGTAAAATTTCTGAGTATTCTAAAATATTCCAGTAATTCTTGCTGCTCACTTCTTAATGTATGCACCATTTTAGCTTAAACTAAATCATTGCATTTAATGCATGCTTATGCCTTTTTTGAAATTTATATCTTTAAAAAAAGCAATAAATTGCCCGATTAATCGTAACATAATTTATGGTAATCTTTTTTTCCCTTTTGCTCCACAGTTTATAGCTTCCAAATTTTTAGAAATTTTTCGGAAGAAAAGGTTAAATAACAATTTATTTAATTGTTACTTGACAGTAACATATTGAAGCAAAATAGTAAAATAACCAGGAGATGGTATTCAAGTCGATTATTAACTGATTTAATCTAATACGGTTAAACAACCAAAATCTTATCGCACTTACTAGGCCAACCGAATGAAGCCACTGAGTTCCTTGGGCTTGGACACATATTATAGCTGAGAGTGCTAATCTGTCTATCTCATTACCGACAGAGCGGGGGTTCGAGTCTCAGCTTTGACACCACAATATTTTCCCTAATTTCCTAAAAACCTGAAGAGTTTCCAGTGTCCTGTCTTCCTAAATTTGTGACCCTGGGCTATTTGAATGCGATGCTTTCATTAACGAATAAGATGCTTAACACAACACCGTGAAACTGCTTAGCACAAAAAGTCTAGCATTTCCCTTCTCTTACGGTATGTGAAACAACTGATAAACTAATGAAACCACATTCCACGGTTCCCTTAAAAAATACAATTCAACCTTCCAATGTACATTACTTAACGAAAAGCCTAGCTTCAATGTCCAGAAAAATTTCCTTCTTACGGTTGAGAAACAATGCTAGTTGTAAATGATTTAAAAACCATACAGATTTGTATTCATGGTTTTTTTTTAACAATACTAGCTGTAAATGGTTTCAAAACCGAAAATGTTCTTTACTGTACATTTTTAGGGTTAATTGGATGGACAGACTGCTGCCGGTGATTTTACCGCAATTTTGGAATGAACATTCTATCAATGCAAGTCAAAATAGTCTGTGAAGATACGTACAGTTCGAAATCAAATAAAATAACCTAAAAAACAGCCTAAAATACTTAAAACAAGTAGTTAAAAATATTTAAATTTACAAACTATCTCAAAATTCATTGAAAATTGTAGTATTCGAATTTTTGGAATGAATTGAACATTTCAGATACTCGAAATGGCGATAGGTTGATAATATAGCGATAAGTTGAACCAAATTATCGTACTACGAAAATAATATAGGCGAGAAATACGATAGATTTAATATATTATTGTGTTAAATTGCACCATACTGCACCTAATCTGCCTCGTATTATGATCCACATTGGTATAAAGCACGCCAAGTAATACTATGGCTCACCATTAAATAATTTTTTTTCTTTTAAAAATTTATTTTTTTAACAAGTACTACGTTAAAAATAATTTTATTTATAGTAAATGAACTCCAAAAAAATCTGAATATTGATTTGGTAATTGTGATGATGCTATCACAACACACCCAAAATTTTAACAATATTGCACTCATCTACATTTAAAATGTTACTTTTGTAACGGTGCCTTGCACCTAGTTTGTTTTAACTGCAACCGTGAGTTTTGCTAAGCCGGTTACCCGGATGGACGCTATCATTCGAAGTGTGTTTACGCTCTGTGTTGGTGAGCGAGAAGATTGAGTATTTTCTTTCCTTCTCTGCGTGCTTGGTTCCCTTCCCAATTTCTTTGGTTGTCCGTTATGTTATTACGATTGCGCATCTTATGCGAGTCTAATAATTAGGATATAGTTTCATTTTCATATATTGATCTTCTTAAAAAAAAACTTCCAGCCGAGCATGCAGAGAAGGAGACACGTGTCCTCAAGTAGCAAAATCATGCATTGCGTTCCAGTGCTCAAGAAGTATTCAAAATGTCTTCCAAAGTGTTCCTGAATAAAATGTACGTAATGCATAAGATGTTCTTGCTCCATTTCTATTTGACCAGTAGAATCTGATTTCACCATTTTACGATCACGTGCCACAGGCAGCAACGTTTCAGTAATATAATAGAATAATCAGATATTTCAAAATTAATTTCGACAGTGACATTATATATTTAATTGTTCAATCCTTCATCAATCCATACACCATCTTGCGTGAAAACATACATTTCGATTTTGAAAATTATTTTAAGAGACATCGTTTTTTTAAATTTCCAATCATATAAATGTACATAAAGGGTTTAGAAACCTGTATAGTTAAGATCTCTGTTTTCATTGGAGCTGATAGCTTTTCATAGAATTTCATAATGTAATTATGAAAATTATGACGCCAAAATTGATTGATCTGTAGTTCCATTTTGAAGACGATGACACGGAATAACATAATAATTTGCATTTAGAATTAAATGGTATTCTTGATGTGTTTTTGATGCATATTAGTAAAATGCGTGCATTCTTTAATTTCAAGCAATATTTATAGAGATTGTTCTATGAAACTAATAAGCATATGGTCTAGACGAGAATTTATTGAAAGGTTATGTCTAGACATAGATTGTGAATCAGATATTTATCTATTTATAATGAATATTAGTTTTCATAAATAAAATAGGATAATACACTAAAACGACTCGCATAAATGAATTTTTAAAAAAATATCAACAGCTTTAATTTACTGGTTTCGATATAAAGAAAAATGAGAATTTAAATAAATTTTTATGAATTGTAAAATATATCAGTTTAATTATATTCAAAATTTGGTTTGTTATATTATTCAAAATAACTTCATTATATGATATAGGTGTAAAATTAGCGGATAGTTGTTCTATCAAAATTAATTTAAAAGAGCAACTAATTAAAACTACAGATAGGCAACAAAATATCAGTGTAGCGGAGACATGCATCCTTTTAACAGAAGTTATAATATTAAATATGTATTTTCTTAATTATGTGCTTTTGTCTAGAGAAAATTATGGAAATTTTTTAAGAATTTATTTTGAAAATAATACTAAAGGACAGCTAAACATGAAAATGTCACCATTGAAAAAAATTATGGCCTATTACTAAATGGCCGTTAACATTTGTGTAAACACATTCAAAACAAAAGAGTGTTAAAAAAAAGAAAGTATTTATCATCAGATTGCTAAATTAATAAAGCTTAAAGAATATATAACAATTAAATATAATGTGATAGGAAAAAAAATTCATTTGCGAAAATGCCATGATGATATATGGCTATTATAAATTTATATAATAGCCATATATTATATAAATTTATATAATATATGGCTATTATATAAAGCAATATAAGCTATTATAAATTTATTTTTAATGATAAAACTAGACAAGATAAGATTAATGAATTTTGTTTATTCCTTATTGCTAAACTTTCTAAATGATATCTATTAAAGTTATTATTTCAATTAAAAATTTTAAATAAAATCATAACGGCTTTCTCAAGCTAGATTTAATTACTAAAAGAAGTTTCAGCAAATAATACCCACTGATGTCAGATGCGTAAATCAAAGGAAATGATACTACATTTCACAAGCATATTTATAAAGATAGAAGTTAGGCAAGTCTATTGTACCAATTTCATTCTGGAATGTAAAAAAAATGGAACAAAATGCTCGTATAAAGGTATATCATATGAGGTAAAAAATTTCTAAAAAAATGAAGCGGGCGAAACAAAAATCTCCATCAAATCACCTGCTTGTTTCGACTTAATTAAGTTTCATATTAAAAGAGTAATGGGAATTACCAGATTCTTTTTCCTTTTTTATTTCCCCGGTCAATTCCTCTTAAGTGACTTTCTTTCAAATATTTCAATGGATTTTACTTATTTAAAAAAAATATTATCGTTATGGCTAGTCTTGAACTGCAACGTCTTCATTTATGGTTCGGTAGACCGTGTTAAAAGTAGGATGCTTGGTATGGACTCAGTGTTTAAGAACCAGGATGCTAAGAACAGATGCTAACTGACTTGATTTAAGTAAAAGTTCAGAGTCTCCTGTTAATACTTTTCAGTATTTTTTCTAGAAACTTCCAGTTTTTAATTTGGTGGAGTTTTACATGAATCTCTTGATAAACGATTTCCAGTACAATCCTATGTAATTTTATATATATATATATATTTTTTTACAACAGTGAAACATCGCTGTTTAATTTTTCGAAATGATCAGATCAAACAATACGTATAATTAAAAATGTCCCCACCTCTAATTAAGAGTCATCATATTTTCAGAATAAATTCTATTATAAATTACATCAGAAGCTTGCTAACAGTTTAAAAAAATAGCAAGGAGAATTTTACCACCTATTAGCTATGCATTTAACAAGAAACATATAATGTATTTTTCTAAATATTATAAGTATACAGTAACACCACTTTAAGATTATCAGCCAATGGGACGTTATACTCAATAAAAGAGAAATACCAAACATTCCTGTATTCTCCAACACGCATCCAAAAGATAAGATTCTTTTGGTTGGCCAGACATACAAAATAGCTGAATTATTGAACATTGTCTCGCCAACCACAGATAATTTTGCATTCTCTCCATTACTATTATTATGTGAAGAATATCCGCACTTCACGGTCGATTGTGTCACGAGGTGGTCTTTTATCACGGTATATAAGCTTCCTTATATTTATTGCCATAATGTGTCTGCAAAGAATCGAGAATATATGGCGAGCCTCATTTATTCTCAGAAAATGCTAGATTATGTTTATATAGTGCTAAAATAATAACAAATCTTGGCAATGCTTCTGTTTTATAACATAATAAAAATAATTTATAGTAAGAGGCTTTAATTTCTGCTTGCTTCGCTCAAAATCACACATATTTTTTTTGACGATTAAGATATTGTTACATCTAAATTAAAGAATGTTCAACTAAAGGATTCCAAAATGTTTTTTTTTTTTTTTTGTAGTAACCCAAATTTAAATCCCGATTCAAATAGGATAAAATTTAAACCTAATCATTTTGCTCGGTTACTATTTCTATTTCCTTCTGTTTTTGATACACTTATTTAATACTTGGTTGTTATAAAAACCTTGTGAAATACTTTTCATTCAAGAGATTTATTATACAGTGCAAAAAGGTAATTTTTAATGATGGTTTACAATTTTTATTTATTATGTTTTGCATTAAAACGACTGAACCCAGGTTTGTACAGATATAAAATGTCTTATTTACTATTTAATTACCAGACTGTATATTATATATATATATATATATATATATATATATATACAGTCAGTGTAAAAAAGTCAATTTACTGCTGCGAATTTTTAAAATCAGTTACAAATTAATTAAAGGTCAAAACAGGATTTTCCATTACACATTGAAAAAATGTATAGTCAAAATTACCAGAAAATGGTAACATATACCGTGTTTCTGGCTCCATGTTAACACCAAAAAGCACGGTGATTTTTACCGAAATGCTTTGGTAATGATTTTGTTAAAATTAGCATATAAATATGGTTTAATAATATGTGATAAAATTCTGTAAATTTGATAATTTTATGATGATACTTTAGAGCATGGCATAAAACCATTTATTCAATCAAATTTAATTTTCATTTTCGTATTGTTTACTGATGGTGTGGTTATAAGAGCTATAATTTTAAAAACCCGTATATCTGGTAAACCTTTACCATATAAGTATAAAAATCACCAAATTTGTAGTTCAAATACCATCTATTTTGGTTTTAATCACAAGAATTATATTTTTTTTCTAGAAATGTCATTATCATAAAGAACGATAATTTTACCAGACTATTTTTTTTCCATAAAAGAAGTTAACTGGAGATTAAAACGGCTCATAAATTACGATTCTTTTAATCTCTTTTTCATGTGAAAAATTAGTAGTTATGTGAATAGCTACTTACTCATTTTTAGAATTATTATAAAAGAGCAGGATAATTCCAGAACCACTTACCTAGAAAAATAAAAAATAACATTTAATATTATCAAAAAATTTTAATACAGTTATTACAGCCAATATTTTAATTTTTTATTTACTCTTAGATGTTTTTCTTCAGAAATGTTTCAGCAGTGATAAACAAATTTTTATATATACTTGACAATGTATTCAGTATTAAAAAATGTTAATTTGTAATTTTAAAAATGCATCTATATAACGCTTTAAAAGAACAAATTGTTTTTATTATTTATAGGATTTCTAAACCATGTTGTTTAAATCAAATAATCTTTGAATCTATTTACCACAATTGTAAGAGTAGGTACCCAACAGTTTCACTTACAATGATTACAGATGTATTGCATGTATAAAATGTATTTTAAATTTAAAACACTTTAGTAAATAACTAACGACATGTCAATTCTTTACAACTGTTAATAAAAAATTGTTCTTTGCATGCATTCAGTTATATGTACAGAACGAAAAAAAAATGGACCACCTTGAATAACTCTTGATCTAATGATTTTCACGGTTCTTCTAGAACTCAATCTAAATGGTTCGAGGGGGTGACCTCAAATATGTTAATTAATTAGTGCAGTTAATACTTTAAATTACGAAATCAACCGTAAAAACGTATTTCTGACTACCAAAATATAGAGGGAGCCGCAATCTGGCAAATATGGTCCCAACAGATTAAATAAAAATGATTTTAAAAAAATTACTAAAAGTTATTTTTTGCTTGCAATTATCTTGGAACTGCGAACAAAATATTTTTCAATTCTCTTAATCAGTTCTCGGGATATAGAGGAAAACGCAAAAAGTGAAACTGGCAATAATGGGTCAAAACTTTAGAGCGCTTCCCTAACCAAATATTTCCCAGATTGCGACTATCCCCTATATTTTGGTAGTCATAAATCTAAATTCGCCGAAAAGGGTATGTTTATTCAAAGAAAGTACGTTTCTGTGTCAGATTTTGAAATAAAATATGATATGACTTTATTAATTAGCATATTTGAGATCATACTCTCGAGCAATTAAGATTGAGTCCTAGAACGTGAGGATCCGTCAATAAGATCAAAAGTTATTCATGGTGGACAGTTTTTTTTCTGTGCATTGTACATACATTTGTTTTAATTCGAATATCTAAGGTTTTGAATGTAGCCATTATTTTGTTTTTTCTTCTTTATTTCAGAGTAAAATTAAAGAATAAGAAATAAATAACATTTAAGTTTCTATTTTCAAATAATTGTTTCACACATAAACATCTAATGTAGAGAAATCATTGTACTTGTGAATTATATATTGGAAATTCTCATAAACTGGTAACTGATGATAAAATATTTCCATGATTCCACGGTTGTAAATTTTGCTTTTTATGAGTCATACATTAGTATGTAGTAACCAACTTTTTGTCCTATGAACATATTTACTTTTAATTCTAAAAATATGTCATTAAAGAACCAGAGAAAGTAGTTGCGAAGATAGTTTCGCTTTTTTTTATTTAATTAAATTTTTTTTTTATTGCTTTTCCTTTGTTTTCTTTTTTTTCTTCCTATTTTTAGAGAACGTCATTAGGAGCAGCAGTTCCTAAAAAATGTCCCATGGAACTCAACGGCAGCGGTTCCCTATTTTTTATTTATTTATTTATTTATTTATTATTATTTTTTTTTGACTGCAGAACCCTAAATGATCGACTTTTATTTGACAGAACCCTGAGTTTTCATGACTAAATTTCATTAGCAATTGCGAACATATTAACCAAGGAAAGAATCTTAATAGTTTTGAAAATATGCTGAGATATAAATTTTGTTTATTATTTAGAATTTATTTGGTAAATGAATGTAGCAAAAAAATTTTTTCATCCGGTTGTTTCATCATCGTAAATTTTAAAATTGTGTTTTGTTTCAGTGTCAGTGAGTTTTGTGACAGTTGGATTCACAATCTGCAACGACACATGGTCTCGTTCTAGAGCTGATTTTAGTGCATGCATAAATTGAAAATGATTGACATAAAATATATTGTTGTTACATCCAATTAATGACCTAATATTCGTTTAATATTTCTATTGTTTTTTTTTTTAATTAATCAATTCAAGTGCCAGAGAAAAAAGAAATAGCACAATTTTAAAGAAATATACATTCACTATTCGCTATATATTTAAATGAAAAAGAAGTGCATTAAAAATGTAATCTCCTTTTCTTCGCACTATTCCAAAAAAAAAATTTCATAATAAAATTTATCAAGAATGAAATACGAATTCTTACAACCATTTTCACCATTTGTAGTGATTCTTTCTCGTCTTCATTACAATAAAAACCATTTAATTCATTTTCAGCTTATCTATACACATAAAATTATTTCAAAACTACACTGTAAAAAAATTCAATTCTAATTACAATAAAAAGTAGCAGCACTCAGTGTGCTGGTAATTTTTACATCAAAATTCCCTTTTACCCGAAACACATTACAGAACAAGCAAAACTAATGTATCATAATTTTCACAGAAGAAAAAAGTGTAAAATCACTAAATCACTGCAACTAAATTAATATTACTGTAAAGATCACAGTATAATATTTAACGGTAAAAATTAATTTCTCGGTAAACGGTAAAATGGATATTACAGATAATGCACCCTAAGTTCCGGTCCTTTATACTGTAATTTGATAGGGGATTTTCCACAGGGGATGACTAGCTGTCGAATTCAAACGTCGAGCATTAAAATTAAATTGAAGACAAAATATGATAAAACAATGATAAACTTTCATTTTTTTACCACAGATTATTTCAAAATAATTAGTGGTATTTTTTTTCGTTAATGCATTAACTATTTTTAAAATAAAGCTTTTTTTCCTCTAAGTTTGTCAATTTAAGGAGGCTAATAATTTTTTAAATATTTCTCAAAATAATTCAAAAACCTCATTTTTAGTTTTAAATATTGAAGATAGATTATTAATGGGTAAGACTCCTTTATTCAGAACATTACTCATCCTGGATTATTCTCTGATATATTTAACGACTTCCATGCGGTTAAAATTCCAGTAATGTCATCGTGGTTAAGGTCAGATGGTGAATTCACTTAACTGCTCAGTTCACCAAATGATCCATTGCATACCTCTATACGCATCATATAATTTTGAAGATTTTACTTCACTTTTAGGCGATCTTTATTTAGTTTGGGTATACAAAGAGCAATTTGAAATAAAATTTGCATGGTTATTATCTAATCTTTAAAATAATTTAAATGACTTTTGTTGTTGTAATTCCAAATATATATAGTCGATTGTAAAAGTTAAACTTTTGAACTTTCTTTACGAGTTTTTTCGTGATAGTATCAAAAAAGGTACTTTGATGCAACTTATTAAAATTAGAATTTTTTATTTTTATTAAAACATTGTAAACATTGGAGTATAATAATAACTTCATCAACCTGAAGCTGTTTTTGAATCGGAAATCAATAACAGGTAAAGAAAAACGGAAGAAATTATTTATTGTCAAAAGCTGCCCCATTTTCGTTTGAATATTTCAAACACAGTTTTTTATTTCCTTCATTTCATAAAAAAAAAAACAACAGAAGTGGTTTAATTTCGCATTAAATTGTTCTCCACAGCATGCCTAAATGACTTATAAAATGCTTTGGTACTTAACTTTAATAGCCTATATTAAAGTAGTTCAAATATAGCAGACTATAGCTTTTAAAATGTCTCCGGTACGCTATTCGACCCATTGATTGATTTTAAGGTTGCTTTAATCCTAAATGATTAGAAAGAAAAAGAAAGACCCCCCCTGAATAATCCTTTGTCCATTTTGCATGAGAAACAACAGAGACGAAGAGCATACCGAAAATATATAATTTTCAAGCGAGGATATAAATTCATTAGACATTTTAAGATTACTAAGCTGATTATTTTAAAGCTCATGTTTCGAAATTCCCGAAAATGTCCCTTAAATCTAATCAAATCCTTATTATGAATTAAAATGTTTACAATTCCACCGTATTTACTGTTCGTGCGTAAATTCTTTTACTAATTAAACAATTTGAATTATTGAATTCAAAATAATTGACACTTAGCATTATTAAATTCTGGTGTATGTAAATCTCAATAATTTAAATTCATTAAGGAGGAAAAACTTATTGCTTGAATTTTTCCAACCGCAAATATTTATAAAATTACCTTAACTTGAATTTAATGAAATTGTTTTCGGAAAAAATTGATTTGTGCAGTATAAGAAATTTCCCCGCTCCATGATACCGGTACTTTTTATTGCAAAATCTATATTTGCCTGAACATGTTACGGAACAAAAAAATCTAATATACTGTAATTTTAACGGTAATAATTCACTTAAGTTAACTGAATTACTTTAATTACTATTAAAATTGCATTTAATTACTTTTACTTACTTTCGAACTCTTAATTTAATTGTATTATTACTGTAAAAATTAACATGTTACGGAACAAAACGGAACAAAAAAACATGTTACGGAACAAAAAAATCTGATATACTGTAATTTTAACGGTAATAATTCACTGAATTACTTTAATTACTGTTAAAATTGCATTTAATTGCTTTTACTTACTTTCTAATTCTTAATTTAATTGTAATATTACTGTAAAAATTAACATGTTACGGAACAAAACGGAACAAAAAAACATGTTACGGAACAAAAAATCTGATATACTGTAATTTTAACGGTAATAATTCACTTAAATTCACTGAATTACTTTAATTACTGTTAAAACTGCATTTAATTACTTTTACTTACTTTCTAATTCCTAATTTAATTGTAATATTACTGTAAAAATTACACTATACTGTTTTACACTAAAAATGGATTTTGTGGTAAAATGGATTTAATGGATGATACACCCAAATTTTATACCCTATTTTATACCGTAATTAAATTTGGAATTTTTAATGGTGTGGTAATAATTAACAGCAAATTGAAAATCTAAAAAGTTTTCTGTTTGACCTTTGTGGTACCATTAATAAAACATACATTTTGTCCATTTAATATGAGTGACACCTTGAACGAAAATCAAGCTTTAATGAAGTAATTTATTACTTATTCTCATGCGCAAAGATAGTAAATCAATTTGATATTTTCAGATAACGGGATCAGAAAGAGGAAAACACTTTCTCAAGATCTCATTTTTTGTCGAGACTACTTCACTGTTTTTCCAAATACTACATAACGTACTTTCATTTATTATCTTTATAATTAAACAAACCTTTGTGTGATACTTATTTATTGTAAACTCGGGTTACTTCGTTTTACTTAAAGATAATGCAATGAATGTATATTCAGCATAACATATCAATTCTTTAAACTCGTAGAGAATAGTTACGCGTGAATACATGTCTGAGCAAAATCACTTTAATTCATGGCATACGAATGGTTTGTTTTTGAATAAAATTTTCTTGAAAGCCCAAATTACATGGACTAATCAATTCTGCAATTCATTTTATTCAAAATTTTTGTTTTAGTTTGCTTGAAACTAATAAAATGCTCTAAAACATAAATGGATAAAAGTGAATCATGCTTTGACGGACAGCAAACGCACCACAAAAATGCACCATTACAGGCTCACTGCATAATAAGCTGAAGAATTCAACGATGGAGTAGCATTTCTTTTCTTTCTGAATTTATTTCAATATTCTATACTTTTTGTTTCGGCGATATTAAATACATTTTAGAAAGCACCACAAAAGTTCAGAATTACATGAAACTTGGCTGCTGAAGACATATAAGGTTTTTTCTTATTTTTCACATTTTGAAAAATCCTAAATATTTCAGAAATTATATTGAGTCGAATTTCCTTATTTTTTTTTTTCGTTTACAAACAAATTTCAAGGAATTTAATCTTAAAAATACATATTTCGGAAATAATACTAATAAAAAAAAATCAGTTTTATTATTTCTTTCTAGATGGTATTTGCGAAGAATACAAAAAGAATTTAAATAATATCCAAGGAAAATAACACCTGGATTTGATTATTTAAGGGATTAGAAAGTATGCATTTACAAATGGCATTTCCTTTGTTATGCAACATAAACATTTTATTCCCTTCTAAGAAGAAAAGAACAAACCCAAATGCTTTTAAATATTTTTAAACCAATAACTTTTTTTATTCAATAATGGTAATAGAAAACAACATGTAATAGCCAATGTATGTTCTAGGAGAATTTCTTGATATTGAGTAAGTGTAACAAATTGTTTACTTGAGCATTTTTATTGATTTGAAAGAACAATAATAATTAATGAATCAAGTTTTTTTTACAATAATTAATGAATTATTAGAATGACTTTATATAATTAAATTAGTTCGTTATTTATATTTATTTAATTTTAATTTTTTTTCAATTAAAAAAAGGAGCTAAACTATTTTTTAATTGAAAAGCATTTCCCATAGTACTCTGAAAAAAGAGCCATGAAACATTGCTTCATTATTTCTCCTTTTATGCTTCAAAACAGGTTAATTTAAAATAAAGAACATTTGTAATTTTATTTTATTAAAATTAAAATACTTTTTTCAAAAATGCCCACTTGTTGAATGCAAGACGATAGATGGCAGCATGTTATACGATTGATTAAACGGTAAATTTAATGATTTGAATTTCAGACGTGCTGCCATCTACAACATTTAATCACAACTATATAAAATATAATTAGTATATATCGTAGGAAAAAACCAACAATAAATTGAGGAAAAAAAAAAAAAAAAAAAAAAGAGATATGGGTTCTTTGGTAAGTAGTATGTTAAGCTATCTTTTCTTTTTTAACACTAAATGATAAAATTAACAAGAGATTATATTATATTATATTACATTATTTGGTAGAAGTTTTTTTATAAATAATACTTTTATAATTATTATAATTTGCGGAAAAATTATGTTTTTCTATTGAAAGAATCTGTAGCTAAGCATTAGACAGAAAATAAATACGTTGCATAGATTAATTGTTTAGAAACATATTGATTTAAACACAGTTTTAATTGAAATCACCCTTTAAAACGATTGTATATATAGGTATGCAGAAATAAACAATTGAAAATTGTTTCATGGTTAAATATTCGAATAAAAAAATTATAGCTGCATTAATTTTACAAAAGTTTATATTATTTTCATCTTTTCTTTCACATACAATCACATTTAACAAAGCAGAAAATTACCGTAGGAAATTATAATTAATGGTATAATTAAGTAATTAAATTAAGGTATAAATAATGGTTAATTTGTTTTTCTTTACTATAGAAATTTCTACGTTAAACAGTTTGCACAGTTCTTTGTTAAATCTTGTCAATAATGTTTTTTCCCTCATTCATAGTTAAACATTGAAATATAATGGCACTTAGTTACTATGATTAATTTTCCCCTCTATATCCTTATTCACTCTAATTATTTACGCAAACTTTTTATGATAATTTACGTTTGTACACAGCGTTCACAATATAAGAATATTAATTATAATAAAACTTAGTTTAAACTCATAAATTTGTAACTTGTGGTGCTTTCTCAAAAAATTTGACTTTAATATTAACGTAAATTTTTACATTTCGTTGATTTATACTGATTTGCAAACATTCAATTTTTTAAGTCCAAAATATTAAGCCCAAATAAAAGATTCATTGATGTTTTAACGCCAATCCAGTTCTTTTTATATTCTCTGTTATTGAAGCAGTCAAGGCTAAAAGGGGAAATGAAAATTTTTTACGAAAATATGTTTTTTATTGATTTCTGAATGTCAATCACTGATTGACAACAATTTGGAAACAATTAAAACAATCTTTCGACAGTTGACACAGTTTGTTCTATTTTTTCCAAAATTGCAGATTTGTAACTTACCCCTTTTTTCCTTATTTTGAAAAATCAAAAAATAAAATAAATAAAATAAGAAACTGTTTCAAACTAGAAAATAATAAGTTTGGAATATAAAGCTTTATTTTTCGTATTTAATAAATTATTATTTTCTTTTTGCTTAAAAGCTAAATGTATTTTACTACAAATTGAGGTGCATTTCACTATTGGATAAAAAATTTCGTCTCTAAGTTTTTCCAGAAATTTAATAACTTGTCGTAACTTTTAAAACATGATTTTTCTACCAAAATCCTTTAGTAATATTTTTTAAATAACTTTCACATAGATCTTTGCTTGACTGAATATTCTATAAAGACGATGTGTAAACTTCTCGATGTATTATGAAGAGTTATTATTTTTAATATTAAAATAAAATAAGTTGAAATTTACGATTAAAATTACGAGTCTTCATTGAAATTTACGATTTCATGTTTTCTTCTTACTATTTTATTTATTCTTCTAATTTCACTTGACATAGACAAATCACGGTGGAATTTAATCAAAAAACGGTGATAACTGTGGAAACTATGAAACAATGTTTTCAAAGTAAGCAATGTATGGAGCATCAACGTGGTGGAGTCCCAAAAAACATTTTAAAGGCGTTCATGCAAATATTTTAGTTGGGATAGTTAGGCATGCAGTGAAAAGTTATGCTTCATAGTTATTTTAGTCAAAAATATTTTTAAAAAAATCCGAAGAAAAAAAAATTGTTTACTAAGCACAAAGCAGTAAATCGTACATTTCTCTCTCCATTCATTTTTCTTCAATTGATTTTCAACACAGTCGTCTGTCATTTTAAGCGTAAAAATTTTTTAATGTATGCTCTAACGTTCCATTTTAAAAAGTTTGAATGTAATTTATCTTAAAGTGTTTTAAAACGCGTGCAAGAATGCAATTTAAAAAATTTCATAAAAGTATGATTCAATTCAAACATATATACAAAAAAAAACTTATCATCATTATATATGTGAAACAAAATTATTAAATGTGTTGCATAATGAAAACAAAACATAAAAGATATAATAATCTGTAAATTACCCTACTATTATTATGAAACTATTAATAATTAATCACTTTAGCAAAATGCCAAATTACATCCATTATTTGTATTCCAGTTGTGTATCCTGCTATTATAGTCAGATGTTCAACAACAACACAATACTTCACTACCTAAATTAAAACATTCATTTTAAACTCCTCCGTAACCTCAAACCTATTTCATTAAAGCACTCTGAAAGCAATTTTCACACTTGAAAGATTTCGGCGAATGCCGAGTGTCGTTACCATGACAAAGGTTTCAAACGAAACCTGCATTTTATCACGAATCCATATCGCTTCCACTTTTGGTGTGAATTGATTTGCCCAAGCCTTCAAAATTAATTCGTCGACATAATCATTGTGATTTGTGATTGTTAGGCGAAATAATATCTTTACAGAGTAAATGGGACACAATTCAGGCCCAGACAGTTAGACTCCGCCACTTATTCCTCCAGAGACTTGATAACAGACTTCTAGATTGAGATCATATATACCACACAATACATTAACTCTATTTGCTCGCATATGCGAATATATATGTTTGTGGGCATTTCTCTTGATGAATCCATTAGGCATGTACACACTACTTTGTCAACTCTAAACGGTGTTTTCATTCATTATTATTTTCACTCTTATTTAAATATGCATGACTCAGATGAGGCAATTTGGAAGGAAATAGAAATGATTTTAATAATTCCGCTAGAGTATGGTTATCAAAGTTATTTAAAAGCACTAATACGTGAATAGTGCAAAATTAAAATTAAAGATCAAATAAAAAGTAGAATAAACCTTAAGTTAACCTACTATCAAAATTCAAGTTTCAACAATTACTTTCAACACTTTAGAGAAATTGTAAATTGGATCCATTCATTGTATTCCAGTTCTGTATTCTGCTATTACAGTCTGGTATACAGCACCACAGTACTTAATATTCTTAATTCAAACATTTATTTTTTACTCGAACTATGGACACACAACCGTAAAAAGCTAATTCCAAAAATTCCTCTATAACTTCTGGGTTACTACATGCTATTTATTTTACGCCTATGCATGAAAAAGCGTGCCATTCAATATTATTATTATACTTGTAGTGTTTAAAATCTAAAGCGTTCATGCAACAGACAAATTTAGAAAATTCCGTAAGTATGTTATGATGGTACCCAAAAAATTATATATATATATATATATATATTTTACCGTAATATATTATGGGGATATTTTACCCAAATTTAGTCAAATAATGAAAAATACTCAAAACATGTCAAACTTATATCTTTATTTATGTTGTGATATTTCTTTTCCAAAATTTACTTACGTCTCATGATCTAATAGAGCTTATAAACTATAGAAAACTCTGATGAATGGTAAAATTACATGAAAATTTAAACACAAATTGTAATAATAAAACATCCTAGAATTCCAAGCCTAAACATGCATCATGTAGAATTCCAAGCTTGTACACATGTCATACGCGGATGGATACAGAGGATGTGTTCCACATTTCTTCGGTCTTGGGAAGTTTGTAATTGTTTACATTATATCACCCATCTGTAACGTCAACCAAATACTTCATTAAAGGACTCTGAAAGTACTTTTTTTACTTGAAAAATTTTGATGAATGCTGGTATAGCTACAATAACAATGTTTTGAAACGAACCTTCATTTTATCAAGAATCCATAATATTTCCACTTTTGTGTTGATTGGATTTCTCACAGCGTCAAAATTAATATATCTACCTGACCATTGAGATTTGCGTTTCTCGATCAAATGGTGTCTTTACATAATAGTTCCGTTACTTCTTTCCTTCTTAGATACTTGATAGTGAGACTTCCAGATTATGATCATACATATCACACAACACATTAATTCTATTTTCTTACATATTTTTTTTCGTTCTAAGCCCAGTTTGACTGTTTGTTGTCTTGCTGTCTAATATAAACGCAAAATACCATAAAAAGAAGCATCTCCAGTTTCAACGTCTTTTAATTTGAAGCAAATGCGATAGCCCTGCTCATATTTTATAACCATCCTAACTTACAAACACTGATCCTTACGTATACACTGGTACAGTTAAGATATCCCTGCAGAAATTCATTGCCTGTCAACATATGAAAATTGTAGCTGTTCTTATCATGTAAGAGATTTTTCCAAACAACAGTTTCACAACCCCGGAGTTTTCTGATTAAAAAATTTGGTCTTGATCAATGGTTTATAGTTTCTCAAGTGGAGAAGACAAATGCGTTGCGACAAAATAAAATCTGACTTTGCAAGTTCATTCACTTCCTCATTGCCAGGTATCTCAACATGACTTTAGATATATAATTTTCTCTCCATTTTTAATAAGATGGTCAATAGTTTTCTTATAAGAAACTTCTTCGGAAGTAGAGGAATACTTCCTATTAATGAAAACCTGAATTGAGAGCTTATTAAAGACAATTTTCCTTCCTGCAAGTGAGATTTTAAAGCCTCAGCTGCAAGAAGCACTGCAGAGATATTCCAGTCAAAACTGTAACAAAATGCCCCTTCAAGATTGTTGGATTAAATATAAATTTACATTTAGAATATTTTTTTTTTTTTTGATGAATCCATTCGACGTAAAGACACGACTTTGACAACTGAAAATAGAGCTTGTTTTCCTTGTTATTTTCAGTATTATTAAAATGTACTTTAAGCAAATAAGAGAGTTGGAAAGGAAATAGTAAGGATTTCAATCATTTCGATGTGCTGTGTTTCGTTTTTGTTTTAAAAAATCGATGATTTATAATCTATTATATTTAATAAATATATAAGGAATTTACGTGTAAAATTAATATATTAAAAAACTTTAATTTTCATTTCAATTAAAAATGCAATATTTGGAGATTCAATGTGAAATATGTAATATTTAGTATGACATTTTGGTAAACACTCACGAAATTCCTAACATTATGACTCTAATAAAACAATATTATTGATCTTTTGCAGTTATTCTATTATAAGGAGAATTTTACTAGTGAGCAAATATATTTGTAATGATCGATAAGTATACACCCAAAAATAAATTGCATTATATCTAATTATAAAATTACATGAATTTATAGGGGTCTTGTAGATGTATTTACACTAAAATGTCCTAGAAATATCATATTGATATAGCAAGATAAGGAGAGATTTTTGAATCAAAATATTCTACGATATATATCTCCCTTTTACCTCAAAATGTTAATAAAATATTATTTTGTTAGAACCTGATTTCTAAGAAAGTTTTAAATAAGGAAACTAAAACTACTTTTAATAACTTGTTGATATACTTTGAATAACTCATTATATGATTGCATGCAATAGTATGTACCAAAAATTTTCAGAGAATTCTGACCATTACTTAATTATATCTAAATTAAGATACAAACTAAATAAAATATTTTATATAGACCTGCAATCTTAAAATAAATTAATTGAAGAACTTTGAGATATTGAAAAATTGCAGAGATAAACTGGGAACTAATCTACACATGTGGCAAGGCACATTGAGAGTAGAATGTAGATGGAAAGACCTTCGACAAAATATATTAGAAATATCAAGGGAGGTTCTCTCAGAAATAATCCAACGAAGAATAAATCTAAGGAGTGGTGTGGTGATGGCTGCAAGAGAGCAGCTGAGAAAAAGAATGAGGCTTCTATGTGTATGATTCAGAGGCATAATTCTAGAATTAGAGAGAATTGAGAAAGCAGAAAAAACAAACACACTGGACGAAGAAGAGAGAGTTTATAACAGAGCTATACTCATAGAAAAAATCAAGAAAGTACTATCAGTTGATCATTTTACATTAGACAGGAATTTAACCCAACAGTTATTACGTGCAGTAAAAAAGATGGAGAATTGACGTCAGAAAGCAGAAGTATTGGGAAAATAGAAATGGTAAAGAATTATTGGATGGCCGGGATCTTATTGTCAACGAAGAGACTCGAATATCCCCTAAAGCAACCACTAATTCGCATGCTCTCCATGATTCTCTTTTTGTGGGCAAGGTTAACACGGCAATCGGAAAATTTAACCACAATCAATCTGCTGGATGAGATGATATTAATATGGAGCAACTGGAAATTAATGAGCCAGAGCAAATAAAAGCCGTCCATAAAATCATCTCTTATACCTGGGAGATGGAAGGTATTCCCATTGATTTGGCTGAAGGCTCTAGATGCCGAATTCACAAAAAGGATATTAACTAGAATGTGGAAATTACAGAGGCCCTATTGATTACTGTATTTAAAAGATTCTCCAAAATCTTATTAAAATGGCTGTAGCGATAGGTCACATAAATTGTTGAACCATCCCAGTGAGGGAGGAAGAACCACTATAAATAGAATACAGACACTTAGACAGATCTGAGAAAAGACTGTGTAGTTAAACATTAACACCTATCCTCTCTATATAGATTTCAAAGCTGAATATAATAGCATCCGAAGAAATGGGGTATATATCACTATAAATGATCTTGGAACACCTACAAAATTAGTTGGTCCAGGCTACACTTAAGCAAAACATATGTAAGATCAAACTGCAGAATATACTTTCAGATGCATTTTCCACGTTGAAAAAGACTTACGAATAGGTGGTGCTCTGTCCTGTTTGCTATTAAATATTTCTCTTGAAGATGCGAGGTGTAGAAATTACTACCAGAGGAGAGTGCTGAGAATGAAAATAATATATAACGAATAATTACAACAGTGAGTTCTAAAACAAATTTAAAAGAGTCCAGCATTAAAGTATATCGCCATAAAGCATTAAAGCATGGAATCATTACAGCGTATCGTATAAGCTAACTGGGGCACTTGCAAAGATTAGAAGACCCAAATTCTTTAAAGAAATTGTCTTTTAGAAAACCTTCTATCACGAGGAAACGCGATAACCCAGCCATCACGTGGCTGAACTTTGTAGAAAAAGATCTTTGTATGTTTAGTGCCAGAAATCGACGAACCACGGCCTTCGATAGACAGCGATGGTGGAGGTTGACTGGGATAATGTACTAATGCGAATAAGGTAGCAAAGATGCTTACTACAATTATGAAAGCTCTGAGAGTAATTCAGAATGCTGATTATTAAAATTAACAAAATATAATATGTAATAGATGCTTCATAAGGTTGATATTGATTGCAAAGAAAGTATATATATCTATATAAAAAAATAAAAAAAAACGTTTGAATGCTCAAGCATGATTTCTAATAAAAGAATTTACTGAAGAGAAATTGAAATAATCAAGAAATGGCTTTTTTTCTTTCAAAAAAAAAAAAATCCAATGAGACAAAGCAAAATTTTACAAAGAAAAAAGATTCTATATATTTTTTATAGCAATAACAAATTTTGATATAGATAAAAAGGATCAGATAGAGAGTCAAGGGAAATGTGAATGGCGGATTTTATAGAGCTATTGATCTTGAAGAAAAATAAGCATAATTTCCTTTGAGGAATTTCTATGAAATGTAGATTAAATTTCCAAGAAGTATTTTCAATTTCCAGTGTAAAAAGAATATTGGACGAATATTTTGAAACTCTTGTATGTCATTTTTTTGTATAAAAGTATAAAATTCGAAAGAAGCTTATATTCCAGACCAGATCTAAAAATATTGTTTGCAGAACAACATATGCGTCTAGATAAAAGGTTTAACAATGTCATGTCTATTATTTTTCGCTTTTCGCTTAATTGGAAGCCCAAGAATGAGAAATTATTTAGAAAGCTAATTATAGAATTAAACCCTTTTAGAACTCTCAAAAGAAAATGTAATATAATCAATGAAAGTGAACAACATCATTTTCATCTGTCTATAAATAGAAAAATAATGACTTTTTGAACTGATATTTATTTATTTTACAGTTAAAATTAATATTTACTTACAAACGTTTGTAGACGTTTACATTCGTGGCACATACGTTCTTAAAATAATTATTACATTGTTACAGAAAAGATATTTTTTGAAAGCCATCTAATATAAAACAATCACAAAAATTTTAAACTGCTTTTATCAAAACCATTTGTCAGCAATAGCTATTTATAATGAGACACAGCTTTGGGACGGTTACGCTTCGAAGCATTATGTCTCTTAAACGTTGTTTTTTTTATTAAGTGTTGTTTTGAAGTTTTATTATGCATCTGTTTCGTATCTACTCATTTTATATGTTACAATAAATAGTTTAGATCAAGTATGGGTTTGTTTTCGTAAAATAACGCACAATATTAATTATAAGCATTTGTTAAAAATCATAAAAAAATCACATATTTAATTGAAAAATGTTAATGATTTCTAAATGTTATGAAAGAATAAATTATACTTTTCAACTAGATCTTCAGGTCAATGACTTCCTTGTACATGCTTTTTAGGACAGCTAGAGGTCATTATACATTCACGTAATATATATGTATATATATATATATATATATATTTTATATATATATATATTATATATATATATATATTATATATATATATATATTATATATATATATATATTATATATATATATATATTATATATATATATATATTATATATATATATATATATTATATATATATATATATTATATATATATATATATTATATATATATATATATATATATATATATATATATATATATATATATATATATATATATATATATATATATATATATTATATTCTCTATAATATAATATTTTTCATTAATATTAACAGTAATTTAATTGTAACTATTAAGCATATCCAAACTTACATTTTTTTTTCAGAGTTTCTTGCTGATAACATTCAAATGTTAAAAAATAATTTTAAATCTGCAAATTTATTTTATTTTTAATTTAATTAAAAAAAATTATCTATGAAAATAGTAATTGGATATTCATTTTTCTAAGAACAAAGAAAAAAAAGTAAATTTAAAAGTCTAACTTATAAACATTCTAATTTCAGTGGAGTTATCATTTGTTCTTAACTTTTTATGCAATATTTTAAATTTAAAAAAAACCAAAATTAAAATTATTGAACTTAAAAAACAAGCATTCAAGGCTTCAGCAATGCTTTAAATTCAAAATGAGGGGAAAATAGAAATTGCGTTTTTATCTCTTGTTCAATTTTAAATACAATCCTATTCCATCATTATAAGGCGAAGCAAATCCCTTTTGCTTTAAAATAACGAAACAAACTCTTTAAATTTTTTAAATTTTTTCCGCACGCTGAATAGCTTTACCATTGAAAAAATTTAACAAATTTTTTTTTGTCCTCATATCTTTTACCACCTTTATTTTTCAATTTATCTGGATTCTTCAGAAACTGAACAACAATATACGAACGAGATACTTAAAATCCTATTTTCTCCAAAATTCCAAAATAAATGACACAAGATAATCACTTCTCTATGAAAGGAAATGTGATTCAATAGATTTTGAAACATAGCATATGGAATAGATATCGTGTTTAAATCCCTATTTTCTCTGAAATGTCAAACTTAAACACAAAGTTAATCCCATTTCCGCGCGAGAAAGTGTGATTTAATAGCTTTGAATTAATATATACAGGAGTTATTCAGCTCTTAAGAAGAAGAAAAAGATAATGGAAAGAATATAAATACTTTGGTGTATTTAGGATCAGAGAAATACGTAAAAATTTTGACCTGTAAGAAATGCTTAAAACGATGAAGATAGTTCATATTTCAGCAGCACATTGTATTACAGCCATACTTGGTGGAATATAATCTGTTGCTGTATCTTCTCCAGTTGACGAAAAATAAGTGTCACTATATATACTTGTACGTGGCTGGGTGGCGCAGTTGGTTTGCCGTCAGCCTTCTGAGTCCAGGGAAGCGAGTTCGATCCCCGGCCCAGACACCGGATTTTCGGGATGCAGAAAATCCTCAGCGGCCCTGTCGTATGATTATGCGGCATGCAAAAGGACCCTTGAGTGCCTTATTAGCTCTTGGCATTTCTGGCAAAATTAAATTTCTAGTGCACAGCATCCAAATAGAGTCTCGGTGCTGCCATCTAGTGTGGCAGAAACTAAACGTACAAATTAACATGGCCAACGGTACCTCACCCATTGTGGTGACCACTGAAATAGTGGATACCACTTCTTGAGAGCGCACTAGGTCTGCTCATCGGGAAAAACTGATTGTGCAGCTCATTGGAAATAAATAAAAAAATATATACCTGTATCTATTTCAGCAACACATTATATTCCAGTTGCTGTATATAAATTTGTATATATTCCCGCAGTATATGTTGATATTCAAACAATATTTGTATATATTCTAACAATACATTATATTCCAACAATACTTGTATATTAGAACAAAGACATTAAAATGCGTTAGCATTGGAATACATTTATAAGAATACACAAATGAAACTTAATATCTTACGAAGATATTAAGCAATACAGGAAAAGATCAAACGGATTTTAACAATATGAAATGATAGTAAACACGAGAAAATAAATATTGCTACGTATACTATACAAAATACGTATACTATACAAAATACAATGTATCAATAAATCGCCGCATAAATATCTAAAGTATTTTGGAATTAAGTGTCCAATTCGGTGAGTTAGTTCTGTTAAACACAATTTTTTTTAACAAATTATCTGTTATTTAGCGAATTATATGTTATTTAGCAAGTTATGTGTTATACTAGTTATAATTATATAAACTACTAAGGTAAGTTTCAATTGTCTCTAGCCAGCGCACTTTATAAAAGTTTATGAATTTTTTTTTAAACGACGTATGTAGTATGAAGAAAAGGGAAAAAAAATGGTAATAAAAGGCGATTCTGGCGGAACTTTTTAATATTTAAATGAGTATGATTATTCCGCCACTACATTGTATGGAATCATAAAATTACTCAGAGATTAATTAGTAAAATATCATCAAAATTTGATAATTTGTTTTAAAAACTTTTTGTATTCATTGTTTGCATTTGTTTGCATTAACGCCCAGCCTACTTTTTATTGCCGAGATAGGCTATATAATTTTAAAATGAAAATTAATTTGACTGTGAGTTAAAGACTCTTTATTTCCTTCATAGTGAAAGAGTTAAGAAAACACTAATATTTGCGCAAACGTATAACATCCACTACCGTTTAAGTATGTGTTTTCTTTCCTTTTATTTATACGAAATTCTGTAAATGTTCATAAAAGAGCATGACCATACGAATTATTTATGAATGGAATTTAAATAGTCTACATAGAGTTTCTTAAATAGTTTATATAGTTTAAATAGTCTTTTTAATAGTTCAAATAGTCTGCATCGAGTTTTTACTCCCATATTTTTACCTAAAATCACAGATCAGTTGTAGATAGTTTATAAGTTTCATTTTTTTTAACTGTCAAGGGAAATCTTAGAAATATTATTTTCCTCCACATTTCGGACGTAATTCAATGTCTTTCATGTACTCTGGCGATAAGTATATTGCCGATAACCAAAGTAAACAGCCAGACAGCCTTAATTGAGTATGTGAAGAATGTTCAAAGAAATAAAACTAATGTATAGTAGTCATCGAGAGACAGATAGTTCCATTTTTCCCTATGCCAGTTATCATCCTTTATTGAATATCATTTATCTGTCCTTTTTTCTTCCATTTGTCCTCTTCTCCTCAACCTTTAGACAGCTTTCGTGTATTTATTATTTTCCAAGATCTGAAGAAATGATATTGTAATGACTACATAGTTATTGAATAGTAATAGTATTTTCTAGTATTTTGTTTCGCATGAAGTTCGATACTTTTAGTTTAAATTAAAATAAATAATAACTACTGTAAATAACCATTCTTTTTTTGTTTTGATCGCTTTTCATTTAGTGAAAAACAAATGTCTGACTATGTTTTCTTTTCTTTTTTTTTTTCGTTATAAATATTAAGAGGACTTAATATTTGTGTTTAAATATTATAAGAAGTATATTTAAGTAATTGAATTTCAATCATACATAAGTTTTGAGTGCATTTCATTTGATTATTCAATGAACTCTCGACTGCCCAATTATGATTCACTTAACACACACAACTTGTTATTATGCAATTATGTTTTTCATTTTTGATAAACAATGTTCTAGATTGTCGACGAGATTTCACGACTTTTATATGTAAATAACACGCAAAGTTTGAAGATTCAGGCTCGATTGACTGAATACTCCTAATAACTATTCTTATTAAAGAATATTAAAAACGTAATCAAAAAAGGAGAAAAAAAAGTATGTACATTAAAAGATTCAAACTAAAATTAATCTCCTGAAACCTACTTCTATGTTTTACAGCAATTAAACAGGTTTTAAAACTTTCAATTTCGTCTTTCAACCTAATGATTTAGTTCGATTCCGATAGAGCGTTTGTTTTTCCTTGCATAAATATTTATACGCTCCAATTAGCAACCAATGTTTCTATACGAGCATGTTATTCTTTATGTACTATAAGTTAAAAAAAAATCTGCAGACAATACTTTTGAGTTTCATTACATAAATTATATGAAAAAGTCTCTTATTCATTTTTATTTTACTATACCCATCATTTGAATGTTTTTACTGCATAACCGATACATTTAATATAGTTTATGACAGGGGGCTAGTTTGCATATTTTTTTACGAATTTGTCAAAAAATCATATTTTACATAATATTTCAGTCATGATGAGATTTAACAATAACTTGGACATTTACTTGAATTATGGTTTACACCTGGATTACAAAAATGTTCCGTAATTTTTTTTAAATACGCTTGTTTTTGTCCGTAGTAGGCCTACGTCTATACGGAGCTAGTATGAACAAACTTGGTAAAGTGTTAAATAGTCATTTATTACAAATCAGCAAATTAGGGAATAGTTTGTTGAAATTTAAATAAACTTTTTAATGTATAAAATTTATAGTCAAGTGTATATGAATGAATTCAGAACTTATTTACTTTTTATATAATTTTAAAACTGAAAAACTAATATTTCAAACATCGTTTATTTATTAACGGAATGAAAGTTTTTAGCACGTAAAAAACGATGTTAAATTGTCCGATAACGGAAAAAGCGCTAGTTAGATAGCAAACAGGGATCTGTGGGATCAATTGGCATGTAAAAAACAATGTTAAATTGTCCGATAACAGAAAAAGCGCTAGTTAGATAGCAAACAGGGATCTGTTGGATCAATTGGCATGTAAAAAACAATGTTAAATTGTCCGATAACAGAAAAAGCGCTAGTTAGATAGCAAACAGGGATCTGTGGGATCAATTGGCATGTAAAAAACAATGTTAAATTGTCCGATAACAGAAAAAGCGCTAGTTAGATAGCAAACAGGGATCTGTTGGATCAATTGGCATGTAAAAAACAATGTTAAATTGTCCGATAACAGAAAAAGCGCTAGTTAGATAGCAAACAGGGATCTGTGGGATCAATTGACATGTAAAAGACAATGTTAAATTGTCCAATAACAGAAAAAGCGCTAGTTAGATAGCAAACAGGGATCTGTGGGATCAATTGGCATGTAAAAAACAATGTTAAATTGTCCGATAACAGAAAAAACGTTTGTTAGATAGCAAACAGGGATCTGTGGGATCAATTGGCACTTCACCCAGATGTGAGTTGGAAATGATTTTAGCTCGTATAATAACGCAGTTGATTAACCTAAATTCCAATTTTCAATCATTTTTAGATAAGAAGTTAATGACTTGCCCAAATTACAACATTCAATAAACTTTGATACTTTAGCAACAATTATAAAACTTAGGAAAACAGCCTTATCTATTCAATTTAGTTCAATAGTATTTAAAATACTATTGATCTCAATTAAAAATAGTTTAATAGTTTATGATTTTCTTATAAATTCTGATAAAAATCTGAAATAAATGTTCCATTAAAAGAAAGATTTAAAAAATTTACGAAACATATTTTTTTAAATTAAGCAAATATGTTAAAAAAATTACTTTGTTAAATTTTAAAAAAAAATATGTATACATATACAATATAACTCATCGACGTGTATAAAACAAATATAAAACACTTACGAAAAAAGTTGTTATAAGATAAATTTTAAACAAGTTTTATAAAAACTTTCTCTTGAAATAAGTAAAAAAAAAAAAAATAATAACTCGTGAACTCATTTAAAAACGCAGTAAAATAGAGATAAATAGCTACTCCTAAACCAAACCAACAAAGTTCTCCAAAATTTAAATTATTTTCTCATTTTGAAAAAAAAAAAAAAATAGTGGAAAAAAAACAAGAATGAGAATGGGAGAAAGAGGATTTGTAGCTGAAACGAGAGAACCTCTGATTGGCTGAAATCCTGTTGACAGCAAAAATGATAAATGGGTTGTAATATCCAAATCATTTTTTTCTCTTTTTAAAGGAGCAAAATATTTGGAAGCATTTATCTTCTGCCAATCCTTTCAAAGGTTCGGATAACATCAGATAATGTTGGCTTGGCTAAAATGGTGGCTTTCGATTTTTCGCTTTTACCCATAGCTTTTCTATTTCGATTCGGCATTATATAGAGATTTATGTTGATCAGATGATTCTCTCTGTCAGTTAAAAGTGTAATTTAAATTACGAGTTCTCAATCTCAATCCTGAATCTTGGTAATTTCCTGTGAAATAAATTTGCTATGACAGTTACATATACGAATAGATAACGGTACGGGTTTTATTTTTAATTCCACTCAGATACACGAACCAGTTAATTAAACTCGACGACTTGCATGTTACAAATCTTTTTTACGAAACAAATATTGGGCTCGTAAACTCTGCATCGTTGATTTCGTAACATTAAAGGATCAAACATTTGGTTGTTAATTGATTATATAGTGTAAATTTGTATTTGTTTTAGTAGTATACAAGTAGTTTCGTAGTATTTTTTGAACTATTTAATTCTAGTAATTACAAAAATTTTGAAATCTATGTCTTATGCTTATACAAATAGTTCCTATTTGTTAAAAAAAGAAACGCTTAAACAACTGATTGTTTTTCATAAATATACAAGTATTATAATGATGTGTCTCAATAAATAAATGTTAACTTCCTATTAATAAATAAATGAATAAGAAAAGAATAAATAGATTTGATGCAGTGTTAATAAGACACATGGAATTACGAGAGAAGGCATTTGATTTTTCATTTTTACCTATAGATTTTCTACTTCGGCACATCAAATTGAGATTTATGACAATTCCCTTTGTTAGTTACAGATGTATTTTATACTACGAGTCCTAAATCTCAACTCTGAATCTTAGTAATTTCTTGTGAAATAAATTGCTATGACAGTTACATATACGAATAGTTAACGATACGAGATTTATGTTTAACTCAACTCAGATACAAAAACCAGTTACTTAAACTAGACGACTTATATGTTAAAAATATTTTTTGACGATATTAATAAATTTAAAGTTTAAATTTGTATTTGTTTTTAAAATATAGTAGTAAACAAGTTGTTTCGTTAGATGTCTTTGTTACTTTTTAATTCTAGTAATTTTAAAAGTGCTGAAATAGACAATGTTTAGCTCTTTTTTTTCTTTTTACGACAAAAAAGAGGAAAAAAAACGAAAGACATAATTTACCGATTGTATATCGTAAACATACAAGCATTATAATGATGTGTCTAAAAATAAATGTTATCTTTATAAATAAATAAATGAACAAAAAAAAATTACTATGTCAATTACATATACGAATTACGAGACTTATTTTTAATCCCACTCCAATAAAAGACTCGTTTAATTAGACGTCACGTAACAATCTTTTTTAAAAAATGCCTATTGGGTTCGCTAATTTTTTAATCCTTCCTTCTGGGGCTTTAAAGTATAAAAGATACACAAGCCTTAGTGTCTATATAGTTTGAATTTATTATCACACTCTACACTGTTCTGATAAGTGAGTATTTTCTTTAAATATCTTAATTATTTTTAAATTCTATTGATTTTGAACGTATTCATGTGTTTTATGTGATATGTTTCACGTTGATAAAAATAGTAATTTATTTCTTCAAAAATAGCAATTATCAATCATCAATGGATGGATTTTTTTTATCGTAAACACCCAATAATTAAAATGCTGTATCTAGAATAAATAAATTTATTACTTATTTTAATATTACGTGAAATATGATTTATTTTATCATCCGCAGTCAATATCACAAATAGTGCCGCACACAACGTGTTTGTTCTTATGCTATATTGTTTGTTATTGTCGTTGTATGTGAAAATATTTATGATTGTCTGCTGCATGTGAAAATGAGATTGTCTGTACATGGAAATATTTACGATTGTCAGCTGTATGTGATATTTGTGCGAGCTTGATTTAAAATATATTTTTTGTTTCTTATCTGTTAAATGTGCTATTATTTGTATTGTCTGTTTATTCAGATAATATTGGCTTGACTGAAATAAAGTTTTTCGATTTTTAAGGATCACCTTTTTATTTCAATTATGTAAGTTTACTACATATGTATAGGCGTCTGCAGGTTATATGATTTCCTCCATCTACATACTTTTACGAACACCATTGCCAAAGTTTGGATAAATCTTGTTTTTCGGCTCGTCAATTCGTTTCCTTAAAAAAAAAGGACTATTTTGTTGAGGGAGAAAAGTAAGATGGTAAAAGTAAAATTGGAAAAGTGTAGTGAGTTGAGAAATTGCATAACCTTAAGAGACCCATTTTATATAAAAAAAAAGTATAGATTATTCTCTCCAAATAGTTTAAATTGTAATTCCTTACATTCAATTACATATCGTACATTGAAATCAATATGCATTTTGGTAAATCCTTGTGAAATAAATTCCTATTTTAGTGATATATGTAAAAATGCAACGGCAAGGGATATGTTACGATATTAATCTAACGTAGATACAATATTAGTTAATAGATACAATCACACAAAATTTTATGCAATTTGTTTATTTTTGGAAATTCTTTTTAATTTAATGGAATTCAAATAACTCCTTCCATAATATCAAAAAATTATAGATTAGTAAGGCTTAAAGATTAAATATTTCAATTTTGTATCTGTTTTCAAATTCAAACAGGTATATGAGTTTGCCTTTGAATCAGACATAAAAAAAAATTTCTCTTTTAAGTCTTAAATACTTTTAAATTTAAGTTATTTTAAATGCGCTGCCGTGTACAGATAATGTATTACGTAAATCTATTGTTTTAAATGAATACATGGAAAATTATTAATTTTAAAGAATAAGAATATGACTATGTGTATTAACTTCTGCCTTTCATTAAATATTTTTTTCCGTCATAATTTTTTACATAACTGCCTAATGTTTTTTTTTTATCACCGTTTCAACACATACACTTTCCGTTTATTACCAAACCTTAACACCAGAAGCGCCGTTGGGAGTCATTTTGATCGTTTTTCACTGTTTCTTCTGTTATTTTTGGGAGATACACGTGTGATTCGAAGATCATACTCTTTTTTACTTCGTTCGAAGTATACCGTATCATAATTCCATGCCTTTCTGTTGATTGGTAAGATAAATAATTATAAAAATACCAGAAACAGCAAAAAAGGGGTCATTTTGAACCCTATAAGAAAAACATTCATTTTTTTTTTTTGAAATTTTATGTCTGTTTTTGATTTTCTGAACTACAAATATTATGAAGATGAGTTGTAGAACAGAAATAAGGATCCTTCGAAATAAAAATTGTCACACGCAGCACTTTTCGTGAAATTATATGGTATTTTAAATTCGATTACCGCAGTAGCTTAATTGAGTTCCTACTAAATTATAATTTCGTTATTGTGTCTAAAAAAACTCATGTATATACTGATTATAAGTGGTTACATCTGGTATAATCCAGGACAAGATAGTATTGTTGGGGAACAGTTATTGTCGTGTAAATAATAATGAAAATTTACTGTGTGATGCTCAAGAAGTCGCCTAACAACTGATAAAAAGTCAAAAAAATACTTTTTGAATGACTAGTTTCTTTTCTGTAAGTTTTTAAAAAGGGGCAGATGAGTTACGACCGGGAAAAAGTACAGGGTTCTAATTATAGAACCACACCAAAACTACTGTCGCAGCGGAATTATTGTCTTTTATATCAGTAAAATTTGCACATGATTTTTTTTCGTAAAATGTACCTTACGTTACAGGGATATTACATTTGAACAAAAGAAAATACCCTCCCAATTTCATTTTCACTTCTTCGTCATGACATTCATCTTTTCCACTGCAAAATGAAAACTAAATGCTTACTATACAGGTGCAAAAGAAAAAGAGTACTGAGCACTATTCTGAACAATATTAATGCGAACGTGTTTGCAAACAGTAGCACGGAGAGTAGAAGCCAAACACTGTCACTTACTACAATAGTACGAAATGTGACGTAGGCCAACTAGACGAGATGCAGAAGAATTATTTTAGAAGACATGCAGTTGTCGTGCATTTCTTCACATCATTTGTGATATTGCTTTCCTCAATGCTTGAATTCTTTATCACCCCAATTACTCACTGCGAATTCATTCTTGTGTTTGTTGAGGAACTACTAATTAGTACTTTGCGCATCAGATAACCCCTATATGATAAAACTCAGCCTCTAAAATATAAGAAACGTACCTTTTAACAGCGCAAGGCATGAAATAAAACGAATACTAGAGATGGGAAATGATAGATAATATCTATGTTCTGTTGTCACTTTCATGTCATGCGGATCTATTGTATAGTGACGGAACTTAACATTTTAAAACATGTTGTGTGCTAATGTATATTATTTATCATGTCATTTGTTTATTTTCATAGTACTCACGCTCTTGTGAAAGTATAATCTGTAACACAATATTACAATATATTGCAATATTTTCATAGCGATTATAGAAAAAAAATAATAATTTTTTTTGTATAATCTCTAAAAACTCTTGCACATTTTCTTTTTAACAATATTGATAATTTAAAAAAATATTTTGTTAGAAATAACATCGGTTTTTTATGAGGGTCAAATCAACCTCAAATGGTGGTTTTAGGTAAGTCCAGAATCTGGCTGTTATAGTTCCAAAAGTTTAGCATCCCACAAGGTTCAAATCAATATGCTGTCGTTCCCAATTCGGGGATCGCAAGAGAGATGTTTGGCTTCTTGTAATTGGTACAATAGTATAAACCAGTATTGGTACCGTAACCAGTTGAAAACTAGTGGTAGATTTCAACTGGTTCATTTTAGATAGAAATTAACATTTTTAGCAATAATTGTGCCCTAAAATTTATTACTTATTGTACAATGAATTGTAGTCTAATTTATTATATTATATTATATAATTATATTTATTATAAGAATAACTGAAAATCAATATCAAAGCCAAAATGTTTATACAATATTTATATAGCAATATTTGTTTATACAATATTTGTTTCTCCACTATACTGGTTAGAACCAGAACTTACATTAGAGTAAATTTTGCCTAAGTTAAAATTCATTACGAAGAATTGTATTCTCAAAAATTTCCTCCCTTTTCTGTTTAGACATAAAATAAGGATTTTTTTAAATAAATATTTTACATAATCACAGCTTGATCCAGGCCCCACCGAAGTTTTAACTACTAAAATGATAATATTCCAAAGTACGCTATAAAAACTTGTTTAATAAATAATAAACTTTTGTTTTGAACTAATGTCCTTTATTTATGAGAAGAAAATTATGTTTAAAACCATGTTAAAATCAGAAAATTTAAGTTTTAATAATTAGTAAGTATTATTCTGGGATCATTATTAAGGATAAATTTCCGACCGTTAAAAACAGCCTATTAGTGTAGAAACGTTAACAACCAAATTATTTAAGACATAAAAACCTAATCAATTAATTTTCACAGAAAATATATATCCATTCCTCGAGCAGAGCTCCCATTTATAGTAAAATAAAAGATAATTATTTAATTTAGGAAATATTAAGTTGATATTTATGAAACGCTTAACAACTAATACATCTCAACTCAATTTAAATTGCATTTGTTTTGAAACATTTTATTTAATTTTACTTATTACAAACAATAATTTCTGAAAAACTTGTCTTAATAAGCTTATCCAATGTACATATATCTGCGAAATATTTATCTATTTCTATAGCATAAAGTTACTATCAAACATAAATGATAAATTCCCAATTGAACTTCAACCGTAATTTATTAGTTTATGCTAAGTATTACAACCACATTTGTAAATAATTGATTTTACTTAATTTAGACGAGCCAAGTGAGTGTTTGTTGGCTGGATAAATTTGGGAGTAAGTAATTGGTTAGGGGTAATGGAGCGAGCAGGAATGTACTGATAAATGTAGTTTCGCGTCTCCTAAGTCCTATGAAATATTTGTCGCAATGAGAGAGTGTGGCTTTCTAAATTAAATGTTATGTTTAACGATTCGTTGATATATAAGGCGAAAGTTAAATTTTAGAATATAGCTGACTGGAGATAAACAGTTGGCTTTCGAAATTAATAAATATTTGTGATTTATCTTCAAATGTAATTTTAATTTAAATACCATTTAGTTTCTTTAAAATGTACAATTAATAAAATGCTTTAATATGATTTGAATGTGTGTAGGTGAAGTCATCCTATATATGTGTGTATATTGGTATTTTATGAGTATTATTTTATAAATATAGCATTCCTCCTAGATAATGAAGTAGTTTCACAATGTGTGAAACAATTTTGATGTTGTATCTACACTCCGTTGAAAAAATTCACTATCAGTGTTACGTAATCTCTAGTGTGGTTTATATTTCTTGTATTAACATCTTCTCGCAATTACATTGCGTTTTCCATGACTTTAAGCGAATGATAAAAAATTTTAAATTGACACATTTAGCACAACAAACAGGCAGTTAATTTTAATTTTTTTAACTTAAAATTGGAGTATTATTTAGGTTTCACTTCTATTTTAGGTTAAAATTGAAATAATTCCTTGATTTCCCTTCAACTTTTAGTTAAAGCATGTAAAATATGTTAGGTTTCATTTCTACTTCAAGTTTAAAACTGAAATAATTTTAGGTTTTAAATAGTATGATAGAAACCATTTTTCAAACTCAAGAAAAAAAAAATTTAATTTATAAATTATGCACAACAGAATCATTCTATCTTATAAATCACTTGAAATAAAATAATCTACTGTTCGTTGTAAACATTGAACTATTTGCTGAAATATTTTTTTTTATTTAATCTAAAACCTTTACATCTGTTTCTTTATGGAGTACCGGCTGAATACCCATTCTCAGTGAATAAGAAACAAGATGTACAAGGATGTACAAGAGCAAGGGTATACACGAAAGAGAATAATCCTTAAAGCAGTCCTGATGGATACAAAATCTTGGACCAAAAGGAAAGACATATACTAACAGAATTAATAAAGCTAAAATAATTCTGATATTTTTATATACATCAATAAATTAGTCGTTCCAGGTAACTTAACCTTATTAGATCAAGCAAAAAACATTTTTAGTGTTAAAACAGAACGCTGGATATCCTATTAAAGCAAAGATTAACGGTAATCAGTATCACATGGCATAATGCTCTTTCTCAAATCAAACTTACGGTTGTCAAAATTTACCACAATCAAGCAACTTTCTCCTGATCGTATCTATTTCGAAGGGGCAGTAAAAAAAAGTTTCTACACTACCTATATTAAAACTGCACCGTATTTGTGCAGTTTTAAAAGGTATCAAGTATTCTGATATATTAATTTGTTACCTAATATTAGTATACTTTAAACCAATTAAAACTGGATCTATTATTTTACTTACTTTACCACAATTTTTATTTTGCTTGGTAATTATTACCAACATTAATTAAACATCATTGGCATCAACTATAGTTTGGCGATATTTTACGCTTCCTTGGAATGAATTATTATCATTCTCAAATAATTTTACTTTTTTAGTGCGCAATTATTTTTTTATTTCAATTAGTACACTTTGTCTCCATTAATAAGGTAGTAAGAACAAGTAAAAGAAATAAATATAAACTTTGAGTGCTCGAAGGAAGTTTAAATCAAATTAAACAGGTTTAAATAAAATTCTTGGAAAAAAAATCGAAACTCCTTGGAATTGTAAAAGTCTTAGATAATTAGAAAATTAAAAATAAAATGCTGTATTCATTCAAAAAAAGGAAATAATCAGTGAGTGAACTTACTACTTTATCTAATAATCATTTGCTTCAGTATAAATCATAGACTGTTGAATTTAGTTGCAAAGCTAATCCTGAAGTTAAAAAAAGACTTACTTCTAGCTACTTGCAAATTAAACATAGTTAATATTTTCGCTTTATGATTTTATTTTATCACATCTGTGAAAAAAATAAAAATATACTTTTTAATTTTAAAGCACAACGCACTTTTTAAAAATAAATGTGTAATTTATTAACAAAGAAAAATATATAATTTATTAACAAAGAATTTCTTTTTAATTTTTTTAGAAGTTTCTTAATGAAAATAATAGACTGTGTCTGAACAAAGTTAATTTATATTTTTATTTAGTTTGATGCAATTCCATTGAATAGAGGTTTATTTTCTTTTAATTTACGTACGAGTTCAAAAATAATCTGCGAACTTTTCTTTTTTTTTTAATATAAGAAAATGAACATATTGAATAGAGAAAAATATTATAGGGAAACTGAAAAATTGTTTGATGAATATATTATTAAATGAATCTTTAAATGTAAGAATAAGAAAGGAGAATTAATTTTTATAAGCAATTATAGTCATAAATGCTACATTTAAAAAGGTGCAATTGAGAAAAAAAACTAGAAACATAATATTTCTTTACAGAATTAAAATTTTTAATATAATTTATAAATAAGTTGAGTTAAACTTTGACAAGAATTTTGAAAAAGATAATTATTTCCCATAGCAATTAACTCATTGTGATTTAGAAGAAAAAAAATATATATAAAAACAAAACATAAAACAATTTTCAAAGGTAATTTAGTACTAATAAAAACTGCATAATGTACAAATTTAGTGGAAATAAAACTATTACAATTATAACAATGAAAAAAATTTTAAATTTCGAATTCCGAAAATTTAGTCCAATTTTGTTTCAATTACAAATTTAGTACAGTAAAAATTTATAAATAACGATTAAAACTAGTGCAAGTTAAACATAGTTATTTGAAAAACAAATGAAGCAACGCATATAATTTTTAAATAATGGAATTATGAAAAAAAATTTAGAATTTTTTTTTATTTTTAAATTATAGATTTCATTACATTATTATGTGCTTTAATCTCTTAATAATTCCTTGTGTATGAATATCATAACAAAAAAAATATAATTTCGGAATATCTGGTATCTATTTTCAATGCAATCCAATTTATAATTGACGTTTTTCAATGTCTTGTGAGTCTTGAAATAAACTCACTAAATTCAAAATAAATATGTGAAAAAATAAACAGAAACCACAGCAGCTATCGAACTTTAATTCATATCCTTTACCATTTTAAGCCTTAAATAAGCGTTATGGTTATTGAAGGTTGGAGAAGTTATTCCGTCTCAACCAGCTGCGCTTGAAATTCACAGCTTTGTTTTCATAAATCACCCGGAATATATAAATCAAATTGCATTCGATTAACGTATATTGTATTGCATTGTATTCTATTTTAATGCAACGAGTTGTATATTAGTACAAAATTGTATAGCAAAACTATTTTTCTATGTGAATTGATGTTTCTTTTGCACGCGTTTTAATTTTTTACTGTAAAAGCCGCAAACGCTTTATAAATTTTGCTCTTATATAATACACTAATAATGGAATTTTTCACGTTAGGTTCAATCTAGAGGTTCTTAAGTCCTAGGTTAGTTAGTTAGGGCAAATGATTTTTTAAGTTACAAAATCGAAAACAAAAACAGACTTTATGTGCAGAAACATACATTTTTTTCCGATGGGATTAGAATTTTACCACTTAAAATATGGGATTTGCTAAACAAATATATAAAATATGGTCTTACGCTCGAGAATAGACAAAATTATGGACCCATCAATGTTAATTTAACTTTATGTGTATTTCGCAAGCATTAATTAACTAGTTTAATTTTTTTTTCTCAAAAACTATTAGAACGATTAACTTCTAATTTTGAGTTTTATTGCCATTAAAAAATACGTATTTTAAAGTGGTGTAAAAATTTATATACTTTATATTTTAGTGTTTTTTCGACCATTAGTAAATTAAATATTGTTGTTTCTAATAACAGTTATTGGCCTTTTGAGAACTGAGTCAGATAGTGTGATCTTCATTTGACAACATGCCACAGCAGGGGTGAAAGTTTGTCTTAGATCAGTACCATGCCGATAGATGGCAGCACCACTCTTCCTTGAGGCCACTTCCACACTCTGGACACAGATCTGAAGAAAAAGGAAATTTTCTTCACATCCCCGTATCCATGGTACTGCTCAGCGATCGACCACAGGATTTTCAATTCCACATGTTTTATAAGCACTTATATATATAAAAAAATTAAATATTTAAAAATAATAACGTGTTATAAAAATATTTTATACTTAGAATTGAATTTGGACAAATAAGTGTTATAGTTTTAAATACAAGTTTTATAATTTTTTACTTAAAAGTAAGATTTAAAACCTAACTCTTTGCATAAAATAACTCTAAGAAAATTCATATTATTCACAAAGAAATTTTTATGTTTTTTTTTTTCCTAACACCAAAAAGGGTCACCTTACGTGGGCGATATCGTTATTTAAGAATAGCAATTGAAAAAGAACTCTTGAACTGCGTTTAAGCTAATTTACAGAAGAACATTACAAAAGAATACTCTCAAATATTCCAATACTTCGTTAGTGATTTTAAAAAATCTTTTTTTTCTTCTTTTCAACTTCGGTAAAATGTTTCTTAATTTACTGAAATCGTCGCTCAAATCACAAATCTAATATCACTTGAGAAAATAAAAAAAAAAAAGTCGCGCAGTTCAAATAAAATAAATTTCTTTATAATGATGTCTCCTGCGATGTTCATAAGAGTAAGAAAGGATAAAATAAATCTGATTCTGTGTTATTTCTGTATAATGAAAAAAGATTTTACTTAACATTTTTTTATTCATTCAACTTTTAATAGGACAGACACTATTAATGGTATTTTAAAACTTGA